>OX402536.1:6553748-6939076 GCA_948098885.1 Drepanosiphum platanoidis
TTTTCCATTTTTAACCCACTTAGGGTTGGATTTTCGAGACGTACTATAGCTCAAAACCTTCCCGAGACTTGGCGAATCCATTGGTGAAAACTTCACTTAAATCCACCGAGTACTTATCGAGATATGCGCTCACAAACGGAAAAAAAGGGCTTTTTTATGACTATTATTTATTATTACTATTATTTTGACTGCAAAACGGAAAAAAGTCGAAAAATCGAAAATTTGGTACCAGGAGTTCAGGAGGTGACGTGGTTTTTTTCGCGACGATTTAAAGTTTTCCATTTTTAACCCACTTAGGGTTGGATTTTCGAGACGTACTATAGCTCAAAACCTCCCCGAGACTTGGCGAATCCATTGGTGAAAACTTCACTTAAATCCACCGAGTACTTATCGAGATATGCGCTCACAAACGGAAAAAAAGGGCTTTTTTATGACTATTATTTATTATTACTATTATTTTGACTGCAAAACGGAAAAAAGTCGAAAAATCGAAAATTTGGTACCAGGAGTTCAGGAGGTGACGTGGTTTTTTTCGCGACGATTTAAAGTTTTCCATTTTTAACCCACTTAGGGTTGGATTTTCGAGACGTACTATAGCTCAAAACCTTCCCCGAGACTTGGCGAATCCATTGGTGAAAACTTCACTTAAATCCACCGAGTACTTATCGAGATATGCGCTCACAAACGGAAAAAAAGGGCTTTTTTATGACTATTATTTATTATTACTATTATTTTGACTGCAAAACGGAAAAAAGTCGAAAAATCGAAAATTTGGTACCAGGAGTTCAGGAGGTGACGTGGTTTTTTTCGCGACGATTTAAAGTTTTCCATTTTTAACCCACTATAGTCATAAAAAAGCCCTTTTTTTCCGTTTGTGAGCGCATATCTCGATAAGTACTCGGTGGATTTAAGTGAAGTTTTCACCAATGGATTCGCCAAGTCTCGGGGAAGGTTTTGAGCTATAGTACGTCTCGAAAATCCAACCCTAAGTGGGTTAAAAATGGAAAACTTTAAATCGTCGCGAAAAAAACCACGCCACGTAAACTTACTACTCGAAAATCAAAAGGAAATATCTTTTTTTCCTCTCACTTCTCTCTTAGAATCGGTACACCTAATGTTTCAAACGATTATAAACTCGTATAATTTTTTTCAGTTATTTTCTCGAGATACGGGTCGCGTATTCCACCGACAACTATTCGAGTGCGTAATACCTCTGCATGTTTGGAATATTTGTATTCCGGGAAACCCAACGAGACCGCCGTAAAATAACTCGTTCAGGTATTTACTGTTCACTTTGTTTTAGTTTCCCTCTTCCTTAGATGTTGCCAACGCGAACGCGCTCTCTTTACTCGGTCAACTTCACGCCCGTCATATTTAAACAAACGCATAGATATAAAATGTCTCGCAACACATATAAATACGTACGTGTACTTAACTCGATTTATGTGTTGGAAATATACGACTTCGATAAATTAAATACGACATCGTTGTCAAACACAATACATCGCGAAAATATAGCACGACGTGTACGGCCTGTATATTGCCAGTAGGTTCTTAAAAAACAAATCAAAGAGGAAACGGCGAATCGCGGAGAATCAAATCAAAAGCGTTTATTCGAATTATTTTTCGAGCCGTTCGTGATATCATGTACTTGGGTCTTCCGTCAATAGACGGACGAACGGAAGGCGCAACCGAAACGGATGGGCTTGACAGTTCTAAAATCGATCGCGTTGTCCTGTAAATGCGTATATTATTATGCATGTGAGAACTCTAATTACCGATGTCTATTACCACCGACGCGCGACGACGGGGGGAAAGAACTTGTTTAATTTATTAGTTAATTGTCGTGGTTTTTTACGTTCGCGGTTGTAGTCGTCGACATTTTATAGGAATAATAATTATGAGTGACGAAATAACGTCGACCCGGTGCATTAACAAATTGCGGTTTGACAAAGTGTATTTCATATCTAGATACGAATATGGGATACAAGAATAATACATTAGAGCGTGTTTTGTTTACCGCGTGTAATACTTAATAGGTCCGCGATGTATAACCAGATTTTGCCCGCAGCTCGGCTCGCTTTGAAATAAGTTCTAACACAATTCAACTGTACGGATATCTCACTCTTTTGTTTTCACCCTCTCTGCGGCGCTTTAGGTGAATTTAATATATTATAATAAAGCCGATATTCTCGAAGACGGCGCGGCGGTCGTGTGCCGATGTTCGCTTTCGGTTTATGGTTTTGAAGGATATCCGAGTACATATAGAAATAATAATTACAGAAATTGCGTACAATGCGATTCAAATAGAGCGGCTCAGTTGACGCCGAGAATAATCGATGAAAATCGCAGTAAACATTTCATAATGCACTGCCGTCAACACACGATTTACAGACAGGGGTGAAATTTCAAACAGACGGCATAATCAAAAGTAATTTTAAGCTCGTATATATTAATAATGACAGACCTAAATCGAGCACGCTTTAAATATTTTTAAACCATAAACTTACATATTATGTCATTATTGATTTTGAATCACATTATGAATTCGATAAGATTCTATGAATTATTAATAGTCGTCGCGATGAATTTGAGTAAAAAACAATTGTATTCGACTCGCTTATTATATACTTAACCGTAATAAATCAATATTAGGCGGTTTATTGATAATTAATATTCTTAAAAAAAAGTCACCGAGTACCGAAAACTTAACTCTAATTTTGAATCATCAAAGGTTTGAACCTAACCGGCGATTTTCTATCCGCCATATTTCTTTTCGTTTCTTAATAATTATCGAATTAAGTAAAATCGATAACGAAATTAAATTTATTCTCTGCTCGAACGAATAATATGCGACAGCATACACACAGATAAGGAAAGTTTTTTGTTGATATTTGGGTTTCCGCTGTTTTTGTCTTGAATCAAAATAATGATAATGACTAGCATATTGTTTTCAACTTTTTATGTAAACAAATTAAAAGTTTCAAAACAATAATATTTGAATTTTAAGCATTGCAATATTACTTAAGTTTTTAATTTAATATTAAGAAAATAATTTTATTATTATCATTATCATAACGGTTATCAAATCTCTAAAAAAAAAAAAAAAAACTCTATTAAAATAATTCTCGATGAACCCCTTTATTGATGTATTATAACTATATTACATTAACCTCACAAAGTTTGGTAATGATAAACACAAATCAACATAATATTGTTTACGCATAATACATTGAACTGGGTCTAAAACTTTGACAGTAAGATGCTCAAGTTAGGATAGACACCGTAAGGCTTCGACGTTTGAGTCGTCTGATGTCTCTGAGGGTCTGAAATCGTTGAGTAGTTGTATAAATACAATGTTATATATTATAATAATAATGTATTCCTATTCCATTAAAAGTAAGTGTATTGTTATTATTTGTATTTATTTAAAATCATCATTAATTACAATAAACATTTATAATGACAATAGTGTGATTTTTTTCTATCTCTTTAAGCAAAGCTTGTGTTTGTTTGTATATAATTAAAAAGGAAACCGAAGCAATAAAGCCGGAATGTAATCGGGGGAGAGAAGGAAATTTGGTGACTGGTGTAATATCGGCGAGCGCTCACTATTATCATCGAACTACAGTGGTTTATATTATTTAAAAAACAAATTTTAATTTTACTAACTCAAATAAGTACTATATTCATATTATAAACTTCATTTTAATTTAATTTATAAACTACCAACTCGTTATAATTATATCACTCAAAATGACTCTTATCTATAAGGCTTATTTCAGATGATCGCTAATAGATATGTGTATCTACCCCCATCCACCTATCATCCTTAAAAGGTCCCGTTTCGGTCTGAAGTCATGCAGCCGAAATTCGTTGTGTTACCATTTAAGTGAAACGGCACTATACGCGCACACGTAATAACCGAGCCACTGTAGAAATAATTCGAAACGATTATTGACTCGTATTCATCACGGTCGCGGCGTTATTTCGCGAGGAATTCGAAACACTGTGAATTATGGGTACATATTATCATTAAATACGCCCTCGCACACCGCGCGCACCGGGTGTGTACGTACGTACGGCGAGGCAGACTCTGCTCGCGGCGTAACGCCACGATTAATACGGTCGTTCAATAATTTGTCTTGAGGGGGGAAAAAAATACAACGATTTGTTATTATGTAACAACATAATTGCGAGACGCCGCGCCGCGCCGAGATGGGCACGTCGTTAATGAAATGTCAAAAAAAAAAAATTCGAAAGAAACCGGCTTTCCGGAAAGAATTCGCGGTTTTCGGTTGTTTTCACGACTTGCCACTCTCTCTCCCGACGAGACGACGACTGGCCGTTAATCCATTAGGCATATTGGGTCGTGTATTAAAAATTCCAACCGAAACCGATTAACGGTAATTAACACACGCGGTAGGCACGTTAGTATTTCCGCGTGTCCTGCCTATGGACGTTATGCAAATTTCGTCAAACGCTACGCCCCCGCCATCCACGGCGACGACGGTACAACAATGCTTATAACCATAACGGTCAAAGTCGTGTTATTTTCGCGTCGTCGTCGTTTCCGCGAATTAGTTCGAACAATTCGCTCCTTCTGCACGACGTTTTCAGTGTGTCGGCGAAAAAGTTTTCAATTTTTAAACGCGCCAGTTCCATACATATTATGTACGTTTCGGGTACGGAGTATAGTGATATTGAAAGTTGAAAATAATCGAGCGATTAAATTACACGCGTTCGCGCGCATAAAACTACAACGACAACGGAGAAAAACACGATATATTTTACACGCGGCGGCGGTTATTTCGCTAATAAAAATATATATCGTACGTACGAGCTTGTATGCCGAATAATTCGGGGAAGGAGAAGACCGTCACGAAAGTGGCGCGCGTCTCTGAGAAGTTTCGGACCGGTGTTTTCGACTTTCGTCGAACAAAAGAACGCTCTTTATAATATACGAATTGTAAATATACAACAAAAAAAACAACATTTTCCCCTTCTCTTTTCTCCGCCGGAGGTCTGTTTTTAATTTAAAAACAATGTCGCGACGTGTATATTATTTACTTTCATACATAATATATAATTATGTGTTGTGCAAATATAGTGAACATGACTGTTTTTTATGTTTCATTGAAGTCGCGGGCGTGTTTTAATGATTTTTTTTTTTGTTTTGTTTTTTTTCCGTTGTATTTTTCACGTCCACGTCGAGTTCGAATATTATTAATTGTGTGTACAAAACGTTTACGTTCGCTCTGAGTATTTTCGAGTCTATAAACGCTCTCTATTATTCGATCGTGACCCGTTTAATTGGTGTTGGGCGATTGGAAAAAAAAAAACGGTTCGTTTCATTTCTAAACGAGTAAATAATAATATCATTATAGATTGTCCGTAAAGTTTTGAAAAAACAGTAAGTTTACAACAAAAAAAAACAAAAGTTTCTAATTCGTTACACGCCCACGAAAACAGTATTACAATATTCATATTATGTCCAGGTAAAATAAATATAATATAATTACTATAGCTCTAGGATTTTATGCAGTTTCAATTTTTTTTTTTACATATATTAAGGCCTGCATATGTTTGTAAAGTGCAAAAGACTGATAGTTTGTTTCGTTGGAAATAGATTGGTTTTTTTTATTTTCAGAAAATAACAAGTTGACATTTTCGAGTTAAATTTTCACATTTTCGAGAATATTTTGAACTTTTTTTCGTTTTCTCGGGGAATACTTACACGTCTCAGCTCTAATAATAATTACAAACTACAGATTACAAAATACAGCAAAAACCATGTTAACAACTAACAATAAGGGATCTTATAAACAAAATTATAATAATATTCTCGTTTTATCAGAGAAAATACTCGCATCCAAATATGACTGTTATTGTCAGTGCGCTTGTATATTATGCAAAAGAAAAACAATTTTACTCATCGGAACTAATAACACATTTCCTGAGACTGTTGTACGAATATAATAAGGTTACAACAGCCTAAGGGTATAATAATTCGAATATCAGATTGAAACATTTATAACACACGAAAAGATTTATCCTATCATATATATATAATATAATATATACATTTATATTAAAAGACCAGTCAAAAGGCGCGTGAGCTGATTCTGAAGATAAGTTGAACAACTCTTTTCGAAAACATAATAATCGTAGGCACCTAATATATAAAGTTTCAGTGTTGTTTCTTCGAGAGCACAAATATTTGATTTCAAATCGTACAAACTGTAAATAAGCTTAATTACCAAACTCGAATATCTGCGAACTTGGACTATGAAATCACGCAGAAACGAACCACGCCAATGCGCGTGTAGGTAGCCGAAAAGATTAGACAATATTGTTATTCGAACGAGGCTATAGAGGCTATACATTTAAATATCAATGTGAAAAGTGGTTTTTTTTTTTCCGATTCCGATTAAAAATCTACACCATTTGAGATGTCGAAATATATTCGAGGTAGGTATTCGTGATTTCTCGAAACGAAATAAGTTACTTTCTCGATGATTTTTTTTTTTTTTGTCCGTCATTTTGTGCTATTAAACATAAGTAGAATAATTTAGAATTCGATGTTCGAATTATAAGACGTTTTATAAAAACACTGACATTTTCGCACTTTTTCGAGAACGAAAAATTCCAACATTCTGATTTCTAAAAGATCACGCTCACTTATACATTTGACATCTCCTCTTCTTCTCCGAAAAGCAATGATTGATATTTTTTAAGCATAGAGAATTTGAACGGGTTAAATAATTTTCATGATAAGATTAAGGACAATAATTGTATCGATTTTAAAACTATTAGAAATTTTTATTTTTTTTTCCATAACCCATACGAGTTATAAACTTGCAACATGGACAAGGGATTCAACTTTATAATCCTCGCGTAAGCCCACGCGTGAATTTATGATTCTCCACGCCGGCACACCCTTAAACTTGGATATAACCACCGTCGGATGGAAGAGAGAATTCTGGTATTTCAAAGACATTTTACGCACAACATGTAAATAGTTAAAATTATTATATGATTTTTTTTTTGTTTTTAACGTATTAAAAGGGATTATAATTACACGTTCGAATTGAACGCACTTTCGATATCTTTATACTCGGATATTTCGTATGTACTCGTTTTGTAAGTGTAATGGGTATTTTTTTCTAGAGTAAGGTGGGGTTCGGTTGATCGTTTCTGGTGGTAAAGACGGAGCAGAATCTTTTTGAAACACTTCCCCGGGGGGAACGCTAACATTTTCATACATTTCTTTATGGTATAGGAATGTTTTAACAGTTTTAGGACCGTAAGTGCCAAAGCGCTCGGAGCCTACGCATGACTTACTTCGGGCCCCGAACAACAAATGTATAATGTATAAGAATATAAGCGTACGCCGCCGCCGCCGCCGCGTCTTACAAAACGATTTGATGAATGACGGGGTTGCACCTAAACTTTACCAGTTTAAAAGTGACGCGTAATGATTCTTTTCGAATGTGTAACTCGCAAGCAAACTTGTAAACACTTATGCTAAGTATTTTAAACGCACGGAAATTGTGGGACGTTCTGCAAATACTTGAGACGCTGAAGAGCAATTCGTGTTTTGGAATTGTAACCTGCAGGCGTGGATCCGCAGTTTTTAAGAAGTGGGTGGCGGCGAATACGAATAGATCCCTCGGTAGGTGTACTTTTTTTCAAAAACATATTATTGTATTTTCGGACGTTTATCTACCGACCTGTAAATCGTCCAATATATTAAGTCTTTAAATAATATTAATGATTTTCTCGAATGTTTTGAAAACTAAGATTTCGCTCAATTTTCAATTAATTAAACTGTTATAGGAACACACAACTGAAATATCAAATACATTCGCTCACTACGTAATCTATATTAATCAAAAATTTGTCACGTAAAAAACGTCACGCGCGAAAAGGTTAATAATATTTTATAAACAGATTATTTGAAATTCGCAAGCTCAAAGTGTATTTACTCGAGGGTTTAGATTGTTTTCATAACCACTTTACGTCACAAAAAAAAAAAAATGAAATGGAAAAATAAAAAATGGAAATTGTTAAATGCATTTGCACTAACTCGATTCGCCGAAGCCTTGCGGGCAGAAATTATTGAAACGTATAGGTAGGTTACTACCCATATACTTATCTGCTTACCCATCTAGTGGCAAAGACGATAAAGTCGTTTTCGAATCGTCGCACGTCTCGTTTTCAGGATCTTTATCGGATCGATAACGACGATTAGGAAAATAAGTCGGCTGATCGTCCGACGAAATGTCGCAAAAAATGTAAGTACAAAAACGAAAACGCGGTCCAATGTTATTGATTATTTTGATGAAAAGCTTATAGCGAAATGTGTCCAAAACGGCCCTGTATCGTTTCGGCTATACTCGCCTAAGCGTCAAATTTTTGTAATATTTCATAACAAAATATTATTAAATATATTTAAATAATAATAAAATAATATAAAATAAAGGTCTTGCCTCGAGTGTTATTAATAATTAGGAGTGCGAAAAAAACTAGGACCGATTTCGATTAAAAATCATCATCATCGGGTGTAAATATAATATTTCAATTTATTAAATTTGTGTTTTTTTTTATTTACGTATGATCATTGGGAAGCAATTTCAGAGCGACGATCAAACGTTGGAATTTATATTGTTCTCTCGAGAGCTCGGGAGATATTTCATTGTTGAATAAAAAAAAATAAATACTCAATGTTGATAAATATATTCCTTGTTCGCAACAGTCTCAACGCGCAACTCGTACCGATCCTTTTTTGCGTAAGCGACTTTTTCTTTTGATTAATATAAAGTCTCCGTGACGCTCTACGTCCGAGAAGTTAATTATTTTGTAAAAAAAACGCGTCATCACATCGCCCATAATTTCTCACGATTTGCTTCTTTCGAGTTTAGCTGTCCAAATTCAAAAAGTAGTAAAAATACTTAATATTATATTCGCATCATTCTTCTCGTTTAACTTTCTAATGATTTCTATGCCTGCAAGAGTACAATATTCCATTATTACCGTAATCAATACTTATATTTTACTTATATTATTAGAATCCTTTGGAATAGAAAAAAAAATTCACATATTAATGACAAAAAACCTAGGAAACACATTGAAAAATAAAAACATCTCTTCTATAGAACGGCGTCTCTCAAGAGAGCTGTAATATTTTTCACTCTATGTTTCATTCTATTAATTTTATTTATCTCATAAAATGTTTGTTTAAAAATTAATTTTAAATTTTATTGATTTATATATGATTTTAACTTTTATTGAATTAAATACTAATAAAACATTGTATTTTTAAAAGAAATAGGTATTATAGGATTTATAAACACGTTTGAATAATTCAAAATATCAACTGCATAATATTATTTAATTTTCAATAAATTAGGACAGTAATAATACAAAAATTAATTTACTAAAATGTTGATGATGTAACTTATATCGCATAATTATAATTAGGAAGATTAAATTTAAATAATATCAATAAATAAATATATAAATGGATACATACAAATATATAGTCATATGCATTATCATATGTAAATAACTTAACTTTACAACAATTAAATAACTTTGTTTTCATAATAACATTAAACTTAATGTTTAGTTAAAATAGTCGACAACAATTATCTTCATGTTTTTAAATTATTAAAATTTACTTTGTAAAATAATAAAATGTAATAAAGTACAAATTAATTGATTGAAAAAAAAAAGAGATTAATAGGAGAGCACCTATACATATAAATATATATATTTATATATATATACTTATATATACACACTTGTCACCAATATTATACTACTTTTTACAAAATAAATGAATAAAATAATGAAACGTAATACAACATTAATCATAAATATGTTTTGTTTACGTTGAATAATAAGCTTTATGTCACTGATGATTAGGCATGTTTGGCATCATACCGTGTTGAGGTCCCATAGCCGACATTGGTAAAGCACCATAATTGTTGCATCCAGGACCAACCATATTTGGATTTTGTCCAACCATATTGGGGTTTTGTCCAACCATATTTGGGTTTTGTCCGACCATGTTGGGATTTGGACCGACCATATTTGGATTTGGACCGACCATGTTAGGATTTGGACCGACCATGTTAGGATTTGGACCGACCATATTTGGATTTGGACCAACCATATTGGGATTTTGTCCAACCATGCCAGGATTCTGATTCATCATATGCTGACCCATTAACGGAGATGGAACTGGACCACCCGGAGCCATTTGTGGGTGCATGTTCATGGACGCAGGAGACATCTGTGGCTGTGGTTCAGAAGGAAGTACAAAGTTTGTCATTAAATCACGAATGGCTGGAAATATTGAGCACTCGTTGTGATTGAGAGCAAATTCAGCAAATCTTTTCATATGTAAACTTGCAGCAGATATTGCTGACGCTGGACCGGCATCTCTTTTTTCAGCCAACTGTGTAAGATTAGTTGCAGTATCATAAACCAATGGTAAAACTAATGAAGGCACTTCATTACTGTTGTACGTTATTCCAATTCTAGTAATTTGTAAAAAGAATAAAATTTTATTTCTACAAATCAAAAGAGCTTCTTTACCGACGGGAACAATTGGAGTCGCCGACGGTGGAATTCTAAGACACCATTGAACTGTCCACTTCATTTGTTGTTGTTGAATAAGTCCAGGGATCATTTCTAATTTTATTATTTGTATAAAATCTTTAAGTACTGTGTACGGACAGTTCAACATTCTGGTAAAGCCAAGTAATGTATTTGGCTTACACGGTGGTATTGCTACTTTAGTTTCAAAAAACTTTTCAAGAATATTTAATTCTTCGATATTCCACGGATCTTTTTGTTCAGGAATACAAGATATCTTTAGATGTAATGACTGAAAATGTTGCATGTTTATAAAAGCTCGACATTGCAGCGTTTCGACTTTGAAGTTTACAACACCTGGTTCAGAGGAACTTAAAGCAATCAGATTTTCTTCGGTTTGAACAAATCTCTGGAGATTTCTTCTCATGTAAACACAACCCAAAAATCTTTCCAAAGGACACTGTTTAGGAGCAGGAAGGCCCTGTGGGTGGGCAGTTGGTGTACATAAAACGTTTAACGCTTCGTGTGTTATAATAGTAGGAACCGCTCCGGCCCAAGATTTTTGAGGAAGCACTCTAGACGTATGGCCATATCCACTTTTGTGGTCAGGGCTTTGTAAAGAATGACCAGCAGGTGATTGTCCTTGGGCCCTGGCTGGAGATAGACGAGGTAATCCTGGAGATCCGGGCCAATTAGATGCAGCAGGTGATGTCATACTTTGAGATGGAAACGGGCTCACTTCAGGTGGATGAGTACTTGAACCTAAACCAAATCCTGATCCTGGGCCTGGCGATGAATTTGGTAACATTCCTGCAGGGCTAGGTACATGCATAGGATTAGATGGGGAACTAGCTAGCAAACTTGAACCGGGTGAGGGGTGTGGTAACATTGAAGGGGAAGGATTGATAGCCGACGGCAGTGATGGTGGAGATGCCAAGTTAAAAGAAGTCACTGGGCTGTTATTAAACTGCTGTTGAGGATTTTGGCCCATGCTTGACACACCGACTGCAGGATGCGGACTTGCGGGCGTATGGGGATTACTTCCTGGTGTTGTATTACCAGCAGAATGGAACCGTAAGCCTTGAGCTGGTGATTGAGGGCCTCTATGTGCTGATCCAGTCAAAAAGTTATTTTCTACATTATCCATAGTGATTGGTGAAGGAGGATTATCATCTTCAGATTGAGATCGCCGTCTAAACACATTTGTCTCATCTACATATTTAGACAAAAACGCTTTTAATCCCGGTGTTGGTGTGTACTCAGAAATCACAGATGTTCTATCGTATCTACTGTAAGCTCCATCTCTTACGCTGACCAAATTTCCCCATCGTAATGTGATTTCTAAACAATATTGTCCTTCATAAATAACTTTTAGTAAATTAGTCGAATTAGCAACCACTCCAAATGTAATCACAGGTACTTGTGGTCTGACTTGTAACACACAAAGTTGTGGTATCGATGGCAGCTTACAAATAGCACTGAGCGGGTTCAATGTATCGAGCATTTCATGTATAAGCAAGGATAATTTTTTATTGCTGTTCAAATAACCTTCAAATTGTTCTTTAATCAAGTTATGTGGATTAATACTGCTGTTGAGCGATCCAAATATTATATTAAATTTACTATTGGCAGAATTCCATTGAATAGTGGCTGTTGACCGCCTGTGTGTGCCATAGCCTATTATCAGTTTTAAATAGTTATAACTTTTTATGCTTATCATCGATGCCAAATTATTTTTCTCAGACTGTAAATAAGGTGAGAGATCTTCGACTAAAAAGTATAAATGTACAATCTGGGACCAATCATTTAAAATCGTTTCCACTGTTTTTGACATGTTTTCGGCGATACTAACATAGTTAATGTACACTGGTCGACGAGCTCCTTGTTCACGGCTATGTCTACTGGGTAAAGGACTTCCATAAAATACATATTCAGTCGTCCAACATCTAGTAGTACCTTTACCATAAACTCTAATAGATATAGACAAAACCCGTTTACACAGTAATATCCATTTTGGATTTGTTGCTTCGATACCAGGTGGAGGTGGAAGTGATAAAATTTTTAAAACAAAAGTTGTAGCATTTGCTTCGACTTGAACACCTTGATTACTAATGCCACATTTGGTTAATTCTTGAGCAAGTACAGTAAACGGCAATCGTTCATCACATAAAGCTACAATGTGTGCAAGTTCAGGTATAAAATAAGCTGGATGTTTAAGTTGTTTCCTAGGCTTATCTGGACGAACAATAACTCTTTTACGGCTATTCGAATCTATTTTTTCTTGATCTTCTTCAATAACAGACGTAAATGGTCCATGGGTGGCAACAAACTTTTCGATTGTTAATAAAGTCAAGACTTTTAAGTAAATTTTTGGTATATCTACTTCAATAGATTCGTCATTTGGGTTATCTTCAATTGTAGACTTTTTCACATTAGCCAAATAAAATTTGTACTCAATTCTACAAGGTGATTTTTCATTTTCGGCAAACTCTACAATCAATATCATATTTGAAATTTTATGAAGTTTTATATACATCCGATGACGACTTATTTTTGAAATAGGATGATCGGCATGATGTAATAATGGTAATTTCTCATAAGCTGTCCCAGGAAGATGTTGTAAAGTTGTCTCACATCGACGTTGAGTGATCCAAAATCTTAAATCACTAATAAGTGAAGGTACTTTACTATGCTCATTGTTCAAAGCTTGTTGTAATGCAATCATACTAGGTGGGCTAAATTCAGGAACATGACATTGAAGCATACCAGTATGAGTGTCAACTGTAATTAATAACTGTTCAGCACGTAGACATGGGTTGAGTATCGCAACAGATAAAATTGCAGGAGACCCTTGCAAAGTACATTCAACGTACTTGAGCAAATTTTCCAATTCTACTTTCAGTTCAGAAAGACGAATTTTTGTACGCACATGTATTGTGTGTACTAATAATCTTTCCATCGACAATGAATCAGTACCAATTGACTTTTCAGTTATTTCTGCGTCTTTTGTTCCAAGAGACGGCGAATGTAAAATACCTAGTGGTTTATTAGGCTCCTTATCGTCTATATATATAGTTAATGAATACCCAAATTGTTCCGATACACTGCGTGAAAGTTCTCTCCAATAAGAAACTACCAAACACTTGCCGGCCGTATACTCTGTTATATGAATGTGTCCTTCGAGTCTATCTTTATATAAAGCTCGTGTTTGTGAAAATAATACTTCTAACTGCAAAGATTGACAAAAATAGTGCAACACCATATACACTTGAGTTAATGGTTCACCTCCTGCACTACAACATTCCAACAATCTTGCTTGAACTACTTGATGGATATATTGAACTTGACGTGAGTGTACCAACGGTTTTCCTTCTCCAGTTTCTTTATCTTCAACTAGTATCTCAATGTCCAACAGCCTCCATGGTATATTTGGATTGTCTCCCATCAATGTTAAAGATACTTGAAACTCATTTTCCACTCGGAACGTCACCCGACCGTTGGCAACTTTTTTGCAACTCATTTCACCAATTAAATTGCTACACACTAATCGGTGTTGAATAACTCTATTAAGTTGATGTAATGTTTCTCGTTTTTCAGATGCAGTGATTTTATCTGGAGGAACAATACGTTCCCGAATACATGCTGGTAACCGTGAAAAAGTACCAGTTGTAAGTACTTCAACTGCTGATGGAATATGAAAATTTGGTAATCGTGCAGACACAACTGTTTCACGAGCAACGCGAGCTAACATATCGGCCGTGTCTATAAACAGCAATGATTGTTTATCCAGGAATCCCATAATCTGAGTAGATTTATCTACTTTGGAAGCACTATTGGCCCACTTCACAAGGGCTAATAAACGTACAAAAAGTTGACGTGTGCGATTGGCAAATTTATAAATTTCAATTTTACGCTCCATGTCAGGCTTACGAGGCAACAGCTCAGCAAGAACTGTAAGTTCATGGTAAGTACGCTGTACAATAAAGTCAATCAGAACAGATAAAGAAAGAGATCCATCTGGAGGTAGTCCGTTACTCATGTTGGGCTGATTGCCTTCTAAAGGTGTTGGAGGCATGGTAAGATTCAAGTAAAATTTAATTCACAAATTATCTGAAACAAAAAATTAAAATTTCATATTAATTAAGCTGGTAAAAATAACATATTAAATTTTCAAAATATTAAGTTTAATACTGTGAAAAATAATATCAATAGTTTATTAATCACTATGAATTGATCCCTATTTAATATTCTTAATAATATGTTGAGTTTTGATTAGATTTTAATATAAAAATTATTGTCATTAGTTTACCTGTTAAAATAGTATTTTCGCATGAATGACCAAGGTTCATTTAAATTTCAAACAAAATCTTGATATCGTACTAACACACAATTGATAAATATTCACCTGAAAAAAGATTAAGTTTAATATTTTTTGTTATAATAAACATAATTTCAAAGATAATAAATAATCAACAATAAACAATTGTTTTGCACTGCTCATTTAAAAACTATGCAGAAATAACTCTGATAGAAGCTGAATATATCTTAGTACATTAAATAAATTGACTTACAATCTAAGTAATTATAATATTAAGTACTTAAATATATTGCAACATTATATTTAAACTCTATTCCCACTGCTTTGTGATACTTTTCAGAATATCCGGATAAATTCGGAGCTAACTAGTCCACTTACTATTTTGTTATCAGTTGCAAATAAAATTTCCAATCAATAGTAAATTTGGAACCTGAAGAAGAAATTGTCTAAACAACATTTTTTTCAAGCCAGGTCAAACTAGTGTAAACAGTTGTATTTAAAAATTCAAAAATCCTTCTTGAACTCATACCCAGAGCAATGGGAATGAACCTAACATGACATTTTTGATCTTCTTACCAAGTGAAAATAATTTTTTTGTAAAACCAATCCTATTGAAAATCTAAAATGAAACAAAGATACTTCATTACTCATTCTATAACAACAATTTCTTTACATTAATTATCAATAATTAATTAATGGAATAATAAATTGAGATATTTGACATTAATTTAAATAATGCTGATATTTAAACTGAATATGAATCTATTACACTGAACGCACATTTAGAATTTAGAATTACTTATAAACAAAAGATAAGACAGAAAAAGTGTGAACAAACTATTCATATCAAAGTACCTGATATTTAGTCGGATACGTTGGACGCGTTTGATTTTCAAGCGTAACACTTTGGACGAATAAAACGAATATACGAAAATTGTTGTAATCGGGATTGAAAATGTTAGTTGAAAAATCCGAGGGAAACGTACGTACGAAGGGTATGAATAATTTTCAGAGTGAACATTGAACCGCTGTCGAACACGACATAGATTAAGTATACATTAGTATACATAGTATATTTAATCTATGAACACGACAACAATAAGTACTACTATAAGAATAATCGATCCCTTAGGAGCACCGCGTAAATTGATGACGTGAAATTCGGAGACACGTCGATCGCGCCGTGCGAACAATAAACTTTCACGTTTTAATACTCACCGGAACAATATAATATGATCCTGACGAAAATTATTTCGCAGCCATTGTTGCGGACGATAACGGCGACGGTTTGTTTTCGGCTAACTCCGGGAGCCCGTACGTCGTGGAACGAGCCGAGCACACATGGGGGGCCCTGCGGAACCGGGGGCGAATCTCGACGGCGGACGTGAAAACTCGCACGGAAACGTCCCTGTGACGACGTGCGAGAAACGCGGCGATGGCGACGTGATGCAAGGCGGCGGCGCAGCGGAATGGCGGCGGCACGCTCGGCGGGCAATCGGTGGCGTGAAAACACTGAGTGAAAAGTAAAACGCGACACTATCAGACGGAGATAGTAAACCAAAACTATGCTACCGCGACACCGGTAACCGGTAACACGGCGGTAGTGGCGACGGTCCGCGTCCGCGTCCCCGTCACACCGTCCACCGTCGATTTGGCCCACCGCTCGGGTAGGGGGCCAACGGCTCGTTTTCAAACTGCGGTCGGTTTTCACAGATTTCTTTTTCTCGCGCGAGGCGTCGTTTTATTGTCAATTTGTTTGTCGAACGTTCGCCCTTTTTCTCGTTTTTTCCACACTACGCGCTTTCGTGTAAAACGAAAATATCACCCGTGAAATGGCGCGGTCGAAAACGCGTCCGTCAATGATCGCTTCGACGCCGAAAACGATTTAAACAACATCATCGTGTGTGGGGCCATTGATAATGTGTTTCAACTATTGTTTTCACCGAATTAATAAAGTACGAAAACAAATTTTTAATCATTATACAGCCGGAACTCGTACGATTTGTCACTGTGTACGCTGTACACTATACGAGGCTTGTCCCAAAAGTAAGGTCATATTATACTGCTCATAAACTATTTTTCACCCATTTTGCACTACACTTTCGGTATCCCAAATCACTTATGATTCTGTGAAGCGAGGACTTGGGTATCTGCGACTTTTCTTCAAGTTTTCGAACAGTCACTCGTCGATCTTCACGAAGTTCAGACTCAACCTGTTCTTGGAGTTTGTCAGAAACAGACGGTCTTCCACTTCTGGCTTCATCGTGGATATTCGTCCCCCCATTTGAAAATTCTCTGCACCACTTCCTCACATTTTTAATTGACATAGACGTCGATCCATAAGACGTACAAAGTTGTCGATGGATGGCCGCCGGCGTCTCGCCACGCGAGTGAAGAAAACGGATTACCGCGCGAAGCGCACACTGAGCATGGACAGATATGGAGGCGGACGCTGACGAGGTTGACGCGCTCATCTCGTTCACGTTTCACGAAGCATTGATTAAGCACTTAATTAAACACTTAATCAATGCACGAAGGTACTATAAACGTCCGATCCGCCTATAGTTCAAATTTTCTTAGACAGATAAGAAGTTAATGGTTATATCAGTGGTACCAACTTATAAAAATAAAATTTTCCTTGGCCGCTAGAAAATTGGAGACCTTACTTTTGGGACAAACCTCGTATTATAATAACGTCGTGATAATATTGTGATATTATTATTAATTCTAATGAATGTAAGTGTTGTACACGGTTGTAAATGAATGGTGAAACTATAATAACCTGTTCACAATATTTTAATGTGTGTTTGTAGTGTATTTATAAGTACATCGTCATTCGTTGTTGTTTTAATAATTAAAAATTGTATCACACGAGTTCCATTAAACCAGCGCGTGAAGTGAGATAAGATAAGAACAATGGACTATCTATACCTGCCGGTTTATATAATAGTAAATTAGTAACAGACAAGGTATATCAATATAAGAATCTATATTTTATGGTCATTAAATAGTTACTCTCGTAGACTTGTTATTTATTTTAATTTCATTGATAACTAATTATCCTATATAGTAAAAAAAATAATGAAGTATATCTATGTAAACCGCAAATGACGTATTATTTACAAGGTACAGGATTTCATTTATTAAAAGTATTTACTATTTGAATTTTAAGATATATTTATGTATAGTACTGTATTTTTTTTGTACCTATACATTTTTTATACAACATGCACTCGAGGTTGAGTATACTTTAAATTTGTTCAATACATTCTTTTTATTCTTGTAATAATTATTCCATTGTGACGTTCGTCTAACGATCATGTATTATTATTATTCTACAGTGCCAGAAATATCAACAATTGCCAAACAAAACGAATTACAAAGCTATTGATTGCCAATCGAGGAGAGATAGCATGTCGAATCATAAGAACTGCACGTCGTTTGCAAATCGAAACTGTTGCTGTTTACAGCGATGTCGACAGAAATTCCATGCATGTGGCAATGGTAAAACACATTTTTAATTTATATATTTGATGTATTTTGTTTCTTTAATTTTCATGTTGCCCATACTTGAAATTAAATACATGAGGAATGTTACGTTTTATAGGCTGACCAAGCTGTACATGTTGGTCCAGCTCCAAGTGCGCATAGTTACTTGCTTAAAGACCGTATCGTTAATGCTGCAATCAAAACCAATAGTCAAGCCATACATCCCGGCTATGGTTTTCTCTCTGAAAACGCATCGTTTGCTCAATATTGTCAAAGTAACAACTTAATTTTTATTGGTCCACCTTCTAGTGCCATCGAAAGTATGGGAATTAAAAGGTGAATATTTTTTTATTAAATAAAATATCTTTACTCGTGTATAAAACATATTTTAAACGATGATAGTAAGTCAAAAGAAATAATGTCTAAAGCTGGTGTACCAGTAATAGAGGGATATCACGGCACAGAGCAAAATTCAGATTTCTTACAACAACAGGCTAATAAAATTGGTTACCCTGTTATGATCAAAGCCATTAAAGGTGGTGGGGGCAAAGTAAGATTACATGTTTAAATTTCCAATTTATTTTTGTTATATGTTTTAAATATTTATTATAATTTTTATCGCTTCAGGGAATGAAAATTGCATTGAATGAATCGGAATTTTTTGAGAATCTCTCATCTGCCAAAAGAGAATCATTAAGTTCTTTTGGTGATGATTCAGTCTTGATTGAAAAGTACATACAATCTCCTAGACATGTTGAAGTGCAAGTGTTTGCTGACCAGCACAAAAATTGTGTTTATCTATTTGAACGAGATTGCAGTGTACAAAGACGTCACCAAAAAGTCTTGGAGGAAGCACCTGCTGTAAGATATATCAAGTAGTTCTATCGACGATTGGTTCTGAACTAACTTAATCATTTCAGCCCAAATTAAGCGAGAGCCTTAGACAACATCTTGGCGAAACTGCTGTCTGTGCAGCAAAAGCTGTTGGATATGAAGGGGCTGGTACAGTAGAGTTCATATTTGATAATGCAACAAACATGTTTTACTTCATGGAAATGAATACAAGATTACAAGTAGAACATCCTGTTACTGAGATGATCACTGGGGTTGATTTAGTAGAATGGCAAATTAAAGTATATTAAATTAAAATTTATATTTGTATGACCAATGTTATAAACAATAATTTTACAGGTAGCTGAAGGTGAAAAATTACCACTAGAACAGAATGAAATCAAATTCAGAGGACATTCAGTTCAAGCACGTATTTATGCTGAAGAACCTTATAATAATTTCTTACCCGCTGCTGGCAATTTGCAATATCTGGATTATCCACCCGAGTCAGACGAAGTGCGAGTTGAAACTGGAGTACGCGAAGAAGATGATGTATCTATGCATTATGATCCTATGATTGCAAAATTAGTTGTATGGAGTGAAACTCGGTCAGATGCATTTGCTAAATTAAAAAACAATTTGGCTGCATTTAATGTAAATGAATGACAATTAAATGAAATTTTTATCGTTTAAGATAATATTTTAGTGTAATGATTATTAAAGATTGCAGGTTTGTCGACAAATGTTCCATTTTTAATGTCTCTATGTGCGCATCCAGAACTATTAAAAGGTAATGTTCATACGGGATTCATAGAAAACCACAAGGATGTTCTTCTGGCAAAAAATCTACCTGATCCGGGAATGATTTCACAAGTGAATATTACTCAAACTATCATTACTATAACAGATTATATGATTACAATTATTTTAGGTAATTACTGCATTAATATTATATGAAGAAAATAGAACTATCAGTAACAATATCATAACTAAAGATCCATATTCACCATTTGCTACTCAAATTGGCTTTCGAGTAAACCACAATTTTGTCAGAAAAATTAAACTTAAACACAATCTTTGTGGGGGTAAATTATATTAAATATACATGATAATTAACAATTATATACCTAATTGTATTTTTTATTTCAGAATTGTACAATGTTAACATAGAATACTGTGAAGTAGGATCAAGTGAAAGTAAATTCAAAATAAGTTTTAAGAATAAAGATGCTGATATCGAATCAAAGGTTAATGGCAGTTTAGATACAATACGACCCAACAAATTCCATCTAACGTGTGAGGTTGATGGCACATTGTACAAATCCAATGTTGTGTTTTTAGAGAATTCAGTATATTTGTTCAATAAGGTATTGTTACATTCAATATATTCATTGATGAGTTCAAGTTTGATGTTAAACAAGTTATTAAATGTAATGCTTTTTTTAGGATGGACAAAATGAGTTTACTGTTATTTTGCCTTTCGACGAAAATAAATTAGATAGTAATGAACAAGACTCGGAAAGTAATGAAACCATTGTAGCACCAACTCAAGCTACTTTGCAAAGAGTAAATGTTAATGTTGGAGATAATGTTTGTAATGGAGATCCAATAGTTGTTTTAACAGCCATGAAAATGGAAGTAAGTAAAAAACAAACAAACATGTATGAGGTAAAATTAAATTTTAATTATTGAACGAAATTTCAGTACGTAGTTAAAGCGCAGATTGATGGAAAAATTGAAAAAGTCCTACGCAAAGAAGGAGACAGTGTCAGAAAAGGAGAGTTATTGGTGAAAATTGCACCTACAAATTAATGTTAAATAACTATATTTTCTACATATGATCTGTGTATATAATAACTAATTTTATAGTTATTGTCACAGACTTTATGTTTATCATCATTCATTTTTAATGCCGAGTACAATTGCTATTTTATGCCTGCATTGTCAGAAAACATATAAGACTGCAATTTTTATTGGGTATTTTAATTCTTAAGGTCGAATACAAAGATCCAGTTTATGCAATAGCCAAAATGTTATTAAAACCGTTCAGTTTCTTAGAACATAGATAACTGTGGACTGTTTAATTTTACCCAACCCAAATGTTAATGTACCCCGAGAAATTTATTTCATTGAAATACATTTCAAATTAATTAATTGTTTAATAATTATGTGCCTTGTATTGAATCACACACATTGTATTTGTTGATGGTAAATAAATTAAATTTTGTTAACGAATTGTGTCTGGACTTGTATCATAGTTTTTAGGACTTGTCTAATGAAACCTAGAGTTATTTAAACCCTAAATGATTATTTCAACTAATCTCATGTGTATATTTAAAATAGTTTTGTACTTTTGACTTTTTGAAAAATCTTTTAGGCATTATTATTTTATGTACTAAATAATGTATATTATGTCGTTGATTTTAATATTTCATAAACGATTATATTTACCTGCCATCAGCGACGGTGGAAGGTTTGTGGGATGTAAGACAATGCAGGTTCTCATGTTCCGAGTTAACACGATCGACTTTCTTGTAAATTTCACTACATTTTCCCCTACAATTTACCAAATGAGAAAGTATTAATTTTTAGTACAAATTAAATACTTAATCACTGTTAAAATACAGATATAAATGTATCATTAAGTAAACGAAAATACATAATATATAAAGACAAAATAGTTGTATTTTATAAATGCAATATTCAGTAAAATATAATTCGATGTCCCTGTGTAAGGTAGCTCGAGGACTTTTGAATTCCTGAGGTCCTGCCTTATATTTCCCCAGGACTGCATTATGTGTAAAATATTAAAACAATCTGCAACGAAGTGTTCGAATTAATTTGAAATGCGTCCAAAAACTGTACGAATAAAACGTACAGTATAATATATTCGGAACACTTTGGTGTCTTCGTGGCGTCTGCTGTTCGGCAATAACTTATTTTTTTGTTTTATTATAAAAATAATACAATATTAAAGTTCATAATCACCGGCCGGAACACCGGGACACGATGTTAACACCGGGACTGTCCCGGTCGAACTGGGACGAACGGCAAGCCTATGGAACAATAATGAATCGGACGCGTGATACCACACCGGTCCGGTAGATGGCAGCACGTATTCCGTCGTAAATAAAATAATGTACGCGAGGTCGCCCCCGTTGTCAGTGTTTATAAACACGTGCGGTCCTTTTGATAACGACATTGTTGTGTATTTTCGATACTTGTTGTGTTATTGTTTCGATTCTCTGCTTTTACGTTATAACAAGAGTGCGATGGGAAAAGTGCGACGTTACAAAAAGAAATTGGCCAAAGCCACAAAGGGCACGGCCGACGGCGATGGCGGCGGCGAAACGGACGCACAGTCGCAGAAGACCGATTACTTGGAACTGGCCGAAGAGCTGTTGAGCCTGAAGAAAGACGACGACAAGATGAGCGTGTGTTCCGTTATGAAAAGCGTCAAGTCCGGCGGCGGCGGCGAATCGCTGAAGTTGAAAAAAGACGCGAAACGTTACTTGAAACACGCGTTTCTGTTGAAAAGTAAGTTTGTTATCGAACGGGAACGTTACCGGTGGATCAACCGTGATTGATTCGGCAGCTATGTGTTTGTGACAATTATGTGTTCTTATTAAACTTTTATTTTCGTTCACAGGACTCGAGAAGACGCAGAAGAGTTTGAAAAAAAAAAAGAAAAAGTCCAAACAAGAAGACGACAGTGGTGACGACGACGACGGTGCCAACGACGTAGACGTGAGCAATCGAAAAGTGTTGGATTGGCCTGTTGGCAATACGAACGGAACGCACAGTGGACCTCCAAAAAAACACAGAAAAGGGTTCCAAAAAAAACAAAACGTTCAATTGTAAATAACATTCTTCATACGTTCAATTTGTTCACATTGTGAATTAATCTTCGTGTAATTCATTTTCAGGGCTAAGGACTTGTTACTATTTTCCAAAAACATTAAAAAGCAATCCAAGAATGTTGCTTGAAAGACCAATGAAGTTGAATATTAATTGTATGTATATAACTTATTAATTTGTGTTGTATATTGATTATAAGAATTAAAAGTTTTCTATCAATGAAGTCTCTTGAGTTGTTTAAATAATTTGATTGACTATCGATGTACACTGTAAAACGATTATCAACATTTATAAATAAAACAAATAAATATTTAGTTTCGTTGTGTTTAACTGTTGGCCACGGTATCCGGTTAATACACCGCGGAACAATTCATCGCCAGACAATTAACAGCAGAACAATTTACCCTGGGTGCAGTTCACCGTGATATTATTGATATTATTAATTATATTTTTCGACTATAATAAAATTAATTTAATTGGAGTGAAATATACTCTATGTGAATTTTCTGAAATTCGTAGAGTACATATGTAAAATAATGTTTTACCTGAAAATGCCTGGTCCTACCCACTGGGTGTTGGTCCGATCTTAAATAATATGGTCATTAAGTATATGCAGTTAATATATATTATATATCAATTTAAAATTGTAATAATTAAAAAAAAAATTAAAGTAATAAACTCATTGCTCACATAATCTGTTGTTTTTTTTTCGGGAGGAGGGGTATTCTCATTTTTTTAATGGCCCAACCTTATAATTGCTGGCCTCCCATTGGCCCTACCTAGAAAAAATATTTAATATTTATTATATTAAATACAATATGATCAGAACAATAAAATTGTTTGCTGGACGATATTTAACTATTTCTTAACTCTCTTTCTCGACTTTTAATATTCAACATTTTTCTACATCGCATAGTTTATTATTATTCGTACACTTCAATTTATTACATACTTATTATATGGTAATTCAATGATATTTGTACACGGTATTTTTTATTCGCAGACCTATATCATAGATACTTACACGTGATGGATTGTATCAATTGTAATTCAAATTAATTGTACAAAAGCTAATTGTGGTGGTAGCTGATGGTGGATTTTTTTTTCTTTTTCACATTATAATCATTGGCACGGATGATGGATGCATTTTATGAAGTGCTGCTTATAGGTGCGACATATTTCATCAGCTGGAATTTGTTTTGCAACGATTGCATTGTTTTTTAATTACCTAGGTACTTTATTATAAAAATAAATGAAATTTATTGACGAATCGCGATGAAATAGGTTTACCTGTTTCGAGAGGCGATTTATTTCCATCGCTCGGCTTGCAGCATCGAAATATGGTTGTCGCAACAGCACATCTATTGCCAGTGAATTCATAATGACAATTTAATTTAACTTTAATTTGTTTTAATGCTCTGAAACACATACAATAATTTTGTTCTGTCGAGTTTGGTTTGGCTGTGCTTGAAAACGATCGTGTTTTACGATTTTCGAACTGCGCGGCATTGTTTGCACAATTAATACGACACGATGTCCAATATAACACGTACCTATGTATATAGTCGTAGAGCAATACACCGAATTAGTGAATAATGACGACCTTGTATACTTAAGAACGATTTTAAATCAACGGCTATTATGGCCGTCCGTGGCGGTGTTGGTTTATGACGCGTATCCGTTGTTTCTTAATGCGCGATTTACGCGTAGTCTTGCCGCAAGGTTTCACAATGTATCGACTAATTATCGCTGCGAGTAAATCTCTCGGGAGACGTTTAGTAAACACATACATATATTTATCTCGATTCTACCAGCTGAATAATCTCAAAATGCGCGCAGTACCTATACGCTTAGTAGCACCGCGTTTAATACGAATGGCATTGGGAACAAATATCAAACGTCTAAATCTTAGAATCTTAAACTGTACAAAAAAAAAAAATAGAAAACATCCTCTCATAGCGAACACATAATTGGCGCCCGTGTCGGAATCACCTACAATATACACGACGACGACGACGACGACGTATCATTAGATATTGTTTTGAACGAAATAAGTGACGCAGTAAGTACAACTATTATTATTACGACGATCGTTGCACACAAACATAATATTACACAGTAACGTACATAGAATATTAAGTTTATTTAATTCAGTTATAAATTATTATTCACCATACATATTTAAGATCTAACAACAAGTGATTAACGCGAAATTTACTACCGGCGAATTGGGCCGGTAGTGGACAAAAGTTTTCGCATCGTCACGTGTACGTACACTCGTAATCATAACACTGCAGTGACTTATCCATAATATGCACGTAATTATGTAACGCGCTCGCGTCTATAACGTTTTATGAAAGTATCACATTTTTATTATCGTTATAAAAAGAAGAAAAAAAAATTTATATATATAAAAAACCACGTATTCACTCTCGCGCGGGGTAAGTACGGTGTAAGACACGTGAAAAAGTGTACTTCTTATCGTTATAATAATATTACTGTATATACGAATATATTTAAAGGCTTATGTAGGTATAATGTATAGGTACGACATAATAATATTGTTATTACATTCGCGATAGTTCTATTTGATTAGTGGTGTATATTATAATAAATGTATAAATAAAAATGTTATGGCATCCCTTTAACAATATATCATCGTAATGTTATGTACAAAAAAAAACTTATTTATTTAATACCTATACAGTCGTACGTAATAATATAACAGGTGTATAATATGCGTGGATTACAATAAATTATAATAATAAATCGTGTTCGCATAGACGTACGACGGCGGCGGCGGCGGCGACGACGCGCTAATAACATTAAGTATCCCGGGGTAGGAAGGACGTAAAAGTATAAGACTCCCTCCTGTAATAAAACACGCAGAGTATATTACGATAAAAAAAAAAACAACAGAACCTGCCGGTCGCGATAAACGTGCGCCGCTTTCTAGTTCCACCCCCGCGGCACCTTAACATAATGACGTGTGGGAGGCGAAAATTTGTCCACCCCCATCGATTATTGTAATATGCGTCTAACGCAACAATCGATTACACTTTTGGAACTCTTGGCTGAAATTGAATTTCGATCTGTTCGTTTCGAGTAAATGAGAGCGCACTATCCATCTTGTAAACATCTGAAGACATCTGGAAGTATGTATTTTAGAAAAGATTGCTATTGATTGATTCGTCACTACGGGGCTTTCGTAGTTGATTTTTGTAAAATATGATCTACTTGTTTCCCGAAGATAAAAAATCGCTTCTTCTTTTTTTTTTCACTACCCCGCTTTTTATCGAGCCCGCCGCCGCCGTAAGTACGCCCTAAAATACCCGTGGTGTACACCACACGTACGGGTGGGTAGTGTCTATTTGATCTTGCACGAGTTGTCGAAGTATTTGTGCAGGCTCGCGGCGATGGCTTGTTTCTGTCGCGCGCCCGCGCCCGCCGACTGGTATTGCGGCGGTTTTTTGCCCGCGCCGCCGCCGTCGGCCGCCGCCGCGCCGTACTTGCTCAGGCCCCGGAAGTACTCCCTGCGCAGGTCCGCGGCCGTCTTCGTCCTGGACGACGACGCCTGCGGCTGCGGCTGCGTCTGCGTCTGCGTCTGCGTCTGCGGCGCGGCCACGCACGTCAGCGTGATGGTCGAATCGTCGACGGATATCTCGTCGCAGCTGTAGCTCGAGTCGAAGTTGCTGCCGCCCCGGCCCGCGGCCGGCATGTCGTCCGGCTTGACCGCGGTCTTGTACGACAGCTCGGACGGCGAGTGCTTGACGCTGCCGGCGGACTTGCGGCCGCCGCCGTTCATCCGGGGCAGCGAGTTGTATCCGGACGAGCCGCTCGACGGGTACGTCTTCTTGACCGCGGCCGCGGGGCTCTTGTCCGCGCGGCAGCCGCTCGCCGCGCCGTCGCCGGCCGCGCTGCTGCCGGCCACCGATCCTGTGGCCACGGTCCTCGACTTCCTCGGCAACGTGGCGCTCCGCGTCAGCCTCGCGGCCGGCCACTGTTTGGCGCCGCCGCCGTCGTCCTCTTCCTGCGAAAACAGATGCCACATCGTTACAATACTATTACAATAGGCAGAGACCGACCTCTGTCCGTCGATCTCGTAAAAAAAATACGTTTAAAAAAGCATCGGAACACTTGGCTACACGTGAAAAAGTATCACGTCCCTACGCCACGAATGCGTTTAAAGCTATTAAATCGGTCCCACACGTCTGACGACATATTTGGCAAATATTTGCCGCTCGTGAAATTTTGACAATGCGCCAGTTATGTAGGTCTCACGAGTATACAATTTATAAGTATACAAATTCGTCGATGGTCGATAATTGGTGCTTGCTCCCACATAACACGATAAATGTCTTGCCAAATACACCAGTCGTGTGGGACCGATTTCAGAGGTGTCGCGGACCGTGTAAACGGCCTATATTATATTTTATCGCGTTGTTTACTGTATGATCGTATGCCGTACGGGACGTGAGGGATTTTCCTCCTAGTCGGTCGATTCCATTACAGTACGACAGTAATAAAACCGCACGCGAATATTACGATTTGTGTAATCCGACCGTTTCTATTTACATATTATGTATACCTATTATAGGTATCTGATATTTATTTAGGGCGTCGTCGATTGTAAGCCGAAAGCAGCGCGCAACGTGTATGATTATAATATCGTATTTGGTATGTAGTTACGAAAATCACTCGGTTCTTCTTTTTCTCGGGTTGCGTGCCAGCTACGGTGTGTTCGAGAGTGTAACGGCGAATGTAATATGTACGTTTAATTGGCCCGAAGGTTTCTTTTTTTTACTTTTAAGTTTTTTAACACTTTGGCTCAGCGGAATTCGGTAAACAACGTTTTCGTACACATGTGTTTTTAGACCGCTTCACACAATATTATGCGCTTCGTGTACGCTTTGTTCAAGATGTTTTTTGCGAAAATTTACGAATTTTAACCCGACCAGTGTGTTTTTATACTTCAGATTCACTCAGTATATTATCACGGCGATGATAGATATTTTTTTATGGATGGATACAAACGAAAAACGTTTCGTTGACAAAGGACCACGCGATATCGTATTGCAATGCGAACGGGATCGCCGCGGTAAAATCAAATTAACATACGGTTGGTATCTACCTACCGGCTACCTGCAATGCTGTAGGTATACGCGCGACGGGAAAGACGACGTCATCAGTTTTATTCTCTTGTTTTTCGACCGCGCACAAGACCATTAACATAAATTAAGGAATACACCCAAAAAGCCATAAAATACTTCCACCACGGGCGGATAATAATTTACGACCGGCCGTACACGGTTTATAATAGTTTGGCCACCCTTGGGCAAACGCGCCGATCGCGATAACGCGTTTCCTTTGACAAGTCCGTGTAATATCATCGCGCCGTGTTGTCAACACGCGGACGGCGTGCTCACGGGACGACGAATTACGAATATATTATCGTTGTTATTATTATTACGACCGACGACGTACGCCGCCGCCGCCGCTGTACGACTTCAAACGCATACGCGACGGAATGACTTGCACACCGTAAGAAATTATTACGTTCGAAGGCGGGGCCTCTCCTATATTATTCTACGCTGTGACGCACTGGAAAAAAAAAAAAAAAAAAAACTAATGAGAGACTATAGTCACAGGTAGGCATGACACGTTATTACTGTGTGCGCGTGTGTGCAGTGATATTATTCAAATACGCGTATTAGCTATGGAAAAACGTAAGAATCATTCCTACTGAATTCAAACGTAAGAAAATGCTCGGCGTACGGGGTCGGCCGACGGCCCCCGGTTCACGGACCTCTTGCGTATGATTTTGAATTTAAAATCTCACTTCTTGTGTTCGTACATTATCGGCATATGAAACGGTTTTTAAAAAACTAATGTTGTATTCGAATAGACTACAAAGTACTGAAATCAATTTAAAGTTAGTAAAACACTGATACGCATAGCGAATTCCGAGCTTAGCAGCTGAAGCTACGAAATCAGTAATAACAAACGAAATTGACCGAATAGAGAGAATTTTTGAAAACGATTTATACAAGTTCTGGAGTGGAATCGAAACGGTAGCGTTAGTTTGTGATGTCTCGAAAAATACTAAACGATATAATAGGTATTACATATACGCGTCAATATTCTTCGTTCGTCTGCGCGCGTTTTAAGATTTTCTTTTTCTTTCTTTCTTTCTTTCTTTCTTTTTTTTTTTCTCATCTACGTTAGTGATTTATTTCCGCGAACACGATTTTGATTTTACCGACGAATATTATGAAAAGAAAAAAACGAAAATGTTTTCGTCCGCGGCGCCGTCGACAAACATATCAAATTAGACAAATGATTAAACACTTTCGCGGAAGACTACTTACTGGATATTTCGGTTATGAAAGTTGCCAAAACGGGACTAAAGTAGAATGCTTCTAATGTCAATAAAATCGTGACTCGTTGGTATATAAAGCCGACGGAATCAACAATTCAACGATGCCCAAATCGTCCAACCCCGTCGTATAATTAATCATAATTGTATACTCGTTGAATACCTTATTAATGACAATTATTATCGTGTATTATTATTCTCCGTTCGTGATGAGTAGATGCGTAGTATTCGTAGTATGCTCAGTTGTGGTATATAGTTAAAATACGTATATATCGTACAACGCTAACGGTTTTCGGATTGAATTCGAAAATATTTGGATATCAGACATTATGATTACGCGAATGTCGTGCAGCGACATATGGAAGGACCGATATCGTTCAGACGGCGACTTTTACTTCAAACACATAGGTACTACTCAGTACTCTATACGTATATATCAACGACTTATCGACGTTTTTATTTTCAACGCGCTGTCGCGTGTAACATAAAATCCGGACGAACCGAATGAATAAAAAAAATAAATCGTTTCGTTTCAGTCTTCGAGGGCGTAAAATAATGTGTTATGTAATGTTACAATAATATTTATAGGTGTATTGCACACTAAATGTGTGTATATAGGTATACCTATGTATAACTGGAATTACTGGATTTTGAAAAGTCGGTAAGCGGCGAGGTTGCATGCTTATTATTACACGGGAACGACACGCCGTCAAAGGTTGTTAAATCTCGAATGGGTGACTAACAGGAATTCACGGTGACGCGGCCAATGGAAAACGAACGGTCGTTATTACGTGTGTGCCTACGACAACTTTAATGCCCGGTCTCGCGTCGTAGGGTGTTGTCTGTCCGAACCGCATGTGTATACCTACTACACGCGACGCGTTTATGGCCGTGATTTATATTTTACGGAGGTGTTTTAACAGTAATTGTTACCGTCGCGATATACGCGTATATCGCGCGCATAGATAGACATTATAAAATGTTACCATCTTCGTGAAACGTACGAAACGTCTTACGAACGGGAAAATATCATCGATGAGAAGACGCACAATATGCGTTGTCAAATAATATTTATCAATATGAAATAATCGATAGGGATCGACGTAGTTTTTACAGACACTGCTAGTGTGATGTACCTAATACTATATAGTATCATGCCGAACGAGTGAGAATATATTATTATAAAAACATTTATATACTCGTACACCGATACGACTCGGAGAACGCGAGTGATGTATAAACGAACAATTATTTAAAACGTTATAAAAACCATAATACTCGATCGATGTTTTTCAGGACGTAAATCCAACGGGATAATATTTTCAGTAACGCGGCGCGGCGCGTTGTATACAATAAGATTCGTATACATATAAATACGTGTAATTAACATTATTGCGACGAGTAATTTGTTTATTCGCGATAAATAACTACGTTGGTGTACATTACCTTTTCCGTTTGTGTAGAGGTCGTCTGTTGGGGCTGCACGCTCTTGTTGAACCATTCGTCCGGCGGGAACTGAGTGGCGCAACAATAGTTGTTGGACTTCCTCGACTTGGAAGTCGATCTGCGGCTGCCGAACAGTCTAGAGAAAATACCCGGAGATTTTCCTGCGGATGAAGAATAATAAAACAATAAAGTAAACGAGTGGCCGAATAAAGTGAAAAACACGTCGACGCGGCGAATCCATAGACGGCAAACAGAGAGAAAGAGACAGAAAGGCCGCGCATGGGGGACACGTGGCCCTAATATAGTATTATATTGTGCTTATAGTGGTATGAAAATCGACGCTGCTCGAAATAGCGAATGATATCGTAGCAACAGCAAGTACGTGGGTATAATATGGCGTTTGGGATAAACGAATGAGGGGGTACATTTTTCTCTCGAAAAGACTAATATTAAAAGAGTAAAATATTTGCATCTACGCCGAAATGTCGTGAAACGACGACGACTTGGAATTGTATTGAATTATTGTTGTTTTTTTTTGTAAACACGCCGGATCGACCGAGAAATGTAGTTTGTAGTAAAACGTTATCGCATGCGACCAATTACAACTAGTCTTGTGGGACTTCAAACTACCGAGAGTAAACGATGTCGGTCGTAAAATCTGTAAAGGAGAAAACGTTCCGTGGTCGGTCGGTAGACGCCGTTAATTTTTTTCCGGGGAAAATATTTCGTAAAGAACACGATTATTATTATTTCTGTGTTCATTGACGACTCTTGGTCAGCGAGTGATAAATAACGCGTGGGAAAATCGAACGCGCCGACGACGTGTAAACACGGCCGTTCTCGTCCGTACGAATAAATTTTATTACGTATGCGTATATTATTTAAAACGTCGTTGGTCCGAGAGACTGCACGCGCTATTGGAAACGAGAAATTCCATTTATCGCTACATCACACGCGACACGCGTGAGACTGCGCTGCTCTGCAGTCGGAGACGACAAATAATTCTACACCAATGCGACGCCTATACGGCGCGGAGACAAAGAGAGCGAATCGGGAGGCTATATTATATATTATATTATATTATAGGCTAGAGACGTAGTTTTACTACATCTCGTTTTGTGAAACTCGGCGTTCTATATGTCGATTCTTTCGTTAAAAAATCTATGGACCGGACCGGTGCTCGGGGCGCGAATCGTCACTGTTTTTTTTTTTTTTTTGTCTCGTCGTACTTGGCTCCGGCGACGACAAGCCGAATTCGTCGGTTTTGTTCTTGTTCGATATTTGTCTCATCGACCCGCTCCGCTGTAACGAAGCCAGGCGACGGGACGCCGAACTGCCCCTGAGCGAATTGCGCCTCTCCAGTTTCCCGGACGCGTTCCTCCTGGGCGACAGAGTTTTATCGTTCGAATTGCCTGCGAAACACACAAGTCAAAATATAGTTACTCGCGACGCGTCAAATAACAATGTTATTCGCATACTATTCGGACGGAAAACTCATCTTTTTGCGAGAGAAACAGATCGTCGGCTAACTTCTAGATTTATTGCATATATACGTACATATTTTAGCGACGACGATTGAACTTTTTTCAAATGAGCATTTGCTCGTCGATTTTTTTCACTTTTTTGTTATCCTACCGCTGCTACAGAGCAGAGATTAAAAAAACGGAAAGCCCAATCCTCGATGGTCTTTAAATAATATTTAATAAGTCCAAAGTCGTTAGCCGACCGAATGGGGACGGTCAATTATTCGTGACGGACCGTTTCGTTGTAAAAATCTCAATTGTCTTGCAAAAAGTCGAATTTTCCGTTTAGTAATTATTAATAATTACTAGTAAGTCTGCTACATAGGTCAGCGGCCTGCTGCTTTAACCGTTACGATCGCGAAATAAAATATAACCGCCCGCGTATATACGTCATGTAATAATATGTACGATAACGTATGTACAATGTGTATATCGCGACACACCGTGACATACACCCATGACACACTAATGGTTTAAACTTGATTACAGATTGATGATGGTAAAAAAAATAATACTAAATACGTTTTTACAACTGTAAAATCGTGTGTCATAAATGTATAATATAATACGTACGCGTATGGTTTTAAATAAAATCTAGTCCTTTCACCACCAGTTTAGCAACGAAAACGCCAATGTCGACCGACAACGGCGACGGTGGTGAGCGTCGGCGGAAGGATATATATATACGCATATATAGAGAGAGAGAGAGAGGTACGGGCACGTTTTTTATTTTCAATCATTTTTTTTTTTTCTTTTTGTACATAGAAGATAAGTACGGGCTGGGCACTTGTGATGAATGTCGTTGACACGTTTACCGCCTAACCTTTTGTTTTTATCTCGTCGGTATACTACTACTGCGATCGGTAACGCTTAACTGCAACCATAGCTGTGCGTTACGGATCGAACGAATATATTATTATACCGTCGTCGTGTATCGAACGGAATTTCGTCCTACAGTGTAGACGTTTCGCTCGTAACTAGGTAATGTAATTATTTTTAAATCGCGCGCGTATCGTCGCGAGACGACGACGGTGTAATGGAATTGAGTTTCGAAACGAAGTGCTCCGCCAAACGCGCGTACGACGCCAACTAAACGGGTACAAAAGTGTCGTAAAAAAACCGTACTATTCATTAGGATGTTCAATATGCTCCGAGTTACAACGCTCGGGTATATTTTTACGAGAAAACGCGGGCTGCGATAGTTATAATGTATCATAATCTCGAGAACGGCGGATCGCAGAACGTTATTAGTTATTACGAAATCGCGGTACAGACAGATTAATAATCCTAACCGATTGATCGAAAAGCATTCGACAAAGCGTACTCGTTAAAACTTACCGCCGGATATGATGTCCGCCAAATTAGTCTGTATGTTCTGGTGAGTTTGATCTCCGTCCCTTAATGTCTCGATGTCGCCGTGTACCTTCACGTACGCTTCCTCCGTCGACATCAAAAATCCTTTTTTGCTCGGACTGTACCGGCTGCTTCCTCCCAGCCGTAAACTGTGCGCAGGGCTAACGGTCGCTGAACCGACTAGTCGTTGCACCTCTGGTGTTACAACAAAGTAACCCCTGGAGGTCTGGTATATCTACGAAACGCCATTACACTATATTGCATTGTCCGATCAATAATTCAGAAATAAAACCGGTTTATGAAGAAATTTTCTTATAGAACACCGCGTATTTATATCGTACACACCGCATTTTAATATATACTACATTTTATTATCTATAGTGATATCGCAGATATAATTTATCGAGCCCGAGGCCATTATACGAGGTAATGGATAAATTTCCATCGCTTTTGGAGATTTCGAATTAATGAATATTTTGCGTTTTGTTGTTTTCCGCATTGATAATAATAATTAAAAAACAATTCGAATGTATAATAATAATATTATGTACTTTTAAAAGTGTAATTTCCAAATTTTTTTCATTAAAAATTATAAATTACACGCGAGTCGGTCGCAATTATTGTGCGACATAATGATGTTGTATATTATAATATGATACACCGGTGAGGTTATTATCTAATTTTTTTGAAATATTCATTTTCACTCGTAAATAAAAACACGGGCAATATTTATAATATTTACAATCGTTGAAATCAAATGTGAAAACGTATGTGAAAACTGGCCCTTAATTCAAAACGATAGACGAAGAAAAATATCATATTTGGGGCCGAGAGCAATTATTATATCATATACGTATAGTATAGCTCGTTAAATGCGATCGGTTTGAATTGTTGCAGTAAGACGTACCTTATTCTCGGACATGAGATTAACCATCGAGTCGTAGATTATATGTTCGGCCGGGGGTTGAATGTTGGAGAAAAATATTTTTAGGGCCGAACGCACGGTGTCGATTGTGGCGTTTTGGTTGGCGCTGGTCAACTCCAATATGACTAGACACAAGGCTTCGGACAATGGCGTGAATTGTCCCTGGTTCAGGTCCTCCACGACACAGTCTTCGACGTCGCCTGAAAACATTACACAACACAAGTGAGAACAATAATAATGATGTGTATTTATAATGTGCATAATTACATCGAATGTGTTGCTATTATTAGCGAATATACGGTTGAAATAATGATAATATTATAAATGTAATATATGCACAACGATTATCTTACCGATTTTAGTGATCACGTAACTGTTGGGCGGCCTGAGCACGTTACGACACCAAGCCCCTCTGATCACTTCCATGGAGCACGGATCGCCGGTGAGCAACAGCACTCCCGGCGACACGTACCCCTCGTATTTCACCACTTGCATTGCTTCCACGAGACTTCGATTCCAGACGCATTTTAGATTCGATTCCAAAAAGCTCTGAAAACAATACGCCGGACATGAGAGACGGGACGCGCGACGATCGACGATCGCATCGTACATTTCGTGAGGTAGAATATTTTTTCCGCGCTCGGAAAACGCGTGCGCGCAAAATGAAAAATCACTATAAACGTACGGCGGCTATAAATCGCAGTCGCGTAGAAATCTCGCGTATAATTGGACGGCGTAGTTGTGTGTTAACGACAGTTTTAATAGAATAATAGAACAATGATCATAATATCGAATGATTTCAAAGGCAAGTACTGCGCGTGTGGATATTTATTATGCGTTTATATACTCGTAATATATCATCTGCAGTCAAATGAATCTCATTATCGGTCCGTCGCGTCGGTATAAAACCGTAGAGTTATATTTGACTCGAGTGCGTTGCGTTTAAAATAAAAGTTGTAAATTAAAACTCGCCGATTAAACGTATGGAACACACGCGGTACAAAATGTAAATTAAGCGCGGACTCGAGCGTGGCGAATATCGACGCCTGCAGCGAGCCAGACAACGAGTACCGTGGAACGAAATATGGTTATGCATATTTTATAAATGTTATAACTTAAATTGTATAGCCGGTTATCGTTTAACCGAAAACGGCGCGTGTATTATTAATAATATAAACTAGAAAAGAAAATGTTCGACACGTTTGTAATTAGCCGGTATTATTACGCGTTATATATACGACTTGAACGTAGGTATAGTGTATACGGGTATTGTGCATAACGTACGATTTTAGTTTTATTTTTTATGATTTTTCTAGTGTTGAAAAATTTACGAGATGAAGCGAAAATGTTCATTATATTCACAAAAACTTGCAAAAACAACGGAGTAAGAGAACGCGATAAAAAAAAAAAACAATAAAAACGTTTAATAACTAAATAATATATTCAAATATGACGTTTGGATACGGCTCGATGAAGAATTTATATGCGTATCGTTAGCACAAGTACATTGGAAACGATGACTGTGGTCTTATGGTAGATAAAAGGAAAACATATATTATTATTATATATATTGATACGTTATAATATACCTATTAAAAAATCGTCGAAGGCCACGCGTATGAAAACAATGCACGTCTATATTTAATACTATAATAATGTCGGACCGACGAATTGTGAAGCACAGTGCGATATTTCACGAGACCCCTGGCACGCTTGGGGTATGCTAAAAATCGAACTGATTTTGAAATAACTCGCGCGGACATATTGGTAACGGAATCGTCGCGATCGATAGCGGTATTTTTAAATCACGTTTTTAAATCTGTTCTACTGATTATTATTTCAAATATAAAGTTTCCTACTTTGTAAAAATCAATTACATCAATCTACTACTTATATAATGGATTTTTCAATGTGTTTTTTGGGTTTGTCAAAATACGAGTACAAGGCCCTGTTCGAGTGCACCGAAGGCGCGAACGCGTTTTATCATTATAATTTAATATATAATTCAGCGCGTATTCACCTGGAATATCAGATACCCGTTGTCGTACATCCAGTACGGCGAAGCTTCCGTCTGTTGCGGAACGTACCGGACGAGTGACTGTTTCTGCAGATGGATAGCCATACATCGTTTTAGTATGTAGTGGCATCTGCATCCCACGGGACTTTTGATCCTGTTGCGACCGCTCATCGTTCACCAGCCGTGACAATAGTATCGATCTGTCAACACAAACGCCCCTGTACCGGTTAGACATTTTATTATAATATATATTATCGTTATCACCGCTGCCATCGCGGTCGCCACGTTTTAAGACCTCCCCTCCCCCCGTCGTTAAAGTCTCCGCTCGTTTTATAGCTGGCGAACATATACTTATATATACCATAAAATATATGTATAGTAGTAGATATATATATATGTTATATTCAAGTTAGGCGTACATAAATATAAGCACATATTTTAAAAACATAAACATAATGCGTATACATATATATAATACATATTATATATATTTTATATAGCCGATAGAACGTTTTACCGGGAGACTAGTTTTGTACAAACTGGTTTCACAGAGCCGTGCCTTCGTCGTCCTGTATTTACCCTCGTTTCCTCTCCAGAGTTTCCATTGATGCGAAATATCAAAATAAAAACGCACACACTCACACATGCATAACTTTCACATTTCGCGCAAACACACACACACATGCGTACGGCTCACAAGTGCTCGGATCGATCGTGTTTTATTTTATTTTTTTTTTAAATACCGCCTTGATAACTGCAACACGCGCGCGTAGGTATAATATACGGACGCACACGATATCCGATACAAAGTAAATAATATAATATTGTCTTATTCGACTCCATTAACGCGCGCATACTCGTGTACGTCTGCGCGACACATAGCTTTACGTTATTATTTTTATTATTCATATATATATTGTTTTTGAGAAAACGCGCGGTGTTGAGACTTTCACGAATCGGGTTTTCTATTACTCCCATGGGAACACGCCGGCACGCGTGAAACTGGATACGACGACGACGGACATGCTGTTGGGATTCGCACACTCGGTATTTCACATTATACAATCAAATTATTGTAGATCGCGTGCGCCGAGAACGCCGACAACGGTTTCCATCCATTTGTATGACATTTAATACCCGCAGTGATGAATACGACAATATACATGTATATTTTTATACGAATTTATATATTATACGAATAGGTAGTGCCGACGACGAGCCGAAATCAAAATAAATCATTACGCGCTGTAGGTACACAATTGGTTATTTTCTCGGTGTTTTTTTTTTTTCTAATAATATTATTACGCGCGTCTCGCGAACGAGTGGCAATTGAAATATTTCTATTATTATTGTATACGCACGCGTATAGACAGATGAGTATGATGTTTGTTTTTTATTTTATAATTATGTTTGTTTTTTTTTTTTTTTCCATACAACTCGCACATCCGAGCCACGACGATATCTGACACAAATTTCACTCGGAAAGACGGAAATCCGAATGGAAACGAACGCGTAAGCAATTTCTATACCCCGCCGAGTAATAAAAACAATCCTAGATTTATTTTCAATACATGAATCATAAATATTGAATTCAGACACGTCGTCCCGTGCACATTTATCCGCAGGATTTGCATCATTCGATGTCATATTATGCGCGCGTGTGTGTGTGTTTTCTCGTTTAAAACACTACATGTATGGTCACACACGATCGTGATTGTTTAATATAGCGTGGAAAGTCGGATGTATAGCAGAGTGCAACGCAGTTATATTTTTCTCTTTCTTTCTTGTTTTTTTTTTTTTTTCTACTTCTCTCGACGTGCCTACTAGTCATTTTATATTGTTATATTGTTAATAATAGAAAACCGGCATTTGAAAATAACGACAAACAAACGATTCAGCAATCGTCAATAACAATAATTATTATTATTATCAACACTCGGAGAACGTATATCATTAACGCGTAGTGTTGTGTTCAAGTGGTATAAAATTGAATATTTAAAATAAATTACACTGCCGATTATTTTTACACTATTCCTATTTCCAACGTTTTATCATCATAGTTAATTAATCATTCGTCTTGTAACATTTAATTTATTATAGACAAATGCAGAGCCCTCGAACAATCATTCGTCGATCTCTCCCCACGCACTTTTTAATCACCTCTCACTAGGAAATAATTATCATTACGAAACATATAAAATTACTCGTACCTTCTATGTACTGTTACACATATATATGCGTGTATATGTATCAGACTATAAAAGTAATTATTCATAGTCGGGTCGTTATACTATGTCTAAAAACAAATTATTTCTCGCGCGGTTCGAATAACACGTGCTAAAAAAAAAAACAACCTCCACGCGTGACAAACGCACGAACGCGAACTTGGATAATACCATATTGAATGGGGGGAACGCGCGACATGTTCAGCCGCAGCTGTTTAAATTTCCGAGCACCTTTTTTTTTTTATTATCATATAGGAAGCGTTGACGAGGGCCGTCCTCGTTTGTGAAACTTTAAACCATCTGCTTGGATGCATTTAGGTCACATAGCTGTACGCTATATTCATTAAGGCTGCGCGCTTCATCATAATGCACTTTACATCATTTTTTCATCTTCTAATGGTTCGCCGCGAAAAAAAAAATAAAAATAAAATCTGTTTCGTAATTTTCACATAACTAGATAATATTCCGCGTTTCAATGGGATTCGCGCTCATTATACGTATAGTATATACATTCGACGATGATAATATATTTTAAACAGTCATAATTCGTCTAGTGTTAATAACAATTTCAGGCAATAAGCCGAACCACATACAAAACGCTAAAAACGTTCATATACTAGCGTTTAAATTTTTACTTTTGAAATAAATAATAACGTCAATCACGACTATAACTACGGTGTCTCGCGAGGATTCGCGAGGGATCAATGCAAAACACATTTCGTCAACTATATGTGAAATATAAAATACGTTCTTCTTACGTTGTGATACGTGTGTTTACCTTTTAGATACGTATTTTTAAAATCTCATGAATATTTCATATTATATATTGTATATTATGTAAATAAGTCGTCGAGAGTATTTTCGTGGCGTTTTCTTTCTCACTGCGAAACGAAAGAGAAAAAAAAAACCATTAGAATAATCTAAGAATCGAAATAAAAATAATACATTGCGTTAATACCTGGCGCACAAACCGCGGATATTGTTATCGATCATATTATATTTTTTTACCGTCGAAAAGACGAACACTTGTTTTTTCTCAGAAAACGTGACGGCTACTTATTCATGTTGCGGTAACGTCTCGGGTCGGAATCACGTACGTCCGACGTATTGTAATGCCTGCATTGCTGCAGCTTGTTCGGTTGTTTGTCGAAACGAACCGCCGGTGATTATTTTTCGTCGAAGGTTTTCTTCGGTGCCGCGCCGATGTGTATTTTAAGTTATGAAAAACCACGTGATTCGAGTAAAAGTGGTTTGCTTTTCGACAACTATACGCGTAATGCACAGATGCGCCACACGCGCCGCTATATTATTATACGCGCGTCATCGATTTGTTTACGTTGCGCGTTGGTTCTAGTGAATCCGCCGACGACGAAACGTGCGTGTGTTCTTTGTAAACGTTACACACCGAGGGTTACCGATGACTCGATCTTTTTCAGGAAAAATACGCGTTTCGAACGATCATCAAGTTTCGTGGTCGTTTTGTCGTTTCAAAAGTATTTTCTTTTGAACTGTCGAGAATCAATATACCATGCGTATGTTGATTCAAAAGGATTAATACAATTATTGCTTACAAAAGTGTATTTCCCAAGATCTTTTCCTTTTTCAAAAATAAATCCTAGTTTCAATCTACGATCAATGACTTGAAAAAAGTAATCGCGTTGCGCAACGTCACACTATAAAACGTACACGGTACACACGTCATATTAATATGAATACACACACATATCTACGATTGAAGTAATAATCAACGATGACTCGTATTCGGTCGGTTTTTCTTCTCCGCAACCGGAACGTTACTAATTTTACGAAGCATGCAAGGGCGAGATTGTTATATCATCATTATTATTTGAAGAATTAATGGCATCTGCAGTCCTGGACACGCCACCGCCGCGCCGTATATATTGACCGGATTCGGAAAGGCAGCTGAAGACTCCCGAGAGCAATGCGGCGGCGTGCAAACCCCTGCAGTGAATACGTATATAAATATATATTATACAGGACGAGGAGCAGGAACGCCCTACGAATGCGCCACGAGAACGAGAGCCGCGAAATCGCGCGCGGCGGGTTCGTGATATCCGATTTCTATAAGGGCACTACTACTTTTAGATACTACTACTACTACTACTTCTACAGCTACCACTTCACTGCCGCTACTATACGCGCGTCCATATATACCTATATATTATACTCGAGCAGCTGTAATGTATATTTACGTTTACTATGGCCGACCTTGAAGCGCCACGACGCGATACGACTATTGACTATTGTTTTCTATTTCGATCGAACGGCCGTGATCATTCGTCGTCGTCGTTATGTTACATTATAAACACACTTACATATATATATATATACAAGTGTGTGTTGGTGTGTATACACGAATGCGTGCGTGTGTCGGTCCGTCCGGTAAAACACAATTCGCAAAGCCGAATTAACACGCGTCTTGAAAAATGCTCTTTCGAAACGCGGACCCGACGACGGCGACCCTGGACGACCGGTGGTGAATACGTCACACGCGGTACAAAGGGAACCTTTTCGAATTCGTATAATATTATATTATATTGTATTCTCTGTCGCGGCGAAATCGCAAACAAACGACAGTACCGTTAACACAGGCGCGTGCGCGCGCGCGCGCGCTCGCTCGCGACTGGCCGTCAAATCGCGGATCGGATCGGAAATCCGACGCGACGATAACGTCGTGAAATAAAAAACAACTCGTACGTTCGTGGCGTACGGCTCGACGAACAGGCGACGCGACGGTAAGAGCTTATTGCCTGTTCGGTCCAATTATTACGATTACAAAATCCTATTGACACACAATATTATGAGCGGGTTAGGTGAATTTTACGAACCTACTGAAGACCGTGAAATTGTAAGTAGGCGCGTGCACTTTGCACTAAATTAGTTTCGACGGTTAAAATGTTTTATAAAACAATAATAATAATTCTGTTCACTGTTCGTTCGGCAGTATGACCAGAAAACTACTGCTGCGTGTAACGCGCATAGGTATTATATTATATTAATTAAGTGTAATAATCGTCTTTATTATATTATGCGTGTTGAAATTTAAAAATAAAAAAAACGTATGTGATTAATAATAAAAGAATAAGGTTATAAACAACGATTATAATTGATCCGAAAAGAAGTAATAAGTACAATTACTTAAAATGAGAAATCTAAAATGTTTACGAAATATGCAATGCGTATTACAGTAATATAATACAATACACAATATAATATGGACGATTACGACTACAATTTAAAAAAAATATGAAAACTAAAATTGCGCAAAAACTTATATATACGAGTATGTTTAGGTTTTATCATCAAATGATTAAAACTATAGAATGACTATTGTAAATTGTTTCTAAAACTGTTTTAAAACGAATGATTTGTGTCATAAAATGGTAGGCATAACTCCTCAAGTCGACGATAAGAGATTTAAGTCTTGCGAACCGCTTTAATGCACGTCGGCCGCGTCCCTTTTCTAATATTATGTTTCCAAACCGAGCGCTACACGAGTATACGTGCACGTTGTTGTCACGTGCCCGTTATAGAATGAACGCAACGCGAGGTTTTAGACCGAAATCGAGGATTTACGACAGTCAATGTTGTGTAGACAGTACACCGGGGGGGGGTTCGAGATGAAATTCATAGGCATGACCTGTTGACTTTTCGCCGTACACGCGCGCCCGCAACACCCGACGCCACGAGACCGAGCAAAGGTCGTCCAGGGTTCACGTCGATACGTTGTTATATTTGAATCACGAGAGGAGAGTACAATATAACCCCGTGGTTAGTTAAGTCGGATTTGACATCGATATGAAAGTGATAAAAGGACGCGCGCGGGGCCCCGACGGTAATAGACGGCATGACTCTCGTCATGTTCTGACCGGGCGATTTTTTTTTTTTTAATTGGCAACGAAAAACCGTACGGCGCGGCGCGAGCGCCTTAAAACAATCGGCGATTAAAAAAGATTATAGACAGTTCAATTAAAAAAAAAAAAAAAAAAAAACGGCCGCGGCGGTTTATTAAATTTCAAAACGCGGCCGCCGCCGTGCGCGTATAATAAATCACGTGCGGACGCGTTACATAACGTCGTAAATTATTATACTCGAAGTCGAATTTTTCGCGTGGACGAAACGCGGCGCGCTGCGGCAGCAGACTGGTCGCCGAACAAATTTGCACACAATATAACCGTTGGAAATGTGCGCCAACGATCCGGGCCTATAAAATACATACGGTACGGCTTTTTGTGTGTGTGTGTGTGTGTGTTTTTTATATATTGTCGAGTCGCAAACGGCCTCGGATCCGACGACGACGTCCGCCGAGTGTATTTTTCGCACATTTCAAAACACGTCGCGGGCGTATCGCTGCTCCGTTCGATTATAGAGCTTGACGATTTTCCTCGAAACACACCACGTGCTCGCGCGATGATCTACAGACCCGACCGTCGTCGTCGTCGCCGCGTACATAATATTATATTTTATCCGAATGGGAGCACTTTCATCGCCGCGGCTCTCGAGGGACACGTTGCTCACGCGCGTCTCGTCCGCCGCGGATCCGTCGGGCCGATAGCACCACTACCGCGGTACTCGTATCCTTTTCGATCCAAGAACACACGACGACCAAACGATATTATTCGTTTCGTATTCAATCGTGGCCACGCGTTACGACAATACAACAAACTCCGACACGTTATTATAATATAGGTGTTCATACACGCGTCGCGTATTTTTCAGCACGCGCGAAATGCGTTTATTTTTTCCCTGCGCGCCGATAACGTATCGCATAATAGGTATGTAAAAAAGGCCACACGTCGATTAGAAATTCGCGTTACGCAAACCCGGTATGACAATACGCGTCGTGGGTCTCGGGCGTGTAACCGCGCGGGCACGCGTTAATATGTTATAAAGTCGCGAATTATCGTTCGGACGATACGTTTGAAAACGACGACGGCGTATAAACAGATAGTAGTCGAAAATTTGGTCCTTGGTTATATTGTACGACGAGGTGTGTTGAAAAAAAGAACTCTGGGACTAAAATTATATCTGTGCTAAACGTGCCGAAAAAATACCGACATCGAATAAAGATAACGTCCGATCTCACGTTATTCAAGCCACGAGTATATATATATTATATTTTTTTAAAGTGACCAACTCACGAACTGTTGAAGTCGTATGCTTTTGTCGTTTTCGTCACGTCAGATAAACCAGAGCAGCGTTTTTGTATTGAGTTTTGTGTTAAATTCGGGAAGAGATCGGCGACTATTGAAACTATTGAAAGCCTATGTTTAGCAGCTATAGTGTATGCTAACCTAATGCGAACACGCCTGCACTACTGTTGTCGATTCCTCTGATTTTTCATAATATCGCGTCGGTCTGAATCTCAACGATCGATTTTGCCGCAATTCAAACTTGAAACCAAAATCGACGATTCAGCACGAAATGAAATCGTATACGGAAATGGTTTGGAGTCTGATTTCATTTTGAAATTTGCTCGTTTCGTGGAAAGAAAATATATAGACGTTGGGCGAATTGGACGTCGTTTTCGACGTGTTTTTTACTTTGCAGCTTTCGCGGCATGTCTTTTACGTCGGGAAAAACTACCGAGAAACTACCGATTAACCTCGAGACCAGCAAAGAAGACTCGCGAACCTTGCCTGGGTTTTGAAAGTTTCTTCCTCGTTCGGTCGGTGCAATCCGAATGCATTTCTACGCACTGTCGCGTGTACAATTGTCATTTCATTCGCGTCGTCGTTCCACGACGACACGCGACTACTTTCTGATCACCCCATACAAGCCGCGCGCTTGTACACAAGCCATACTGGCGGCGGCGGAATACCGGCCGGATCGTACTCGCAGCCGTATAATAAATACATAACGCTGCCGCTTTTGTTTCGGCTCGTTCCGGGATCGCCGCGGCAGTCGTCAGATGCCGCTGTACACGTAGTAGTAGTATTATAACGCATAGGTCATGCGCTCGGACGACGACGCAGTTTAACCCTTTATGGGAAAACAGCAGCGCGCGCGTATTTCGGACGTGCCATACGCGGCCGGCCCGACGGAAACACCGTTGCTGCAGCCGCCGCAGTCGCCGCGACAAGGTCGCGTGCGAAAACACATCGCCATTGTCCGCGTCTGGCCACAGATACAACGTGAATATCGCATAGTAATGTACGTATTTATACGCGCACAGCAATAACAGTGTTCTCGATATAGTATAATTTATACGGCGGCCCACACGGCGACCGGTACAGGGTGTAACAAGGCGGCGGCGGCCCGCAGACTTTTGTTCGTAAATCATCATATAATGCGATGGTTGTAGTATGCTCGTCTCGGAATCGCACACACAGACACACACGTCACTCGCGTTTCGGAGAAGACAATAATAACAATTATGTTTCGATCGGTTATAAGTGCGCGTTCATTGTGCGCCGCGGCACGTTACGCGGCAGTAACGGGACGCGTCGCGCGTACCCGTCATATTGTAATAACAACAATAAGAATAATATGCAAATCCGCCCGTCGAACGCGCGTGCGAATCGACCGGAACCGTATACGATTATACGCGATAATAAATTAGTGTTTATTGCCACGGACGGTACCCGTGTCGGCGGGTTATGAAGAAGAAAAAAAAAACAACTCGTGTACGATTCGAGCGCCGATAATGACGTACTTAAGGGGGACGATCGCCCGGGGCGGCAAATCTCGAGGGGCGTCGAATTCCCGAGACCATATACTTATACGCGCGTCCTGCAAACGCGCTGGGCCGTTCGCAGACGTTTCGTTTAGTCGTGAAAAAAGAGCGAAATTCGTTGGTTTTCCGAGCTACACAAAACCCTACATGTATAACTGTGTATACGAGTCGCCGCGGTAGGTAGGTTATAGTTTATGCGTTATATCATACAGACTGGACGGAGTATATTGCCCCGGACAGGGATAGAGAGATATAGGCACACGCGGCAGGTACTCGCAAGCGCGTCTGTTTATGGATGTGGTTTTTCAACCGGCGGCGGCGGCGGCGAAGAGGCATTCACGGTCCGCAAACACAAACGCGTTGGCCTCGCCCGGTGCGGTGTGTAAAAACCGATCTCGTGTCTCGGCGGCGATCGTCTCGTCTCGGCGGCACACGTGTACCACACTGCGAGCTACGTCTCGCGTATATTATAATAATTATACACCGGCGGTTCTCGACGACTACCGCTGTTACATCGGTACGCGGAGGCGGAGAAAATACTTTGAAAACAATATTCTTTAGCGTCATTAATGTTTATGTATCGAATCAAAAAAAAAAAAAAAACACTCCTCGAGCGTAATAGAGGATTCGAATCTAAGATTAAAAATTATGTGTGTGGTGCGGAGGCTACTGTGTTCGATTGCATCGACGGCGACAGGGTCGGATTCAGGCGTGCGACGGGGGAGAGCCCTTGGGTCCAACGTTTATGAGGGTATGACCAAAATAATTAAAAGTTTTGTTCCTTCAACTTGAAAAGTATAATTTTATATATCATCGTAAATGTGTTTTAGTATTTCCATGAGATAATTATTATAAAACTGCGGGGGCCCCTGGGCTAAAAATGCCCACTCGGCCGCCTCTAAATCCGGCTCCGGACACGGAGTGAAGGAACGGCGCATAAAAAAAGCGCAAACAAAACGACAAAAACGGGCGGTTGTTTGATACAATAATGATAAGTCTCTTTCGAGTGGTGTTAGAGTTTGAGAACCGCTGTCGCGGTAGACGCGCGACATTAATAACAGGTATGCCGGGCGCCGGCGGCGGGCGGACGACGCGGAACGAGCGTAGACGATCGGCGCGGAATCGCGTTGTTTTTCGACGATTTTTTTTATTTTTCATTTTCGCTCCGGGGGCGTTCACAGAATATAATATATTATAAATACGCGCGTTATGTTTACCCGCGCGCGTGATATTCCGCGCACGACGACGATAATTAATTTAAAAGCACGAAGCGTCAGTCGTTTCCGACCGAGTTGCCCTCGTCACACAGCCCCGGACGGAGTCGTCGCCTTTCGACGTCGCGCGCGGCATCTCTCGCATACACTCCTCGGTGTCGGACGTGTATGTAAATGCACCGCGGCGGCGTGAGCGTAAAACTGACGCGAGTTTCCACGACGTCATATCGACGCTTAATATACCCGCAGATAGTGGCTGTTTTTTACGAGAGGTATATTATTATATTATTGCACACGCGTGCGATACCTTCGTGAGATCCGTACGATACGAGACAGCGATGACGTACATGCCCGGCTACGCGGAGATCGCGCGGATAACATAAACTCCGTAATATGTTATCCGATCGGTGTGTGTACGCGGGGGTCTCGTATACGATACGCCGGTATACGTTTGAATATTGCACGTGCATACAGGGCGATTATCTTAACGCGAGGGAAAATATGAACGATTTCGAAAACAGCGTGCGCTCTCCCGACTTCCGCCCCGAACACACGCGCGGCGTCTAGAGAACGAAGTTGTGCGCATGCACATGTCAGCGATCAGTAACAAACCAAAACGAGTAAAAGAATTTATGCACGAAAAATACCTCTACGACTTCCAACAATTTGGAACTTCTAGTGGTTCAATTTTCAAAATGAAACAATAATATTTGAATTCAGAAATATATTTACTGTGCATCGGTCGGATCACATTTTTCAAAAAGCAATTAGTTAATGAGATATTTGATATTAAACGTATTGAAAATTTTGTAATTTTCAAACTTTTTTTTATCGTGAAAAAAATGCAAAATTTAAAAAAGTGCTCCGACCGATGCACAGTAGAAGTGTTAAGCTTTCCAAAACTGTTTTCAAAATTTCTCTAAGATTATTACAAGTACCGTTTTTTTTTGGAAGTCGTAAAGGTCTTTTTGACGAAAAATTGACGTGGCTTTCAATGTGTAGTCCTAAATAAGCCCGGAGAATCCGAAGCGCGTCAACACGATCGCTCCGTTTGAAACGCACGCAGTACGCGCCAGATCGGAATATATGTTTAAAAAACGCGTCGGTTCGGCGTATAACATATAATACCTTTATAGAAACATTATGGTATTATGTTTAAACTATCGCGCGCGCGCGAAACAATAAAATTATCGCAGTCTAACGCGGATACACCACGCCGCATAGGTATTATTATGTCAGGATGTGAAGTCGGCGTTAAGACGACGCCGCCGGGGCAATTAAAATACACTAAACGTAATGGATAATGCCTATAGTGATTAACACACGATCAAAGTATACCGCATGAATAATATATGACGCGCGGTCGACATTTTTTTTTCTTCCTAAGGAAATCGTTGTTTGTTTTTTTTTCCGAGGAAGTTTAGAAAAACGTGACGGATCCACGCGCATAGTGTGTGTTGCATACGTAATGCGAGTATGTAGGATTCACGGCGATCGTAACGTTTGTTTTTAGTCGAGGTTGAGTTTGCGGTAAAAACACGCGTTCGCGAGATCTGCGTATTTTTCCGACTATTTAAAAAAAAAATAGAAGAAAAAACCGAGAAGTTCTGATTTCTTTTGAAATGTTAAAATATTACAAACTATAAAATATATAATATGACGTGCGGCGGATATACTCGTAGTATAATAATAGTTAATAATTACAGTCGTAAAAATAATACCTAGGTCACGTGATTTATACGACAGGTTTATGAAAAATAATAAAAACATACGATTCCATTATTCGAGAGGAATATTATATTTCCTCTCGGCGTGGAAAAAAAAATAAAACGACTAAACGTTATTCATTAATTTTTCACGTACTTTTCTCGATTGCTATTCAAAACTATTGACGTTCGGAAACACAACACTGCAATCATTCTGACGATTCGCTCACCGCAGACAAACGCGAACAATATCATTCTTGTTTAAACTTATCAAAACAATAAAAATCACCGAAATGTTCTTTTCGTCCTATGCATATAAGAGTATGGCGTGTGTATAACAAAAGGAATATTGCATAATACTACATATCCGACATGGGCCAGCTTATCATTGCTTTACCTTATCGCGTTATACAATACCTACATTTAAATAATAACATTATTACACACGATTCTTAACAATTGGTGAGAGTTGTTCCATGTCAGACTTTTGGCCTCTAATTTCTTACATCTGTTCTCAGAATTGTAAGTGTTTATTGTATTTACTTGAGATTATCTAAAAAATTTCTACTCCGAATGTATTATTTGTTTTTGCTCACTGTTGAATAATGTAATTTACGAGGAGTCGTACGAAAAAAAAAGTCGATGGCAAATACACTCGAAGAACGACGAAAACAGACATTTTCAAAGTTTATTTTTTCTTAATCGATGCCCGGTCGAGCTACCATCGATAAAATATACAATATATGTGTTATTTAATCGACGGCACTACTCGACGAACAACGAATGTGAAAAAAAAACCATTACTTATTTAATATTTTTATATAATAATATTACTTACCATACGATCGGGTTCGACTAGAGATTAAGATGGAAATTATCAATTGTTATTTTCGCATAGTTAATTACCAAGTAATAGTGAAAAGTCGGTCAAGAATTTGGAAAAAAATCAAATAATCATAGTAAATTCAACGACACGCGATGCCATAATGATACGTTGTGGACATTTTAATAAAAAGAAGAAAAAATTCATAAGGCAGACTTGGTGAACACACGACGACAATAGAGACGTGGCGGATTCGTAACTGACGACGAAGTATTGAAAATAACGGCGAAGAATAACACATTCGGCGATCCCACTCTTTTATCCTGCCAGACATAAACATCTGTCCGTTTTGGGGTGAAAATACTTATATAAGCCTATTCAGCGGGAGGGTCATTTTAGGGTTTTTATTAAACGGAGAATGCGGCACGACGCAATCGTTGTTATAACACACACACACACACGCGCGCGTTGTACAACGAAAACTGTGATTTTCTTTCGGGACTTGTAGAATAATAAATTTTGTTGACCGATGCTCGTCGAAAGACGGAACGTACGAAAGATGACACAAACGGAATCGATAAAACGACAATCACGCGATAATATCGTGTGGATTTAATGTCTGTTGTAACAAAATGTAGGTGTGCCCGTTCGAATTGAAACAGTGCAAACGGACGTCGTCGTCGTCGTCGATAAATATATAACACGTCGTCGTAAATACACGTAGTCGCCCATATCGTTTATACGGCTCGTACACACCATAGTATAGAAGTTGTATTATTATACTCGAGAAACTCATATCGGAGGCAGGTAAATATTATAATTTACTCGGACGCAAACTGGCATTTAGATTTAGTTCCCTTCCATTCAGATGTTGTATTATACGGATAGACGATAAGACGCCCAGAAGCCCCGCGTCACGTTGTTTCAAAGGTGTGGTGGTGGCGCGATCGCACGCCGAGATCGTTATTGCGTCCGACCTCTAAGAAGAGCCGACGAGTGACAGGATCGAGTGAGAGTAGATATCAGGTCGAATCCGAACGATCCCCGAGTCGTTCGTGAAGAAAAAATAAATAAAAATTTAATTCAATTTTCGGCGTATAGAAAGTGTGATGATACACACACATATTATAGTGTGTAAGCCACTAAGTATGCCAAGTTTAGACAAGCACAATCGACTATAATATCGTTTGAAGCGAATCGCGTATAAAATTATAATGCGTTTTCTAACCATATGGCAATGAAAATATAACTACTGATATTAGAGAGTGAAAAAAAAAAAAAAAAATTATCTAATATCCATTATTTTACCATTATAGGCACTCGACAAACACTTGAATTATCACAATTACAGTGCGCGTAACCATACAGAACAGACGAGCCGCAGTTAACGATACCGACGTCTAATAAAATTACACTGGATGCTGTTGTAAAATAATCATTATTATTAAATGTCTGTAAATCACTCGAAAAAAAAGTCCCGACGCGACGTTCTATTCAATTTCCGTTTTCAGATGGAAAATTGAAAAAAAAATTGTGCGCGTGCGCAGCGGCGTAATATCCTTAAATATTATAATCGTGAGAAATGATTAATTACCACCATCCTAACAAAAATCCTTCGTATGGGTTCATAATTAACATTCGTTTAAATAATCCAATTAGAAGACAATAATAGATATATGTTTGAATCGTTTACGTCCGAGTGAAATGAAAAATTGTCGGTCAGAGACGGTTTCAGTCGAAAGCTACTGCGCAACTATAATTCCGTTCGAGTGCGGCAAAGTAACTTTAGAATGATTTATACGCTTCCCACGTAGATGGTGTATATACATACGTGTGTATATACGTATATACATATGTATATATATACATACGCGGAGAACAAAATCGCGGTACATAAATCATAACGAGCAAGAAACCGTCGATGAAGACATCGGGATTACAAATGACGCACGGTAAGATTTGTTTTAAATCCATCCGAGGACGTCGAGGTACATGTTTTCAGGACGAACAGAAATCGGTTTTGGCCGATAATATTCCGACGGTTATTTGTATAGTATACATAGGGAAAAAAAGGACGTTTTCCAGACGAAAATGTTCGAATGGTCTATACGCGGCGCAGAGAGTGTAGGTCAACGTAAACGCAGTGCCGGATCTACAATTTTATTTTCTTTGAGCCGAGCAAGAAAACCTAAACGCAGCTGCACGCGCAGTTCTCTGTTTTAGCTTACGGGCCCGCCGAAATTATAAAATCGAATTTTATTTTCCCCGCGTCCTTTGGTCGACTCGACCCAGGTACCCACCACCCCTAGAATCCAAACGGTTTCGAAGGCGAGAACTCCCGGTTTCTCTGCCGGTCAGATCTGCAGGCCGTGTAAGCGCACACGGCCGATCTCGTTATCAGATCAAACTGTATAATTAGGTGTTGTATCGATACGCGGCGTTTAAAACAATCCGTTTCATAAAAAAACACACGTATAATAATAATATACGTCCAGGAATCGCGAGTGGAAAGTAAAAACTCGGACGGTAATGACACGTTCCCAGCATACACACTTAAAACGTGTAAGTGCGTTGCACGAGGCGAGAGTGCCGCGCGCGATACATATATACACGCGAATAACGTATGTGAATATAACTAATATTTACTTTGAAAAACGTCTGCGTACATTCCAATACCGCGGACGAACGCGCGTAGTGCTCGTGTTATTTTACGATATTATATAGGTATGCGCAGCGCGTATCTACTGCGTCTACGTGCAAAAAAAAAATAAATAACGAATCGTGCGAGCCGACCGGATTTTTTATATATATTATTTTTGACTGCGTACAGTTTTGCAACGGGTTTCGTCACGATCGACATTTATCCCTGACATTTTTTTATTTTTTTTTGGCGTCCGACACCGGTATCTCGTTCGGCGTATCTATATAAGAGCATAAATCACTGAATCAATAATTACACGCTGTACTCGTTATGATATTATAATATCTACATAATGATCGCGATGATAATATGGTATGTATCGAGATTTCAAACATTCGTCGACTAAAATGTCGAAACAGACCGTCGATTAAAATACTCGTTAAAGAGTTTCGCGAAAATTCGATTTGTTGCTGCGCATATTTTCGAATATAATATATATAGGTACTTATCGAATAAATACAAAACGAGAAAAGTTTGACAACTATCGACTTATATTGAGACTGTGCGCACACTCGATATCAGCATTTTAGTGAGTTATGAGAATTCCTCACGGTCGCAGAGAGTCAGAAGAAGAAGAAAATACAGTCATTTTTAGATTGATTGACCATCAAGACTAGATCTCCCCGGCGAGATGTGTGGTCTAATTACGCTAATGGCGTAAACCGACTACTCTCGTTTAACGACCGTTCAAAAAAAAACTATTCAATTACACGTTTTGCGCCGAATTTGGTCAAAGCCGTGAAACGCGTTTTTGAGAGTGTTATTGTGTCGATATGAGAGATGCCCGATATAGTTTTTCGTGTACGTACAAGTTTTGCTCTTCATGGGAGAGTTAATTCATACAAAAACACGTCAAAAACACGTTAGCCCCGTTTAGCGAAAATATTTTCGACCGACTCGGTAAAATAGTTACCCGAAACAGTACCGGAATACGAAATCGCCTCCGACGTCGACGACTTCCGCGTGGCCGAATGAACGATCAATGACGATTCAACGAAAAAAATGCGTGAGAGATTTTCGCACGTTTAAGCGCAATTATTTACTCGCGGAGGCAAACCGATTTTCGACACACATCTCGCGCGTTTTATGTATATAATATGTATTTTTACGGTGAAACAAAAAAAAACAAAAAACTATAACGTCTACGGTTTTTAGAATAATACGGAGTAGGCGGTTTGTTATGATCGGACTGCAGGTCAAACGAGAGCGGAATCGGCCGTAGGACGCGTTCAAGATCAAGGGGATCGAGATATTGCACGTCGGCGATCCATCCGTCATCGTTAACACAATGAAAAGAAAAAACGTTTTTTTTTTTTTTGTTTTTTTAATCTTTCGACGCCCCGTACGCGCGCGCATGCATTGTACACATTTACCCGTGTATAATTAAGCGAATCACATAACACCCATTGTGTTTCTGCGGCGGAGGATATCCCATGGCTGCAGCAGGCAGTATAACGTGCGCGCGTTTAAAAAGTGAAAATTTCCGTACGAAGCGACGATTTACGAGAATTTTCACTTCCCATAGGCCCCACGGCCGCGATGACTGATGGCGGTCTTAATATAAACGAACGTTTAGAGAGAATCGGAACGCGTCTTCTCTAATGAATGTGCGAAGAAAACTTTCGAAACGGTCCCGTTTTATCGGTGTTAATATTTTCGGATAAGCGTGTGTCCGTACGCTAACCGCGCGCGCGGCAACTTACGGGCAGACGGACAGTGTCCGTAGCAGCTCGCAAGACGACGACCCATTATAGAAGAGATCTAATATCCGTCGACCTTCCCGAGCGCTTTCGATCGAAAAGAACCGTGCGCACGACACGACGACCGGCTCAATATCGCCGCGGCGATCGAAAGAGCATGATGATTATTGTTATTTCGAAACTATATAGAGAATACGATGTGTTTGATACAGTGTATTATGTGTATTAATTACTATTTAGTAACAGCGACGGATAAAGCGTAAATACTAAATAAACTGAAAAAAGAAAACGGGCCAAGGAATTTCAAACGGTGTTGCCCATGGTCGTCCTAATTTAGAATAATACAATTATTATTAAACGCGTAGTTCGATCGTTTTTTTCTTTTTTTTTTTTTAATAAATCGCTAGATACTAATTTCCGAGTGTTAAACAACTATGCCAATTTCATTCATCATTGAACCAACCAATCAAACTCGATACGACACTTATGACCAAAAATTATTGGCTTTATCTAAATTTGGTAAAATCACAAAACTCGTTTAAGAATGTCAACGAACCGACGACGACGACGACGACGACGTCTGTGACGAAATCCAGATAATGATTTTTTTTTTTTTTCAAAGGGCAATATATATGAAATAAATTTCAAAAAGTAGTTCTATAAAACATCGCTGCAGTTGAAACCCAAACGTTCTAGTATTGTATGCGTTCAAACGTTTTAGCCAGATTCGTACACGCGGAAAAAAAAAAAAGTTGTTTGGGTACACCTAATTGCGATTTTTAATTGTAACCGGATATTGTGAAAATATAAACAATTATTAATGAATTGACCATTGTTTTATTTGGTTAACGATAACACGGCCCGAAAAAAATCATAACAAAAATTCCTTAGCTTGTGTATATAATACCTAATGTATACCTACGACGACGTGGCCTAAGATTATCGTTTTACTTCGGTCCAACGGGTTTCTTTTAAACAAATAATTATCTCCGTGGAAAAATTATAATCCATTTCGTACGGAAAAAATAAAAATAAACAAACGCACGTGTTTCGCGAACAGAGTTTAGATTATTTGGTTGATAATATAACGAGCTCGGTATTATTTACATATTTTTTATTTTTTTTTTTTTGCGCTCGAATTAGAATAATACGTATTATTAGGACATAAAAACGTTGTTTTTAAACAGGGTCGTCGTGAAACAAGTCGGCCGTGTAACCTCGGTACAAATTGCGTTTTAAGACGGTTTATCGTATGGATTTTGTAATTTCCATCAGATTATTCAGAACCTGTGACAAAATATACGAATTACTACAATATGTTTCCACTCGCTGCGGCCCCGATAATCCGCACGAGTCTTGTGCGACGGGGACTTTGCACGTCACTTGCTCAATCCACGGGATTACGTCAGTCGAATCGTTTTAATACTATCGTTCGTATAGGCTTTCCCCGAGAATAACCGGAATCGCATAACGCGAATTATCTGCCAGACGATCTAGCACCATCATTGCTCATAATGAATTAATATGTATCCGAAATCCGTTTGGTAATAATCCACACGCGAGCGCGCGCGCGCGCGATAAAAACGATACGGACAAATTGGTATACTTTAAAAGCGCCGACGAAAAAAAAAAAACATGAAAATAAAAACACGTCATTATTACAAATTACGAAAGTACCGAGGCCCAAGGTCCGTTTCGCGTGCTTGGATTTTTGAGACACCATTTTAATCATTTCTATTTTTCCGTAACCTTCGTGGAAACCACTTTGAGAGTTTCTAGGTTTCGGAACCAACCGGGTATATGTGTATTTTATGAGCTTCATTTAAATCCTCGCCACTAATTTGTGTGTATAAGACGTAATGTAGAGAATTAATTACTAAATAAATTTAAATAAAATGAAAAGAATCTCAAACTATAGTAAAAAACTAAAAGTAAATTCATGTTTATAAACTGCGAAAAAAAAATCTACTCGTTACTTTACTCGTTCGATAGTTATTCGTATGCAATTCGCTTGATATATTAATCAATACATTTTTTTTTTTTATTAAGTAATTTAAATTCAAAAAGATATCATTAATACGTGTATTTATTGTTTGTACTACTTATGAGAAGTATATTATATTTTTTATAAAATATGCTCTACATAAATCTTTACAGACGGTATTTAATTGATGAACTAAATTACACGCAAAAAACTGTTCTCCTGACAAGCGTGGAAAAGTTCACGACAGTTAAAGTTACCTAATTTGGTTGAAAACAATTATTTTTCATGTCGACTTGGTGCTGAAAGCGATTGTCAATTACAAGCCGTAGACAGTGTTTAATTAAATGTTTGCGCATTCAAAGAGTAATTTTCGTTTTCTAATAACATAAACATTAATTTTTTATTTCCTCCTTCCATAGAAGGATACTATTTAATTTTTTTTTTTTTTATTGTTGTTAATGTAGCCTCTACTTTGTTGTTTTTACTGTAACACACGATTTTAAACAACAAATCCAACGTCGTCGTCGAAAACTAGAAAACACCTCCTATCGAGAGAAACCTCGTCGAATACAAAATGTTAAACGTGCATGCAAAACACGTGAACTTTACGAGAAAAAAAATATCCCACCGAGAAGAACTCGAGAAATTTGGCCAGTTATAAATAATGTAATATATACTAACGGTAGGGTATTGACATTAGAAACGGTTTGCCGTTCTAAATTACACGTGCCGTGTTTCGTCGATGCGAATATATAGCCAGAGTATCCGCAAGTTTCAAAATATAGATTTCCGAAGACGTAATAAATAGTACACGCGATTGATTTCGATTTTTAATTCGTTCAGATATAAGTTTAGAAAAAAATAAGACGAGGCACGCTGTCGTAAATTAAAAAAATAAACCAAATCGATCAATCTCCGACATAATTACAATCTACGGTCTTCAGTGAATGGGATATTCACCTATATGTAGAGGTATCGCGAAACTACACGGCCAATAATAAACCATTTTCCGTTATTGAGAGATCGTAGTGACCGTTCACACGCGCGCCCGATTCTTTCAAAATATTTCATTTTACTCGTAGAATATGAGGGAAGCATAAAAAAAATCAAAAACGACACACGCTCGACGGTCAGACTTTATGAAATAAATAATTATTTATCGACGAAAAAAAAAACGAATTCAATACCGTTCGAAACTACGAGGTACATATATAATCGTACAGACATCTTATTTTATTTTATAGGTATATAATACTCTCGCAACTTTCTAACTGAAATGTCGAACGTAAACTATTTCAAATGAAAAATAATAAACATATAAATACGCATAATATAGCACTATTATGTTGTGTATGCTGCGTATACACCACAATCCTCCATTTTACGACTTACGTATAAACGTTAAGTACGCAAACCGTTTAAGAATGAAAGAAAAAATAAATAAATAAAATACTGTTACCTAGGTATATAGAGTTTAACGACGACGACGGCGGCACCTATACTATGTGCGTTATGTTCAATGGACCGTGCGGATAATCTGCGAATAATCGTATTTCATGGGCGTAGTGAGAAAAAAAAAAAATGAAATAAAATAGAATTGAAACGCGAAGGTTTAGCGAAAATTAAACGGCGTCGGGTGTTAAATACCGTCTTCTGACGTAAGCAAATATATTATTATCGTGAATTAGTGAATTACACAAGAAACGCGTACCTCCTATTTACTTAATTATACAGTTTGTATGTACGTATACAATGCGCGCGGGTAGCCTAATAGAACGCGCGAGATGTTCACGAGGTGTTTAGTTTTGAATTATTGGAATAACACAAGTAAAAGAGTGAATAAAATACGATTCGTCCGGAGTTCGGTCACGGTCGTTTGAATGCATTTCTCGCAATCGCGCGCGGCGGCGGCGCGGCGCCAACGGTTAATTAATTATTATTATTCCGAGTTTTTTCAAACATAACAATTACAAATATAATATAAGACCGTAATTTTATTATCTCTCGTTTCGACGAGTCTTATAATAATATATTTATTCCGAGCGAATCGTCGAGTACCGTATTATGACGCCGCCGTGACGAATAACACGAGCGTAATATTTATGCGATACGATTTCGGCGATCGAATAATATTATTATCGTACGTTCGAGTTGGAATTTTATCGAGCGGCCGTTTTCAAACAAACCGCGATGATAGATTTCTCTTTTTACCCCGGACGGCCCCGGCGAAGGAAAATAGTTTACGTGTGTGATAAATAATAAGTAATTAAACACTGTTGGCATTGATGGAAATACTAGTTATCGGCTATAGCAGCCCTATAAATACCAGATGACTCGCCGACTCGATCGTATTTTATATCGTAACGCGGACCGAATATAGAACGGTCATATTCACGGCCGCTATTAGTGTCAAAAACGCGCGTCGTCCGAAGAAAATCCACACGCGATTTATTATGCACATCTGCAGCTCGATGAAATTGAATTTCGATCGCGCGCGTACTACTTAGGATCCGATACGTGGGAAAAATGCAAATATCTGTAACGGGCGCGCGTAGTATTAAACAAATAAATAAATAATCCTCAAACGACGCGCCTCGTACGAGTTTCGACTCGGAGAAACGACTACTACCCGTCGTCGTCGTCGGTTTGCGTTTAAAAACGTTTCGCCGACAATGATAATAATACTATCATTGTCATTACACAGCCGCCGTCGATTATGGGTCAAACAATAAAAATCGTGCAATTACTTGGAAATTGCAATGCAATCGCTGCGGGTATAGAGAAGCCGGTACAGATACGCGCTCGCGCCTCGTAATATCCAGTCGGAACTCGGTTAAACGCACGTTCGAAACGATAGGAGGGTGTGACGGATGTACGTCGTCATCGCGACGATAGGTCTGCGGCATACCATATCGTATGTACGCACGCGTACGTGGAAATAGGTACGACTGCATGCGATATAATAATATGTATGCACAACTAAATGCAGCCGGAGCGGGCACGTGAAAAATAATTGTAATCTGTTTTGTTTCTATTTTTTTTTTTTTTTTTTCCAAAAACAATCTCGGCTCTACGAGACGATACGTATATACTACCTACGCGTTGTATAATTTGCGTTGTGCGCGCGCTCGCTGCCGAACGAAATGAGTTATCCTCCTAAATAATTATCAGCACGCCTACTACAGTAGTATTTTATAGTGCCTCGTCGACGAATCCGACACCGTTTACTATTTTCCCTTTCCGGTTGTAAAGCGAATTATACGTAGCTCTCTCGGATGAGACGGTGACCCGTGACGGATTTTCGTGTTTATCGATAGTAAATATTTGTGTCGTAAGAGATGTTTTTCGCTACGCGACGACGTTTAGTTTTGAAAAAGAACGCCTAAGAAAATTTCTACTCGAAAAAGACGAACATGAATTCGAGTTTCGAGTTCGATAATAAGAATTTTTGGGAAACTATGGCGAATTATTATACGCGAATGATACGATAGAAATATTAAAAAACAATAAGTCTTTCAAAATCGAGTTTCGAGTTCGATAATAAGAATTTTTGGGAAACTATGGCGAATTATTATACGCGAATGATACGATAGAAATATTAAAAAACAATAAGTCTTTCAAAATCGTAGGTGATTTCTCTACGGAATAGTTTTAATATTGGAAAAATAAATAAATATAACACGGTCGAGAGTAACTACTAAAGTCAAAACTAAAAGAATCAGTGGTCGTTTTTTTTTTCTTTTTATTTCGTCTAATTAAAAAGGGAAAATTTCTACGGTGACTTTTAAAATTCTAACGAGAACCACGATTGACGACTAGCTTCGACGGAGATTGTCGCGTACCATTTTAAAGATCGTACAGAGTATTACGTGCGCGACTGTCGCGGGTGAATCGAAAACTATTCCGTAGGCTATATTATATTATGCTTGGCGCACGTCTCGCACAATGCACCGCATACACAAACAATATTCGTGATGCGATCTTTATGGTTTTTTTTTTTTTTTTATCATTTCTCGTTAGTGAAAACGAATATTTTTGGGCATTTCTAATAGTATAATACACAATATATAAATAATAAACACACGTAACGAGCTCGCGTGATCCGTCCGAGTGAAACTATCGCGAAGCTCGCACGCGCTCCCGCACAACGGAGAATCGTGTGATAGTGTCGCCGCCACCGCAGTAAATCTAAATATATATATATATATATTGCGTGTGCACACAAAGGACCCGGTGGCACATTGGATATCGTGTCGTCGATCGAGTATAGACGACTATCGCGCCATACGGTTGTGCGCGTTATATTGTAAAGATCGCGGTGCACGATCGACCGATCGACGAAAACGTGAGAAATCTCGGGGCGCGCGCGCGCGCGCGACGGTGATTGTATTTGTACGAACCCATGTTGTATAGGCATCCGATTTATAGTTTATAGGATGTTCCGATCGCGGAAGTACGCCGCGAATTACTGTTATTAGTGTTATTACGCTTGTTTTTATGGGCAAAATTGAAAAGAAAAAAAAAAACGAGAACTTCAAAACACACTGCACAAAAGATAGTATCGATGGAAATCTCGTTTGCCGAATGACGACAATGATCGTGGGAGCACGTAAACACACGGATATACATGATTACGAAAGAATATAACGGAAAAGACGAAACTCTACTGGAAACAAAAAAGTTTACGTACTTTCAATAGCATAAAATATCCGCTCGATCGTCGTCGCCGGCGGCGGAACGTAACAATTTGTATAACCATTGATTATAAATACTAATATTATATTATTATATTATATTATATTATATATAAAATATAAATACTAGTATTTATAATCAATGGTATAACGAAACGAACAAACACGTAGTGCCCACTACGTTTTTCAGCAGTTTATATCGCCCGAGAGGAGCATGTGAAACGTTAAAATTAAGACATTAAATAAAAGCTCACGCTGACATTTAGTACTATAGATTATTTTGGTGAAATGGTTTTTTTTTTGGGGTTATCCGTTTTAAAAAATACGGAGAGTCCCACTAACTATCTATAGACGGTAAATAAAATAAAATGGATACTACTCACGGTCCGTCGCCGTTGAGGTGGTTCGGTGTTCGTACTGGTATTCGAAATAAATTGAGTAGAACAGGCACGATAATCACTCGATAAAAACACGATTTAAATGAAAAGAGAAAAAAGTCACGATGAAAAAGTTCGTTTTACAGAGAAAAATTTAAACCGCAATGTTAAGACGCGCGAGACGAACTTTCCGAACCGATGTCGACATTAAGACGCGCGAGACGAACTTTCCGAACCGATGTCGACATTAAGACGCGCGAGACGAACTTTCCGAACCGATGTCGACACTAGACTGACCCGCGTGCTGTGCTTTTGCGAGTCGCTCGATCGGTATTGTTTTGGGTTGCGCGCGCTGCTCGGCCGTCATTGGTCGGGCGGCGCGAGCAGCTTTTTTTTTCATTAGCCGTGTCACGCCCACGCAATATTTGATTTTTTCAACGATTTCACGCAAACACACTTATTGTTACATAATTATGTATTCATAACAAACTATCTTACCTCATTACGTAATTAGTTTCAATTATTATCATATAGTTATAACCTATTAATAACTGATCTGTTTTCGATCGTAATCTCGTTTCTGGTGCGAAAATCGCGATTTTTTTATGGGACGACGAAAATATGATTTTACCACCTCTTAAAAAAAGGTGGCGGTCGCTTCGCCCCATCGGCCTCCCCATAGTAATGTAAAGAAAAAATACCACGCACAACGCAGGCCTCTCGGGCAAAAATATAAATAAATTGGAATTGTAATTGAATTCCTTAAGATGTTAGTCACTATATACTATACGTATGATTATATTATTATTATATCACGAGATAGTTTATTATATGATTTTATATTATCTCAATGTCAAATAATAAATTGTTGAGTAACGCCGGCTTAAAATAAACGCGAGTGAAACATGATGTACGTATCACGGATTAATTATAGTAACCTATATTTTTTTCAACGCAATCTAACCTTTAATTATAAGTAATAATAACTCGTAATTAAAATACTAATCCTTTCACGTGTACCGGCGCGGCGTGTCGTGAATCGTGACATGGTAAAATCGTCCGAAATAAATACGGGCGAAATAAGGGATAAGTCGACCCTAACCTTTTCCACGCGTTAAATCTAGACGAGACAATTTTGCGGTTTTGCTCGTCGCAATTCGTCCGTTTTTATAAAGCGCGTTGTGTAGTGGCGCATAGATAAAATTTAAAACAAACTCACAGAATATTATCGTTTTAAGTCTCGACTCGTTTTACACTTGATTCGGCGACGCGTCATTTACGACTATTATGGACACACTAACGTGTACAGTATTTTACTTTTCACACGAGCTAATATATGTCAAGGAAGGCCAAACATATTTCGGTGATGGTCTATTGAGAATGTATTCCTTTGGAGATCGACTTCCGTGAGAAAATTTATTATTGAATCGTTTAATTAAAGTTTTTGCGGATTTTTTTTTTTTTTAGAACTGTTTTACCTAATTATAATTATTTAAATATACCAGAAATACAATTAGCAGCGTTAATACTGTGTGCGGAACCGTCGTATTATGATATTATATATACGTCTTAATAAATCGACGACAAACGATCGCATGAACGTCGAAACGAGAAAGTCTAGACGGTTAAAAAACTATCGGTAATTGTTAATAATTATTGACGAAATTTTTAAAACATAAGTTCTAATAGAGATCAGATCGACTTTGAAATCGTCGTAGATCGACAGTCTAACCCGATAGCTAGATAGATAGATATGTAGGTAATGTAGACGTCGCGCGGTCGTGCAGCGTTTGTCAAAATAACCACTATATTGGGTTGGTTTAGAGGTACCTAGTGATTATAATATTATATTATATAGCGCGATGCACATATTATACGATAATAATGATACATGTGGGAGCACACTAGACGTCGACGAGGCCGCGTAGCGCGATTTTCTAGGTGCACGAACAAGCAATTAAAACGGCGAAATTAAATAATAATAATAATAATAATAATTACAACGATAATCCGCGTAAAGGAAAACTCGTGGCGACGGCGGGAGAGCCGGCGAAATAGAAAGAGGAGAAGACAAAAAAAAAATACGCCGACAGAACCTATGGCGAGCGGCGCGCGCGCGTTTTTTTTCTTTCTATATCGATTCTAAATACTAATGATTCGGTCGGATAACGAATTGGGCGTGCGTATTATTATTATCACTATTATTATTATATTTTTTTTTTATTCGAGACACAGAGAGAGAATATTCGCCCGATAAACGTTATTGTTCCGTTGGCGGTGTGTTATTACGAACGGAGAGCTCAATGCGCGCACACATACCGCATATAGATACATATAATATAGATGAGGTATAACCATAATTAGCGGGGCCACTTTCTTACCAGACATATATATATATACATAAGTATATATGTATATTCGTATGCGTATATAATAAAATAAAATATATAATATAATATATATATATATATAATAAGTGCAGTGTGTAGGACTCTCACCCGAATCGTATATTACCACCAGGTATGGACTGGTACGCGTGAGTATATAATACTATATACCTACACTGTAATCACATTTTATGGTATTTTCTTTGCGCACCGGAGGTACGCATATATATATATTATATAAAATCGCCTCCGCTCGCGTTCACAAAGTCGCAAAAACACAAAAATAAATTTCACTTATTCGCCCCCCATCACGATTCGACGTCGTCGTGTGTCGGACGAAACGAATATCACATCGTTATTATTGCCCGCGTCGTCGTCGACGGGCTAATATGATATATATTATAATCGCCGAAAATGGTCATGACATTTCGTACTATTTATTATACGCGCGTACTCGGTCGTGTGTTGATTTTCGCCACGAAATCCGCTGCGGGTGACGGTCGTGACGGCGAGCCCGACCGGATCGGCGGCGGAGTGCAATCGCGCCCGTTACGTCCTCGGCGGCGAAGAATTCGTTGCCCACGAGGAAACGCGCGCATGACGACGGTGCTCTGCGACACAATGCTTTTGCGTGTTTTGTGCGCATTTATAAGTCTTCCGACGTCCGCTCCGATACGACGACGTTCACTTGCCGATTATAACAATACATAATTGTATCATATACGTTTAAGTAGGCCGATTTATTTGTCGATATTTTCGTCGCTAACGAGATCTCCGATAGCGACACAAGGGCGTCCAACGGCATTGTGATTTATTTCAACGCGCGACGCTTTATTATATTTGTAGGACATCAGGAAGTCCTTATATGCATCCATCCCCTTTTCCAACTGATCGTACGCGCCGATATGCAAATGACCCACGGCCGCGATGTCCCGGCAGTATCGTAATGGGACTTTCGAACGCATTTGCGAAACCGAAAGTCTCTTTGAAACAAAGCAAAACTCGCCGTTAAAACGCGATAAATCGTGAAAATCCGTCGGACGCGGTCTCGCGGAATGCCGCGAGAGGGATATAATATGCGTGCGTTGTCCGCGGCACGGTTTTACATAATATTTTTCGACAACAATACGCGTATACTTGAGGTTTTACTACTTTTGGCGCGTATTTCGAGTCCTGACCACAGAGCGCATTTAGCGTTGCCAAAGTACTCTAAATAATAAAATAACGCGCACTGCACAACATAACCGACGAACAGTGTTCACGTACACACGTGCACCGTGTGTGTATAATTTGACGGTATTACGTGTATACATAATAATAAGACGCGGAAAGTGAGTGGTATAATTTTAAACGTGTAAACGTATGAAATGTGGTCTGAGTATTTATACCTTGCGGTACAATGGGATTGTACATGCTTGTAATACGCGCGCCGAGTGAAAACAGAACGGCGCTTGACGATTTTCTCGACGTAAACGTTTCAGAATATGTTTTGCGTACACATCCGCACCAATACGCGAGACGGAGCTAAAAACACTATACGAATATCGGTGAAAGATGCCATCGGAACATGATATACGAGTATAATATAGTATGTTTGAAAGAGACAGCCGTTATTCGATTGTTCTCACTTCGACAGAACCAACAGATTTTATCATAATAATTGTATCGGTTGCGTGTCGTATGATTGCGATTGCCAACGCTGTCATTCGATATGGATTTTTTTTTTCATATAGGATCGAAAATCACAGCCATCGAATTATACTTCATAACGATTTCATAATTACAGAAACGGAATATTGTAGACAATGCGTGTTATTAAATTATGACTAATGACAAATATTCACGTCAACATACTTGACGTTAGACGTTTTTCATTACAATATTATCATCGTTTATCGTAAATGTGTTTATATCGTAATTATTATACACAATACGTCTTCGTTTATTACAACGTCCGTGTAGGCGTACAATACGTCTGACGATGAAAATCAATTAAAATTCGATAATCGTTTGTAATGTTTCTTAAATCGCGTGTCTAGATTATAATTTGACCACGTTAGTCACCACATCTACTGAATATTTGTCTCCGCGGAATAAAGTCGAGAAAAAAAACTCAAACGCCGCGAACAAGTATCGAACAAGTAGATTAGAACTGAACTCGTTGCGATTGGACGTATTCACAAACTCGAGCCCGGCGATATACATATTTATACGCATACGAAATCCTAATTACGCGTACGTAAAGCCGGATTTAGACGTTTGCCTCGTTCGATTTCGTCGTCTCCGGTGAAAAATGTCAAGAATTTTAAACCTGATAATCGCCAGATAACAATGCGGTTTTTTTTTTCTCCTTCGGATCGGCATCCAGGTACTACTAGAAAGACCTCTCGAACATCCTCGCATGACCCAGAGACGAGTGGGGAGGGGGGGTGGGGGAAAACAATAATAGGAAATAATTTGACCGTTATGGTGATACGGTCCGGTGACGTCTTTAATACACACCGCTCATAGAGCATATTATATATACTCTCTCGGACTGAGTAATAGCGTAAAATGCACGAATAATGTAATATGTATATCCCGTTTAAACAACATAATAATACATACGTGGCCGTAATATACATATCCGTAAGTAAATTTTATTTTTATTTTTCCTCTTCCGTCCACTACGTTTATTGGATTACGTGTGTGTGCTCGCATGTGTCCGCAATATGTGTTCCTAATTATATTGTAATATTACTCGTCGTCCGTCCGAAGAAGAGCGTATTACCGCCGTAGGTATATATTATTATGTACATATTATGGCAATAATAATAATACGAGTATGTACATAACGCGCGAGAAAGTTTAGGACAATCGGCGGGCGATCCGTTGTGGAATAAAAGAGACGATTAAACGATCGAAACACAATGCGAAACGCGTGGCGTAGTAGTAAAACGTCAATGATAATATTGAAAAAAAAAAAAACCGAGTTAACCGCGCACAATTAATGAAAACTACGCCGCCGTGCCGTTTTCATTGAATATCGCGAACGGGCACGGGTGGCAAAAAAATAAAAACAATAATAATTATAAACACACAAATAATATGACATGTGTTTTCACTTTAGATATTGTTTCTATCGGTATAGGATCTGACGTATTTCTTTGTTATTTTTTTTCTTAGCACAACATTTTTACCTGTTTAATAAATCTCACTATTCGTATCGGCGCTCGTGTAATTCTCACGATTACGGTCCGACACAACTACTACAAATATTAAAACAGTACGGCAAGTAGTTACCATAAGCACCCGGTTGAAAAAATATTGTTTCCGGACGACAATGAGATATTTTAACGGCTCCATGGCATGATCTCAAATCGCACGTTTACGACGATGTAAATAAGTTTGGAAGAAAATAAATTCCACGGATAAATGCGTTTAGTTTTTTTCGGGTAAATAAATAAAATGATGTATTTGTGGATTTTTTCAAACGCGCACGTGCGTCGAATGATTTTCCTTTTTAAAAATGTATCGGATTTGTTTGTTTTTCTTTATTTACTATCGCCGACGACTGCTTAGAGTTTAGAGGACCGCGTGTGTTTGTTTACACACTTATCGGTTAAGTAGACGGAATACCGTATTTTCATAACATCGATATTAAAATACGGCACGCCGCCGCCGTGTAGGACATTTCTCGAACCGCTCGATAATTATTGATCGTTAATAACAAATTACACGCACGAACGACACGGGACGCAATCGTGTAAAAACATTATCCGGAACGCGCAGCTATAACGAGAGGTATACTCGCGGGATTTCGAAGATCGGTAGTGATTTATGTGAACCGTATGGATTTTACCTGAACCCCGAGTAGGCGACGGACGATTTTTTTTCGGAAAGCGTTCTCGCGTGAAATCGGCCCGTGCCTATTAAAAACTATATGATTTGACAGGTTAGTTTGGACGAAAATGGACGTTCGTTTGCGTGTACGTCTGACGACGGACAGGGAAAGAAAAAAATAACAAAAATAATTTGCCCCGCGGTCACAATAATAAACGCGCGTTTTCTTCTTTTTATGTATTCTCCGTGTGTGTAGGTGGAGGATATTTCATCCGTTTTCAGTAGATTTTTTTCGAGAGAGAAAGATATCGTGCTTACGTAAACACATTTTGTTTTGTTTGTTTTAATCTCTGCGAAATCACGTTTCGACCAGCAAGAATACACCGCCGCCGCCTCCGCCGCGTATTCTCTTATTCTTGTATAACTCAAAAACAGTTAACGCTCTAATACGGTCTCTGCAGTATTTATAACACTCGTAATCGCTCACGGCGCGTAACGCACTCGGCTGTAATTTATGTGCGTAGTTGCTAAACGAGACTATAACTATGTTCGGTATATACGTATATTGTAAGCACTGAACCCGACCAAAAAATGCGGTCCGCGACGTCTAAAATTCATTTGATATATATATTATTATTATTATTATTATTATTGTATTATAAATAATGACACAACGACGACGACGACGACGACGGGTCATGCGCCGACCGTAGCCGTACGTTTATATAATATGTGTTGTGTGTGTGTGCAAATCGGCTAATTAGACGACAACGCGAAAACACAAAAACCGCAAAAATCGCCGGTTTCTCAATACACGCTTACGGTGCATTACACGCGGCCACAGTAATTTGTTATGCCACACCGATGTACTTTAGAGTGGTGCATCATATATACAACCGTACAGGACGGACTATCGCCAGGTGAATTTCTCCGGCACCTCAATGTTCAAATTTAATAGTTTTCTTTTCTTATCGTAAAAACGATTTTTCCCTTTTGGATAACGGTAATGGTAAAAAAGAAAGTCCGTGATCGAAAGGATTCGAGGAAACGCTTCCTCGGCGCCCGCAAAGGAAAAATGTATTTTTCGGTGGAGATGGTAGGTTAAAAAAAAAACCCCCCCGTGAAATTCAAACATTGAGGTGTCTGCGGGAAAACGCGTGAGCTCGGCTCGTACAGTATTAGCGACAACGTGTTACGAGAAAAATACTCAACGTCGTCGTTGAGCAACGCGACGTCGCGGATTGTAGTAACTCACGGCCGATGCACGCGGACCGATAAATCGATACGTCGGCCGGCCGACGATGCGAAAACCTATTGGGAACCGAGCCAACGTCGCGGCGAGCGATCCGGGAATTCGCGCCCGACGAGATGTCCTGCTGCGCTGCGATCCAAGGTCGTCAAACCCGGTTTCTATTATTCGCGAGCTCGTTAATAATAATATCATTACGCAAACACACGCCGGGGCAGTGCACTTGTGCGCGAGCCGGCGCGGCGGCGGCGGCGGCGGCGGCGTAACGACGACACCGCAGCCGAGGGTCATCAAATAATATTCGCGAAACTCAAACGAACGGACTATAGTCCTGTTGACCGGGTCCTGTAAATGGTGTAATCGTTGTCGCATGCGTTTCGCGAGGAAATTATGACGACCGTACGTCGTCGTGCGCTCGCGCGTGGCGCACGCGTTTATAAGACGTGCGCGAACGGCATCGCTAGAACAGAAAATAAAAATAAAATATCGTCGCGACACGGTGCCGTCGAGATTCGATGTTTTTTTTTCGTCCGTTCGTTTTAGGTCAGACCGTGTAAGCCGCGTGCATGTTTTACGACACTCGTAAAAACCGGAAATCGCCGGTAACATATTAATAATATGACGTCACGTAGTAGTATGTTAATTTTTAAAAGCGTCTCATAAATTATTTCATCTACGCTAAAATGCATCCTCGACACCGTTATTGGAAATTCACCACTCTCTCTCTCTGTCTCTCTCCCTCTCTGTCTCTCTCCGTCTCTCTGGGTGCAGCGTGTGCAGTGGAATGTGTGAATGAAACCTAATATTCTGATACATGATTGTTCTATAGTCAAAATATTAAAACTCGTCAATACTGATGAATTACCGTGTTTTTATGTCGAAGAAGTAGAAATTCGACTTTTAAATGATTAATTTAATATCTTCGATATACCCATTTTTCCGTTGTCCATAATGGACATGTCATAATATTACAAAAATATAAACTCAATGATATCTTTTCGCAATATAGTCAACGAGTTAGGTTAAGCAATTGATTTAATATAGTAGAACGCATTTTTAATTAAATTATCATGCGCAATATTAATTATCAATGAATATAATAATTGATAATATATATATTGATAAATATATGAAATAAAAAATAGGACTTGCCTACAATATTATAATAATGTAGAAAAGTGCATATAATTTACGACCGATTTCGAATAAAATTCGTCGTCGGGTATAACCGCTAAACACTTATTTATTTTGTTTTATATTTTTTTGTTATATAATATATTAGTGGTAGAACAGAATGTTTTTTAAAGTTATAAATTGTATTCACTGGCTATGGTACGTATATGTTTCTATTTATTTTTATTTTTTTTTTAACCCGTAATAAAGACTGTATCGTTTTATGATTTATCCGCGAATCGAAGTAATCCAAAACGGAACAGGTGCAACCGATGTTGCGGCGTAGCGTGTACATTTTACATTGAGTCGATGACTGATGTATAATACATGAAAAGGATAAAGAAGAATTATTCGCTATTATATTATGAATTCGATCGGGACGCCGATCTCTAACAATAGGTTCTAAAACCATAGGGATTCGTCCTTTAAAAATGCCATAAATAATAAATCACTACAGAAATACGCGTTCACGCATGGTATATAAGCGGAAATCGTCGAAACCATAAATATATATGTCTGTAAAGAACTAAAAGCTATAAAAGGAATAATATATTGTAATAATTTCGACGAATTTTTCGATTTATACTCGTATATTGTCATACTTTATCGCGCACACGTATGGTATAAGACTTGAAAAATCTCATTTTCAATCGGCGCAATAATACACTTTTGCATCGTTAAATACACAACAACGATATACTACGTATATACGTCTAAACGATTTTTTTTTATTCAAAATAAAAGTCGAATTTATATGTCACTGCGTGCTATAATAAAACGTCGATGACTTTAGTATTATTTTATAGTGTAATATAAGCCGTACAATGTTTATGGAACCGGCCTCCACTTATGACTTTCAGGCGAAACGACTTCCTGAACGTGTGTACCGTAAGAGGATCGTTTGTTGTTCTGCTGGACGAATATAACATTGAAACACGCGACTCGCCGTACGACGAAGGCCAATTTAGTAAAACGCTATTATTTCCCCCGGACAACAGACTTTCGACATGGCAACGAGAGAAAAGAAAAGAAAAAAAAAACACTTACCCCCTATAGAGATTTGAACGCCCCGTCGCCGGCCACTGTGATTAGTGGGTTCGACCATGAACAACGGGGTGCATCGGTCTCGGACGATAAAACCCAATACTAATTATGAGCGCTCGAACCGAGCAAGTCGGTTCATATCAAAATATATATATATATATATATGTGCGCGTGTATATAGAATAACTATTAAATTATAAAATGTTTACACTGCACATAACAATATAAAAATCGAATACACTCGAGCGAGCTGGCGATAGAACGTATTTCGACGACAATACATTAACGAAAAATCGCCCGGCGTAAAAGTCGATCGGAAATCGAATAATGACTAAGCGTCTAGAAACGAAAACCGTTCGAAAATGGCTTTTGATGTGGCGTCCGCGAACGCGCATCGCATCCGTCGAAAACGAGCGTTTCCGGTGAAAACTACGAGCGCGGGTCATAACTATAGAAACGTACGTATACGCGCGCGTCTGTTACAACACCGCGTACGTATTATTATAACAACCCCGAAGTCGGCGATGCGTAGGTACACGCGCAAGCGTAACGCGACGCAATAATAATAATACGTACAAAGGTAAAATACACTAAAAACCCGTGTGAACGAGTAAAATATTATTGTGTGTTTTTTTCAAAAAATAAAAAGGTACTCACCACAATATAGGCAGTCATCCGAGGAGTGGCGCACATGTTCGTACGGGGTTCAGAAGTATGTGTGTGTGTGTGTGTGTAGAAACAGAACTCACTGAATGCGCACAACTGACGACACGCACGGGACGCGACCGCACAACCGAATGAGCCGACGATCGCAAAGCCGTCGCCGCCGCCGCCGCCGCCGCCGCCGGACACACTTTACCTGCGGTGTTTCCCCCCACCCTTATCGTTCTTTTATTATTATTATTTTTTTTTTTCTATTATCATTATTCGCTACACTAAAAACACGCTGTAGTCTTCGTCCTCCGGTACCGCCGCCACTGGACCGCCACTACCACTACTTTCTCCTGTCCGCCGTGTACCAGGTAAAACGCCGCGGCGTCGTCGTCGCGTTCGTTCCCGAAAACAAAATAAAATAAAATCACCTGCTCGTTTGTTTTTATTTTCGTTTCAATACACGCGCGCCGTTTATTATTATGCTTTTTGACATTTGACCTGTTGCGCTGCGCGTGACGAACGACTACACGGCTGCTGCTCGTTTTCGTCGTTTAATCGGTAGCCCCGCCGCGATCCGCCGAGTTAAGGATACGAGCGCTTCGGCATAATATATTACGCCCGTGGTGGAGAAAAAACCGATTTGAATGAAAACCAACTTTGCGCGGGACGACACGACGTTTTCCACGCTTTCCCCCCTTCATACGACGACGGTGCCGACAGACGCCTACCTCACCGTTCGCGGCCGATTTACATATTATATGTATCATAAACGTCGTGCGGCGTGTGTAATTATAATAACCTACGTATATACGTACGTACGCTCTGCAGTGTTTCCGCATGAAATACACGTTTATAATTACAGTCGGAAATTGTCCGATCGTTCGGCGAGTCCGCGCGTGCTATGACATCGAAATATCGTAGCTTTGCGCGCGACTTTCGTAGTGTCGGGGAAAAATTCAATCTCGGACGGCTATTATCGAATAAAATTCGTCGTAATAATTATACAGGTAGTGCGGGCCGGCAGTGGTATTATTATTATAAATATAAATCCGTTTAGCGCACGTAATATTGTATTAAACGAGAAATCGCCGATACTTATACAATATAAACCGATTTTGCTTATGGAAGTACGTTCTCAACTACTCCGAATAGTTTTAATCGCCTTCGGTGCGTAATCGCAATCCAAAACTTTACAACACAATAAAGTGAATTTCCTATGTACGTATGGTATCTCTGTGGAAGAAGAAAATACGTTTTTGTTTTCGTTTTTTTTTTCATTCTTTCTTTTATCATTATATGCGTGAGAATAATTTCACATAATACAAGTGATATAAATGGGTAATATAAAGTTATATTGGTTGTAACAAATTTCACTGTTTATATTTTTTTATTATATAGTCGTTGATTTCGATATCCATTATAAAGCTACATCGTGTTTAACTAACCTCGTTCGTAATCGGTGCGCACCTTTATACGGCCTGTTAAAAAAAAAGTCTAGTTACATTTTCGAAAAGCGATCGGTTCGGTCGGCTCTTCCGCGTTCGTCGGTAAATAACAACGCGTGTTGGATAAACACAAACAGCATGTGAACTGAACGAAAATCGGTGCGCCTAAATACAATATAATCTATATTCGACGCCTTAAAAACAGGGTTTTAATTTCCATTTCAAGTGCGTGCGTGTGTTTATTTAAAGTTGCAATCATACGTGTACACTTCAAAAGATAACGGGATCCGATGGAAATAAATTCAAAGTCATAAATCCGCAGTCGTTTAGTATATCGAAAACATGGAAATCGTTACTCGCGCCACGCGTGATAATATTGTAATAATATGTTGTTGACGGCGCGAATAAATTTAATTAAAATCGTACATCGTACATGTGCGTGCGCGCAGTTGAAAATAAAACTCATCTCACACCGCGTTAATATTATAGCGCGTGAGAGATAGTTGTTAATATATTATTAATACCTAATCAACAGCTATTTTACAACGCCGAGACCGATTCATTACGGATGTCGTGTTCGTTTAACTGTTTTTTTACTCGTACGACGAGTTAATTGAGTGTTTTGTTGAAACCGATCTATTAAGACGCGTTGTAAACGGCCGCTGAAAACCCGAACGTTTGTTTTTGTAAAAAGAGAAAATCGCAAAGGTGACAATAATAATTATTATAGTCCCGGAGGCACGCGCCGAGGAGCGAGTACCATTAGTGAATCCCGTGATGAATACGTTTCTCGGGCGCTCTGAAATTATTAAACTCGACAGATTAAACACGCCGAAGGTAATCCAAACTAATACGGAGCAATAATTTAGACAGAGCGAAAGTATATAAGAGAACTATGGAATCAGACGCGAGCGGTTAAAACAAACATGGAAATACGTGTATCTCGGTTACACGCGTATTTCGAATTATTCGAATACACGACGACGTTTCCAAGCCAATGCTTGGGTTTAGCACAATTTTTCCCCAACACCGTCCGTTTATAATGGGGAATCGAATACATTCGCGTTGTACAATATTCATAACATTGTCGTGCGAATGCGTATGAAATAATTCAGTACGCTTCATTGGGTCTTATTAGTTGTAAATAATAGTTTTTGACTAGTACGAATCCTTGAAAGTATAATATAAATCGGTTGGCAAACTATAGCCGTAAAATGTTTTAATTGGTTATTATAAACACTTGTTGTTGGTCTCGTGATGGATATTACAAATTACGAAATAAAACAATGAAAAAAAAAAAAAAACACTCGACACTTTTACTTTAATTAATTATTTATTAATTATTCTACTAAAGACAATATTTATTTTTATTTTTTATTACAAAACGCACGAGAATCTATATCGTTCCGTTTCGGTTTTTTATTTTTACTATTGATGTTTTCATGAGTTTGAAACTCCCACGGATTTATGAGATTATTATATTTTCAAGAGTAAACTATCGCCTATAGTAATCGCCGGAAATAACGGTTATTTTGAACTGTAATATCTCAGATCGAGTACAAAATTTAAATGGTATACAACTACGCGCGGACGTTTAATTTATTGTTTATTGAGCAGTAACGGTGAGTTTGAAAAAAGCTAATTTCCCAGTCGAGAATCGAGACTAAACCGTAGATTTGTCGTATTATAAAAATAAATCAAATTCTTGTAAAATATCTTTCCGTTCAACAATGCATTGCATACTGTTAATACGTAAATACATTTTTTTTTCTTTTCGTGAATATTATAGACATAATAATATGTCGTGACAAAAAATATAACACTCGTATTTATTTGTGTGATTTTTCAAGTATTTATCTAATCAAAGAGCGGACAGCGATAGATAAAGGCACTAAAATCATTAAAAACGAAGTGTTGTTAACGAATTTTCGTAGAATAAATTATGCCATGATTGCATAATTTGCATTATTTATTATAGCCCGCGCCCAGCAAGTGGTTAAATTAAACCAACACAGCCTCGATTTTAACGTTAAGTTGAGTATTCATTTACAATTATTGCGATCTTAAAAACAAATTACTCACGGACATAATATTTACGCAGGTTAGTAGATTTGAACGCACGCAGTCTTAAATTATACCTTCATTGCATTTTTCGACGTTTTGTGAAGTAGAATAATTTAAACATGTTATCACGATTATCTTCGTTCGTTTGTAGTACCTATATATAATGAAAAAAAAAAAAAAAAACGAATCATTAGAATCATAAACGATGTTATTCTCGTTGAATTATTACGTTCGAGAATACTGTTCAATCCGCGTGGGCAGAGATAGGAGTTATGTGCTATTATTTTTCTTTTTTATAACAATACAAAACACTGCCTATGAAAATTATTATTCGCTCGTTATCTAATCTCACCTTATTAACAGAGAATGAACAATTGATTTCCTAGAACGCACTGTACGATTCATTCAATCGCGATCAGGGAATTAGATAGCTATATAGCTTAGTTAACGAGTGTAAGAAAAATAATCTATATCGTGAATTCCTAACTGGTGATCCGTGAAACTTTAAGAGGTCCAATTTAGGATAGACGTTTTGTTACTTTTAAACGAATTTTAATTTCAAATCGTTTGTACAAACGATATGATATTCTAATGCCTTTTTACGTATGTAATAAAACAAACAATAATCAAAACGTGATTAAATCAAAAACGGCCCCCTCGATTTTTCGTGCAAATTAAGAAACAAATTATAATGTCGTCGGAAAAACAAAGAGAGAATTATACTCGTATTTCGTTGAATAAAACGACGAAAAAGAATAGATTTACCAGCTTTGAGGGATAATTCATTTCAAAACTTCCAACATCAAAACGTTAGAATTAATACTAAAAGCTGGGTTAATAATGACGTTTTAATTTAAACGTTCGACGCTCTTAAAACGAACAAAATCAATCGGTTCAACTTGAAAAAAATAAATCATTTCGGCCGACTATTTATCTGACGACAATTCGAACAAGACCGAAACTGCAAATACTGATTTGAGAAAGACTACGATATTCGTCCTAATCGATTTCACCTCGTTATCCCTATTTCCGGGTCTACCATTGTAATGTCAGTTGATAAGTGGTGTGACAATAACAACCGAACTCTTTTATTTGTTCATTTGAACTTTGGACACGGCCTCTAGGCACCATTGTCTTGCGCCAGATAGTAGGCGGTGCGGCGATATTTACCACTGGATTCATTTTCATGTTTGTTTATTGAAACTTTGAACACTGCTGCGCGTATTTCATAACCATAGATGACGCACTGAATTCTTACGATTATTGTTTCCTAAATTACATGCCGTTTTATGCAGTGATACGGTAAATAGTTGAATAGAAAAAAAAAATAAAATACGAATAGATAAAAAGTTATTGGCCTTCAGCCCCAAATCCATCGCCAATTAATAATTATACCGTTTAAAATCAATGAGATGTATATTATTATGTATATTATCATGATTCTACAAGTTAGAAGTAGATGGTCAGAATGTCAGGTAATTATAATCGATGATCGGTCATCTGTATTCTGTACATCACTAAAACGATAATCGATTTTAATCTTCAATCGATTGATTTCATTTTTCGTATTTTAGAGGTTATTTTCTATTTTTTATTTTTTTTTAAGAATCTTTAAGTTTATACAGGGAATTTAGTCTTTACGTCTCCATCAAACATGTACAATGACGTAGATGCCAACGCGGAATTAAAAAAAAAATTTTCAATTCAAAAACACGATGATAAATCTAAAAATATATCAATGTTACATAACATTCTTCGCTCAAAATCTGTAACATAATAAATTAGTATTCTAGCACGAAAACACGTCACGCCGTACATTAATAATACTTTTAGACACTATACAATAGCCGGTGACTCGAATGCTAGTACCAGTTTTTAAAAGTTGAAATTAATATGGAAGTCTTTACGGGTTCATTTTTTTTTTTTTTGTATACACCGATTTAAAACAAAATACTTAAAATTCCTCGCATGCATGGTTAGGCGTATGTGTTATCTCGCAGACGGTAGATTATTTTCTTCTTCTTCTTCTTCTTCCAACCGAATCTTGATACATTTTTTTTTTTTTTTCGTTCAACCGAATACCACTTTTTATTTGTTCTTATTTCAACAAAACGTCTTTGGACTATTGTTGGCATGTGTTTGCGTTATGTGTTATTCTATACGTATAATGTATAATGTATAAATAAAATAATGTCTAAGTAACATTTCAAGTTATATAACAAGAGAACGAAAACTGGACTCCAGTTAAACCGAACGGCAGACGTGGACGTAAAAATGTGCAGCACGATTATTTTATGCGTTCCTATTATTTTTAATTAGTGATTTAAAAAGTAAAATTAATTTTAAATCGAGTACGGTGTCGCAAAGGGGGGAAAAAAAACGAGTATATAAATAACACCACCGACGAAACCTAAAGAAAAAATCGTTTTAATTTGTTTTCACTTCTTACGATATTGTTTTAACATGGGTAGGTAGGTAGGTCTAGCCACTAATCATGATAGTGACAGATAGTGTTTCCGCCGTGAAGGTTGAATCGTGTTGGCGCGGAGCTTTAATTTTAATCGTGCACCACAACAAATCACCGCGAATTGCACAATGCGCTTTACCGCGTGCATAAATACTGCCCGACTCTAATTATAATAATAATAGTCGGCCAAATATATAGATTTATATTGCGGGCGGAAAGATAAAAACAAATTGACGAAAAACAAACGATCTCGCAGTGTAAAATGCAATACTAACCGCGCGAGAGTCTTGCCGAGGAGAGTTTGATTGATTCGAAAAGCCCGTAAAGCGTGCCGCTTCTCTGCGACGCGAATCGACGGTTCGCCAAACTGCAGATCTCTATGTACATAATACAGGCACCGTGTAGATATTATATCATGTGGCGCGTCGTGTGCGAAACATAATTAATAGCACAAGTACGCGCGCCCGAAAGCGACGTATGTCCTATTGAATAATATTATATTTTTGCGGTACGCGTATTCCCATCGTATACGGTTACTCGTATTCAGACGACCATAACGTGCGATATACGTACGCCGGCCGAAGGATAAAAGAGTAAAAAAAATAAAAAAATAAATACGCTCGCGCGCGCGGAGTAAAATTTATGAATCGAAGCAGCACACGCTATTGCCGTGTAGACGTGTTCGGTGCGTGCGTTTTGAATTTACATCGCCGCGCGGTGAAAAATAATAAATATGACGGCTGCACTCGATGATTCATTATATAATATCGCGCGTATCGAATAACGTTGTTTAAATTAATAATAATAATGAAAAAAAAAAAACCCGATTCATATAACACTCGTAAAACAATCGTATACTCCGCGCGCGCCCGAATCGACATTTATAAACATTGTTTGTCCAAAATGAGAGCCAAGTTTTTTGCGTTTTTTTTTTTTTTTTCTTAATTCTATAACGATTTTACCGAAGTCTCGGCGTATTATTTTATCATCGAAGTAGGAGGTATCGTATTTCGGAGATTGAATTCTTTCTGACGAAATGTCCTTATTCCTCGTTTCACTTTCCCCCACCGTAAGTACTCGATTCGCGGCGGCGACGACGACGACTCGTTGATCTCTGTGCAAAAAATATAAAAACATATCGAATTTATCGCGAGATTTTCACTCGATATCAATCGCCTGATGATGGCACTGTTCGACGGAATTCGAAATACGACTACAATCGACGTGAAATCGAAACTAAATCGGACACGAACGACGCACGAGAGCAACGCCTATAATAGCTACGCGCTAGTCTCTGCGCGGCCGGTGCGGCGAGATTCGAGACCGATAGAGTACGCGAATGGCGATTAGATTCGCCGACTAATGGCCGGCTATACCGCCAGTATTTGTAAGCACCTGCATGGGCCGTAATTAACGTAATGAAGTGTACTTGTGTCCGGAAATTCATGGTCGCGATGCAACAATACGACATGTCGAAATAACGCGAATAATAATAATAATAGGGACGGAGTGCAATTTGCGTGCCGTTTTAAATACACGCATTGAATGCCGTTATGTGTGTGTATAAGACTTGTAAATACGATTGTGGTTTATAATTTATGTGTGTTCTTACAGAGACGAGTATGAAATTCGTTAGACAATGTGACAGAAAAAGACCGTCGTCGCGAATAATTCGCAGTGTTGTTTTTTATTATTATTTGTCAGAAATAAAAAAATAAAAATAAATACGATCGTTACAAGTACATTTTACGTATTTCGTCACCATACGAATTCAGATATTATTTAATCGGCGTTCTCGGGCAGAGAGAGAGAGAGAGAGAGAGAGATTTTATGCGCGCAAAGTGTTCATTATTTTAATTCGTTTCAATAATCGAGTCTGGCCAATATGATGGTTTGAATCGCATTTTTTTTTTTTTTATCGAATTAAAAGTACCTACGTGGTCAAATAATTTTATATGTAAATATACACGCGTTTCGAAAATAGTTATTAATCGTCGGGCAGTAAAACGACAAAGTGACATTGATTATTATTCTCTATATAGATGTCGCATAGAGACCTTCGCGCAATAGTATGCCGGTATCTCCTTGAAATAAAATGGAAAACTCTACCTCCGCCAAACCTTTTGTTTTTCTAATCCTACGCTTTGAAAACGACAATTGCTTACGATCCGATATCGTTAATGTCACTGAAACGTATCAGAAAAAATATAAAATCAACAACTTTAAAATCGTTTAAATATTGATCGTTTTTATGTTCTCTCACATTATATATTTTTCATCATCAAAGTGCATGTTAATAATCAGCCTCGTCGTCCCTTCCGTGACGAAATCTTTTGACCACCCCTGTGTTCGACGACAACAGTCGCATGTCGTTTGTCCCAACAATGGAAACGAATCGTGTTTACTTTTCGCGTTCAAACACGACATCTGCCCATAAATCTAACACTATTGATGTCTCTACCCTCTTGGTACATAGTTTAATGCTTCATAATATTGCAAATTTGGTCTTAAATCCATATAATGCAATGACAGTGACACTTTTGAAGGGACACTCCGTGTCCCTCGGGTCGGAAATTTTCTAGAAAAAATCAATAACAGTACTACTTTTAGAAAGACAAATTAAAACCATTTTTATTTTCACTCCTCGACAGTACTGTAATATTCTATACTTACATCGACATTATTTTCGCTTCTCACTACCGAGGAATTAGTTCAAATTTGAACGATTAAAAATTATTATTATTATAACATTTCTTCGTCCTCAATCCAAATACGTATTATCACTCCGTATAAAACCAACTGGGTAAATATTTCAAACTCGCGGGGTTCCGAGCTGGAATAAAATTCAAAAAAATAAATATATTATAGTTACTTAACGCTTGAATTGAAAACTACGCGCGCCGTTTTGCACATTGTCGAACCAAATCGGACTTAAAATTTAGAAAAAAACTGTAATAAAGCCACGACGCGGCATATCGTCTTAATAATACACTCTCGGATAAACCTTTCATCACAATAATATATAATCACACAATGTGCGCATGAATAATCATTCCCAAAAGATTTAAAAGAAAGTGGTTTCAATCTCCGAGTATAAAATACCTATAAAACAAAATCCTGGGAGTGTCGCTTGTGGGTGGCTCTGCCAAATCACGACTCCATCACCATAACTCATATTGTATTATCATACATATTATTATACCTAAATCGTATAGATTGATTATTTGAAATAACAGTGTTACGTACGTTTGTTTATGAAGAATCGTACCCATAACGCTTCGTGTTCGTAAACAGTAAAACAACATAAAAATATAAAATGATATAATAACTAAAAATAATAAAAAATAAAGTGTAAAACCATATGTGTCCTAAAGTTTTCACATTCTCACGTACATTTGAGTTTTAAAATTCGCATTTATAATAATCGTATATATGGTGCGTTTATACCTTCTGAAAACCTTCTCGTCGAAAATGTATTTCTCAATGGTTTTATAAGAAAAAAAAAAACGTTCTTTCGACGAGCAATAAAAATACGGGCCTTTTGAGTAAAATACGATATATTCGTTACGTAATAATTACAATAATACTCACAGTCATGCGACACACCGTGCGCGCATCCTCCGTACTCGACGAAAGCAATTTTCAAATAAACCGTTTTCTCTCTGCCGGCCACTTCGTTAACGGATCGCTGATACGAAGCCGACCACTGTTATTATTATTGACGACTCGCCGGCGTTATTTTACCGTTCTGCGTATACAAAGTCGTTATTATTGGTTACGTATAGGTAAGTTGATATAGGTGTGTTAACTAATGCACGAACTATAGGCACACACACACACACACAATCCATTTTCTAGAGTATCACAACAACGCGTATATTATTATTATACGCGAAAAACACGCGGCATTTTCCTTTCACTTATTATCGAATTACTTTATGATAGACGGGGGGGGGATTTTTTTTTTAATTATAATCTGAAATATTATTATTTACGTAATATTCATATTATCTACATGGGCGAGAGCGCCCGTATCTGGCAGAGTGGTGACCGCCTTCGTTTGGATTTTTTTTCAACAGCGCGGCGATCGTCGAACATTTTTTTTTTTTCCCCACATTTTTCACGATACAAGTCGATATCGATATAACAGGTTAGCTTTCGTACGACTCAAGACCGCGATCGTTTCGCGCAACAACAGGTCGTTACATCGTCATAGATAACAGCGCGCCCGTAAATAATCGTTTTTAATTTCGTTTTTTGTTTATTATTTTTTTCAAATTTCCATACACGACCGCCGCCGCGCCGGGTTGCAAAAGAGTCGTAAACAGTGGACGTTGCCGTCGGAAAACTTTATGTGCGCGCTCGTTGTAAAATATCATTAGAGTGGGTGGTCTTGCGGCAGGCCATAAAACCGAAGATAAAAGTCATAGCCGCGCGCACCTTTCACCTCTCTACATGTCGTTTGACATTAATTTGACAAATATACCCACCGCGCGTTTACGAATCTCGGGGCGCCCCGTGTGTTTTGTTTACGAGGAGCTGTCTTCGTATACGTTCTCCGCGGCGAGATAACGCTATAATAATAACATGATACCGTTCGCGGGGGATTATTAGCCGTGCCGGTCTCGCGCGACCGACGACGGTACACGGATACGTTGCATCGGTTTGCCGTATAATATCGGCGCTTTTGCGTAGGAAAAAAATGTCCAGAGAAAGTAAATCGGAACGTTCAAAACCTACGGGTGCAGCGTGTAGTATCGCGCACGGGGGCACGGCACGAGTTTCGACCGCCGCCGCCGCCGCCGATCACAAACGAGCGATTATTATGTATGAACGAAATCAACGTCGACGTGCACGCGTTTAAAATCGAATTTAGTCCAACAGAACACAACAGTACGATATCTGTAGTTACGGTAACGTGTAACAAAAGACACCGTGTGACCTACGGTGGTTACGCGACTGACTGTACAGTCGATTCGGGGTTCTACAGAGTTATAATTTCAAATAATCATGTTAAATCGGCACCTGTGGCGATGATTTCGGCGCCGAGCGCCGTCGACCTAACTCGCGCGAGAGGCCATTCAGTACGGCACGTCGTCGGTCGACAATATTTTAATATCTATAATGCGTAGTACTACCAGTGGTTTAAAGTGGGAGGGAACAGAGGAGGGCGGAGTTCTCATTCTTATTTGAGGTATGATTGTGCGCCTATTTTGATTTAAGTCTCCCGAGTCCGGGGGCACGCTTAAAGACATTAGTCACTCAGAGATATACAATATTATATATGAAATTGATTGATCCGAACGAAATATGGAAAAAATAAACGAAACTTGGAAGCAAAAGAAAGTATAACGATAAATGTACACCGGGGGGTTATTTAATCGACGCTGTATCTAGTTACAGATAGATTCCGGGCAGCGGGTGCGTATACCGTACAAACCCTACCTGACAACTAGACACATAATACGGCTCTACTTTAAAAGTTAATACGATATCGAGAATGACTGCGAAAGACAATTTTATTAAATAATAATTATAATATTACTAGGTAAGTTATTGTTTTTGGCGGTACTAGCTTTTGTGTACTTTTACGAGTTACAATACGATATGAAATATTATAGGTGAGTTTACGATAAGTCAGAGTATTTTATTAAGTATCTATGAAATTAAAATCACAATATTCTAAACCATATTTTACATGGTTAGTGATAAATCTGTGGCGCAATTATTCGGGAAAAACTATCGGGGGTAGCAAATCGGGCCGGGGAAAAAAACCTCCAGAAATAAACGAATCGTTAACATGAAATATACAAATCCAATTCTATACTTACGCACGCGCGCGTGTTTATTCTCATAACGGAGTTCTTATATTGTTTGACTCATTAGGTGCGATTAAGTAGGTTCGTTGCGATGTTTGGAAGGAATAAAAAACGTGGGTATTTTATTTCTTTCCGGAAACTATGGCTCGTAGAACTGTCGTGTCGCGGACCTTAGAAAGGAACCTGAAAAAAAAAAAAAGAAGAATTCAGTTACAGTGGACAAAAAAATAATAATAATAATAATACACGAAAACTCGTTTACGAGACTAGGATCCGATTTCTTAACAACCGTCCTAACCAGCTATATTCTCTTCGCGTTTACGCCACTGCAACGGCGTATTACACGTCGTCGTCGCTATTATTGTCTGAAAATCTAACTGGTATTGGTCATTTTTTTGATTTTCATTCATTTTCGTTCGCTCACAGTCCCGCGATGCGGTAGACAATTGTCACGACGAACCGTGCGACGTGATATAGTGTCGCAGAAGCGGTAAACACACGACGTAGTAACCCTTTCAGTCTTCTTCTAGAAAAGCGACGACGTCGACGAAAACTATCGACGCGTTGCACTCGAAACGCAGTGGTTTTAATCGTTTCGATGATACTATGTGTGAACTCTATGCGCTAGTGAACGCACACACGAAATGACACAATGCATTCGTCGCGCGTCTGATTTCATAAAGGAGGAGTGAGGCGGGCTAGGATGCCGCGGAAAGACGCGTTTCAAACTGGTTTTTGCGCAGAACGATAACCGGCCCGGAATTGTTTGAAAACATTGAAATATTCACACGGATGGCGGATGCGCACAGCGTCATAGGGCCGAGGGCGTACACAAAGCGACGCGTAAAAAAAAATAACAAACAAGAATCGATATTAAAAGTTTTCGATTTTTTTTTGTTTTCGTTAGCTCAGCATGATGCAATCGGCGTTGATTCGACAATCCGAGAGGTTATTTTCGTTTTTTTTTCAAAAGGATCCCTAGTCTCGGACGTTTCTTTTTCTTTTGTTTTAACTCGAGTGTTATGGATCGAGCGTGAAAAGTTTGCGAATTCAAACTGCTCCATTACTTGTAAAAAAAAAAAATGTAACTCATAAGGATACGATATGTCTATTTTAATATAGTTTACTCAAAAACTTCCATGTGAGACACCGCCTTTTTTTGTCTCGACCACATATTCCAGTCGACGGGGTGCTGTAAGCATGCATAAGAGTTCGCCCACCCTACGATAAAAAAGATCAAATTACACCCGTTTCTCTACAACTCATCCGACACCGACCGATCTTCTCATCGACTCTGGATCGTATCTTAATATATCCTCCCAAATTTCCTTTGTAAATAATACTGGCTTCCGAATTTTATGCTTCTATTAAATTTATTTTCACTTTTCTTTCTTTTTCTCTATCACTGTTTTCATCATGATGAATTGCTACGCGAAAAAATGCATAAGATTAACAAGAGCACTTGAATAAAAACACACACACACACACGTTAAATAATAAAATACCTGGTGTATTACGAAATCATTTTATTTCCTCAAAATCAAACTTCGGTGATTTAGTTTAGTTTTTTTCCTCAACTCCATTCCCAGCCATTCTTAAGTAGGAACAAAACATTTTCGAAATCAAAGCAGTAAAAATATGTGAACAAAAATCGAAATTCCTATTATAACAATAGGAATAAACAGATATAAATTATAATAAATTTAAACCTTATTTTTGTATGTTACATGTAATTACTGGGCCATCATTTGGAACACTGTGTTATCAGTAGAATATTGGAATGGGTAATACATAAACAATAAAAATAAGGTCTGAATAAACACAAAACATGATTATTTGAAAAGTGTGTACAAACTCTTTTATTCGAGAGAATTTCATCGGTAGGTACATTCGATTAACTTACAACACTAAATTAAATACGTTTTCATGGTGTATACTATAAATAAGCCTTAAAATAAATTAAAGTAGAGGGATACGGATAGTAAAAAAAAAGTAATAAATAAATAAATAAATAATAATAGATACAAAAAATAGAATTAGATTAGATATTAAAATATACACGAAAAAAAATCATACGTGGTTCTTCGGGCGTCATTGAACAAAAAACATTTTGGAAGACAGACTTTTTTTGAAAAATATTAATTTTTTTTTTCCGTAGAGAAAAATAATCCGGGATAAATGATACAAAAACAAAATAAAACATACAGATTTCAATGTCGCATTAAAATTAAGATACATATTTTTTGTACTCGTCGTTAAAAAAAGCTCACGTGCTTATCAATAATTTCACATAATGTTTAAACTAATAAATATATATATATATATATACGAATATGAATGTCTTTTTATTAATTCTTAAAATAATTATCTTTTGAACTTACAATATTATGGAACACACAATCATCAATAATTTAATATAAATATTATTGTTTTCTTTTTTTTTAATTTTATTTAGAATACAAAAGTCGCAACATCTTAAAATATTTATTTGAAATTCAACGCTTTATTAAATTTTCTTATATTTTTATCCTAAAAAAAGTCTTCCAAAAATATATTATATATTATTACAAATATACACACGCATCTGCAGGTATGTATATATTTAAGATTTTTTTTCCCCATTTGAAATACTGTATTTTTTATACAAATTTATACACTTGATTTATTCTAGAAAAAATAAATAAATTTTTAAAAAAATTATGAGCGTTGTCGTTTTGCATTATTACTATGATTAAAAATATTCCTATACCTAAATAGGTCACACACTACCCCTATGATAGCTACCTAACTAATCAGTCGAATTTGATATTTTTTTTTTTATTTTTTTTAAATAATAGCATATTATTATCATCATTATTATTATAATAATTATCATTACATTTTAATTCTGATTTCGCCAGTGTTTTATACATACTAAACACTAATAAGTGAGTTGGAACTTCTACCTATGACCGTAGAGAGATCTATTTAATGAACACAAAATCAATTAATCCACAATAATCATATTTAAAAATGGATATAATTAGGGAGAGGGGTTAGCCAAAAATCGATCGTCTCTAAACTCGGTGGACAAGAATTATAGTAGTAAGTGAGTTTATCGACCAGAATTTTTTTTTTTTTTCGACTCAAAATAAAACTTAGCTTGGAGCCGTATTTTTATCTAAAAATTAATCATACGTCCGTCCGTACAATATAAATATATTCAATGTACATAATTTATATATATATATATAAATTGGCGATAAGTTAAGAGTACAAAAATAAAACGCTAAGTATATTGGAATTGTACACGAGAAAAAAAAAGAAAAACTTTGTCCATCGAAAATAATACACACATTCGTATTTAGGGAGGGGTTTTTTTTTCTTTCAAAATTATGTACACTGAAAAAAAAAAATTAAAATAAATAAAACAAAAAGGAAAACAAATTATAACAAAAAAAAAAAAATCGTGATTAAAAATTGATACTTAAAACCTAATATTACTTATCGGTTACCTAATTATGAAATGATTTTTTTTTTTCCTTACTAAAGTTACGTTAAAAAATAAAAAATAAACAATATCTTATTGCTTCTTTGGCATTCGGTGGAATTCGAGAAGTGTGTGTAATAGTAGTAACAGTACAGGCAAAAGAGTAGAACGATTTGTTTTCGGGCGGGCCAGTAAAGGAAAAATGGCGCGCTCGTACCGCACGAAAAACAAAAAAAAGTAACCCTTTTTCGTGTCGGCCACGTTCGCGCCGCCTAATGGCATTGGTTTTCCTGGTACGGGCCGGTGACCACGCACGGAAACATCGGGAACAATGTGGTCCACGTCGTGGTCGTCACGGTGGCCGATTTGCGTCCGCCCGCCGACGACATAAACGCGTTCGTAGTCGTCACGGTGGCAGTGGCGGCCGCGGTGTTGTTGTTGTTGTTGCTGTTGCTGTTGCCGGTCGCGTTACCCATTTTTCGAGCTCTCATCTTCTCCTCCCACTCATCCCAGCCATGCTTGGACCTGTTCAGGTTCCGGTGCTGGTAGAACACCAGGCTGATGCGGGTCGGGTGCAGCCTGTCGGGTTTCCGCAGCGCCGTGGTGGCGTGCAGCTCGTGTTTGGCCACTTCGAACAGCACGGAACCGTGACTGAGCGCAATGGCCACGCCGCCCAGCTGAGGGTCCTGGAAAAAGTATTAGCGCAAGTGTTAAGGTAGCTTACAGATAGACGTCCTTTCCGAGGACACCGACTCCCCGGCGAATAGAAAACGTTAGAAAAAAAAAGCGAACCGTACCTTAAAGCATTCCTCGTTCTCGATGTAGTCGGTCACTTGGCCAATCGGATGCACTTTGGGCGACGCCGCCGTCGCCGCCGCCGCCGCCGCCGCAGCTGGTTCTTCGGACACGACAACTGAAGGGAAGTACGGTGTCGGTCCGTATAAATCCCACCTAGGAAGTTGGTGATACTGGGACATTCCCTGGAAAGATACAAGAAAAAAAAAACCGTTACGCACATATTTAAATTACATATTTTTAGAATAATTCAGACACCCCTTGGCGCTTGTAGAAAATACAGCCCGCTCTTTTATGGGCAGGGTCTAATATTTATTTTTTTCAATTTTCAACGAACAAAAATAATAATAGTAGAGGCTAAGACGTAATCTAGAAGAGTTCGAAACTGGCAATACATATTGTTTTAAAAGTTTTCGAGATTCTAATCAATAATGATTGCTGTTATTATCCCCCAGTAAAATATTTTTAAATTGTCCAGTGGAATATTTATTATTTTATTCCATGTATAGAACTATAGAAAGAATGATCATTGTGTAAAAACTGTTAAAATTATTTAAAAAAATATAATTTAAATTGAAGGGTATCTTAAAGTACTAATAATAACACAATAATACATTTTGGGTAATGAATATTAGTTTTTAAATGTCGACCTACAAATAAACAATTCGATTTATACTAAAAAAAAGGTTTTGAAAAAATATATCATCTCCAAAGTTCTACAGGCCAAAAGCCAAGTACAAGTACAAGCCTAGCACATACCTCATTGAACAAAGTCGTTGGGTCCGAATGGTATAGCTGAGACGTTTGCATTTGTGGAGGCAGCGGCTGTGCCGGCGGCATTGGTGGCGGACACCAGTTGTTGGTGGCGACTGCAGAGTGTTGAAGATACTTAGGCTGCTGACCAGGATAAGAATGGAAATTGTACTCCGGAATAGGGGGAGCGACGACATTTGGCGCCGCCATCGGATTGGGCTGGGCTTGACTAGATTTATAATAGTAATAATAATAATTGTGGTCGACGTTAGCCGTGTCAGTCGGTGGTCTAGGAACTGATTTGTCCCGACCGTAGCTGGTCGATTGGCCATGGTAATCCGGCGGCTTTTGTAGTATCTGATTTGAACTCCCCAGAGCGGCGGGTTCGACTGGTTTACCACCAGGTAAACCACCCCCGACCGGTGGCCAAAGGTTTCTCACGTGATGACGGTTTGGCACCGAACGGTAAGCAGCAGCTGCTGCGTTCGCTCGGGAATCCATTTCCATCGCCATACTCGGTGACATTAAGTTATCTGTTTAAAACGAAAATCAAAAATTGTATCATGATAATATGATACACATTTGAAAACAAAACAATATAAAATTGAAAATCATCTAATTACCAAAACTGTTCCACGGACTATATTCTTGGCCATTGTAGAAAGTAGACGGGCTTTGTCCCAGTGCATTATGTCGATTCCATCGTTGGTACATGTTTATTGTTGGGCTGTCCATTACCGTCGAAGAGATCTACACATGTCGATTACATGAATTAGATGTTAAAAATCCGATAGAATTTGGTAAGTATTATTTTGAGCAGAACTGTATTGTTACAAACCTGTGAACTTTGGACTAGCGTGTCGTTGTTTTGTTCGGATTTTTGAGTCTGTTGTCCCGCGTGTACCGGTGCTCTTCTAGGAGATTCGGGTTCTTCATCTTTTCGTTTCTTACGTCGACACGGAGTCAATGGTACCGATCTAACTCTGACCTCGCATGGGAATCTAAAAACATAATAAAATCAAATGAAAATTGTGTCTACAAACAGATTTGTTTAGGTTGAACAATCAAGTTTATAAACCACATCAATATTATACATGTAATACATACTTGGAGAGCATTTCGACAGAACCATTTTTAAATTTGTCAATTTGAGCTTGTTTGTCACCAAATTCATCCGATTCGTCAACCACATACAGAGGGAGTACATGCAATTGCTCATCATCAGGTTTTTGTATACCTCGGTGTTTATTCAATGTAACAACCTAAATTTCATAATGAGTTTGAAAAAAAATTCAAATGAAAAAATACCTAATCGATAAACTTACGACTGTACAGCCACCATTCATGTTGTGAAAGTCTCGGTGAGCATGAGCGCAAAAATCTATACAAGCCGTAACACTTGCAAAAGGTCGGCCCGGTTTAAGTCCTAACCGGCAATCTGACCCTTCGCGTTCATATTTGATTTGATTGTTGTATGACAGTGGCGCTAACGACTTGTATAGTGGTGATAAAGTTGTTGCCAACGTTTGCAATCTCTCTTCTAACTCTTGTTCCTATAATAGCGAAAAAAAAACATTAAACGTCAATATTAGTACATTAAGAGTCATTAGAAATATTATACTGTCTTAGTGATAAATGTGGTCAAAAATTACCTCTGTTCGTACAGAAAGTCTGAATTTGCGTACGTCTTTACTCCTGGCGTATTTACAACCGTTGTAGTACATGGACCACGAGCAACCGAACGAAAACGAAGCACCACATGAATCCGGGTCAAGCCCTTGACACGCACACGTCCTTGGGTCGTTTGTACCACATCGTCTAGTTGTCGGTACTCCGTATCTATAAATTTAAATTATTTTGAATTTAAAACTTAAATACTACACACAACAAAACCAAACGGTATAATGTGATAACACTTACTTGTTAAGTTTGTGAGATAGCATTGTGTACAAAAAATCAGCTTCGTCAGACAATATACCTTCCCAAGCCACGATGCAAATCACAATCCAAGAATGCTGGCATTTGTGTCCTTGTCTGTTTTTAACAACAATTAAAAGTTTCTCATCGGTTGACGAACGCCTTATTACCCATTTAGCCAATGGACAGCCTTGAGTTGTTTTACCCTCTTTACCAGTGTACAAGACCTACGGAAAACCATAATTAACAATGTAATCAATACAATTATTATTCAATTGTAAAATTTTATATTTTGAAATATCATTTGATTAAGAAAGTTTTCTTACCTTTTCCATTCGTATTCCTTTTCCCTGTATTCCAGACATATTTTCCATATTTTTTCTAAGTTCAATTAAACTGTAAGCCGAACCGAGATGTGTATAAAAAGGTCCGGGTTCGGGAGGTGCTTGGTCATGAGGGAAACAATTGCAATCGGGTACCTCTGTTTTTATGTTTGTTTTCAATCTAAATTAAAGTGAAAAAATGTCATTAAAAAAAATGTTCAAAAATAAAAAATATTTTAATAATACACTTACTTATCATCTAGATTGTCAGGACATTGACTAGTATTCAGACCACTCTCTTGTTTTACATCAACGGGATCGATCATCTCGTCTAACGGTTTCGATCCGAGACAACACCCATCAGACAAATGTTTTGAAGTTGGAGTGTCTGTGCCACCCATTCGGCAGCACCACGGGCCAGCCACAACATCGATGGGTTTAGGACCACCATTGCCGCAGAACACATAGCCATTCTTTTCATTTACTCTGGGATCAAATCCAAACGGTAACCGTTGCAATCTTATTTCGTACGGTACTTCAATGTATTCTTCTTTTATACGAGTGTATTTATGAAACTCTAGACTGTTTTGATAATAATTATTTAGTTTTTTCTCCTGTTGTTGATGATGGTGGTGGTGGTATTGATGGTATTTCGGTTGTCGGTCGACTTCCGAATAAAAGCCACCACCCTCAGTAGCTAAGCTCCGAGGATGGTGGCCTTGGACTAAAAAATTATTGCTAATTATGTTTTGTTTAGAGTCTGCCAGAAATTGTTGATGGTCAGTTTGATTCAGAGGACTCTTAGCGTCTCCATTATCTTCATTTCTTTGTTGGCGCTGAAGTGCTTGATGCTGTTGCATTATTTGCTGTCGATGCAAATGTTGTTGATGCATCTGCAATTGATTATGCGTTTGCTGCATACTTTGATGGTGTTGTTGTTGTTGCTGTTGCTGTTGCTGTTGTTGTTGTTGTTGCTGCTGCTGCTGTTGCTGCTGTTGTTGCTGCTGCTGCTGCTGTTGTTGCTGCTGCTGCTGCTGCTGCTGCTGTTGTTGCTGCTGCTGTTGCTGTTGCTGCTGCTGCTGCTGTTGTTGCTGCTGCTGCTGCTGTTGTTGTTGTTGTTGTTGTTGTTGTTGTTGTTGTATTTGCTGTTGCTGTATCTGCTGTTGATGATGCATTTGTTGATGATTATTTTGTTCTTGCGGACTATGTCTCTGTTCCGTTTGATACTGATCATTAAGATATTGTTGGTGTTGTACAGCACTTTGCTGGGCTTGTTGTTGAGCTTGCTGTTTAGCCTGCTGTTGCGCTTGTTGTTGTTGAACTTGTTGGTGCGATTGCTGTTGAGATTGTTGCTGTTGAGTATGCTGTTGATGATGAACTTGTTGTTGAATTTGCACCTGTTGCTGCTGTATATGTTGATGATTATTTTGATCACTATTATTATGTTCCTTTTGTTGGTACTGATCATTTAAATATTGTTGATGTGGCGATTGTTGTGATTGTGGTTGATCTTGTGGTCTATCTTGTAAATATTGTTGTTGTTGATACTGTTGTTTGTTAAGAATCATTGATTTTATTCGATTATTTATATTGCTTTTATCAGACACTGGAGTTGTTGCATCATATTGATTATTTGACTGGCCCCATACGCCAGTGGCTGGAGAGTCCGAAACTCGACTCCTCTCCTCCCCTACGGAATTTCCATCATTTTTACCTGGGTACCTGTAATAAATCAATAATTTATGATAATTGTCGACTAAATTTGTTGCTTATAATGTATATAAAAAAAAAAAAATTGATATTTATTGGACATTTGTAAGTTCCCGGCAAATCCCCAAAGGTATTATTGAATGCTTCGAACCGTTTGAGTAAGAAATATCAGTAACCTAATACTTATTAGGCTAGTTTTGGTACATTACAAATTATTTGTTTATTTTATCGTGTTTGCATTTTTACAAATGTATTAATAAAATGTAATACGAAAAATAATGGTTTTCATAAATATTTGATTCGAGTACTCAGAACGGTCCTAATATTAAATGGAAATATGTTCAATAGTCAAAAAACTAATAGAATCTAAATTGTATAAAAATTAATTTTATCAATACTCGTAAAATAAAGTATGAAAATTACTATTACTCACCCATTAGAGTTGTGTAAACTCTGTTGCGATTGGGGAGGTTGTTGAGGTGGGTACCCAGGTATCGCGTTTCCCGCACCGGGTTGACTAAAACTGTTGTTCACTACTTTGACCGACGTGTCGTTGGACGAATCCATTGTCTGAGAAGACGGCGATTGTTCTTGTACCTGTGTGGTCGATACGATTATAATAATATTGTTTCGCATACGGCGACGTCGCCGCTGCAAATGCTTAACGGGATGCACTTACCGTCTGGGAAATGTGATTGTAATTCGGTGTTCCGTTGACGAAATCAGTTCTGCCAGAAGACTCCAAGTATTCCACGTTGCCGTTAATAGTGGGTGCAACGTTCGGCACGCCGTTGATTAATGAGCTGGTGGTGACTTGGGTGGGTTGCTGAGCGAACCCGTTGCTGACTTGGATGAATCCAGATGTCGGCGTCTGGGCCGGACTGACTGTTTGATAGCCCGGTTGATTGTAAACATTCGGCGGAGCGTGAGTGGAATAATGCAGGGTATTCGCAGGTGAATGGTATCGTATGTCTTCTAATTGAATTTGTTGGCCAACGTATTGAGGTTGGGGTGATTGAGTGACAGCCGTCCAACCTGGTGAAAAAAATTTTAAAAAAAAATGAAATTCAAGTAATTCGATTTACAATGCGCGCGAGCACATAATATTATATATATATAAATTTTTTTTTTTTAATCCTACGTTTGTTCGAAGATAATAAATAGTGTTACGAACCCAATGCGTTTCCGTCAGTCGAATGCCACACGGTGGCTGGCGTCCCGAACCTGTTGTCTCTGAATCCAATTCCGTTCGGATCGGATTCCATGATGCTAACAGTCTGGTTGCCGTAGAACCCGGTACCGTTGCCAGACGTCGTCAAAACCGGACCGGAAAGCTAAAACGAAACAAACCGAAAAACGCGAAAATGAAGCATGTACGTTTGCGGTTAATGTCGTATTAACAACAACGCGTGCGTTCGTACGGAGTTATGAAAAGGTTCGATCATTACCACTGGTGATCCGGGACCTCCGTTCAGCGGGGTCGATGGTCCGGGGGACTGTTGTTGAGCGCCCGAACTTCCGGATATCGATCGGTTGCCCTTGTTCCTGTAGGCCTGTAACAGTTTTGTAACGAAAAACGTCCGGATGAGTATTGAGACGCATTTGTGTAGTAATAGTACGCCGTCGTAAGAAACGCCTCTACGGCGAAACGTAAACAGAATAATGAAAATAAGAAATAGAAGCGATAAAAGATAAAATGGTCGTTTGGGTTTAATAATAGAAATCACACTGGTGGGCGTGCGAATGTTTTTGAATCGGCGCCAAGTAACTGTGAGCTCGGATCCTAAGAAAATCGATGCGGTGGTATAAAATACACTCTACGCCGCCGTTTTCTTCTCCCTCGTCAGTATCTCTCTCTCTCTCTCTCTCTACTTCTACTGTATTATATATATATATAAACATTTATTACTGTGTACTATGACTTTTACTACTACTGACATAATATACAACTGTATAAAATACGAGTGCTGATGCTGTGCCACAGTTGGAGGCCGCGGATGTCGGGTAAATACGCTCGAGGGATTTTACCCGACCTTCCGCAACCGTCTTTCGAGGTAGTATACGCACTTGTTACGCGCCGTTTTCGCAACGCGCGCGCACACACGAACGGGGGACGAAAAATGCCAAGGGGGTGATAAAAGAACGGGAAAAGGGGAGTGACGACGATTTTACGCACATTGTTTTCGAAACCCGCAAAGATCTATTATACGTACGGCGCGCAGTGCTATTGTGAAGATTTATGAATGAAACGCCGTCTCTCTCGGTCTCTTGAACTCTGTCTTTCGGTCTTGGTTCGACTTCAAACGCCTCAAGTTTACACACACACACAGGCGCGCGCGCCGATAACGTAAAACGGTAGTACGAGTATATTTACTTTATCTAGAAACGATTATGGTGATAAAAACAACGCTCGTACCAGTAATTTTCTACAATTTTCAGTACTGATTAAGGGCAAAAAAATAAATAAAATAAAATAAAGCAGCGCGAGGGTCTCAAACATGGTTTCATCGATACGGTAAATGTAATTTATTTTGATAATAATATATTTATGTACATACTAATCGCGACATTGTAATACTCGTATATTATATTCATCGGTTGACGACAAAATAGATATTCGATAAAATATAAAACCGCGATAATTCAATACGCTCCAACAAATCTCTATAACTCGCGGAAAATCGAATTAACGGTTATCATAATATTATAATACGACAAACGCTGATATGGAGCAGCAATGTACAAAAAAAATTCCATAAAACGTGTTGAATTATTTATCGCGGTCGTATGAAATTCGAACGCGTCGATAAATAACGAATAACGTAATCTGTAACGTGAAACACGGTGAAAATTTAAAACAATACCACAATGAAAACCACGTAATTCCGTAAAGAGGCCGACTATTGTAGCGCGGTTATGATAATGTGAATAATACATTACGATTAGACGTCGAAACGTTTTTACCGACAGAGTAGGTAAACCTATTACGTTTTTATTTTCCAGATATAAGTAACCTAATAAAAAAATCGACTTTTGACCTTGGACGCCCGATGGAGAATATCAATAACAAACCCATGTATATAACATAATAGTTATTAGTTATGTGACCGACGTTTCTATAATATTCTGTTTTGTTTTTTTTTTTTTGTCGAATATCGACTGGCCTCAAGTCGTCCGCACAGTACTTAAGCGCATTAATGGTGAAATTTAATATTGTTCGGCCCGTTACGTCGGCCCAGTGGTTCTCAACTGTTTCTTTTGCCCAAAGCGCTCGCGAGTGTTTACTAAAACCTTGTGACACCACGCAAACTGGTAACGAGATGACACGATGGCTATCGGCTCCTGAACCGGTGTCAAAATTTAAATAAATCGTGCAACGAACACTCGGGATATAATTACACACAACAACTTGATATTTCCGATTTCCCGCGCGCGTGTATAGTATGCAGCACGCGAGGCCATTGCCCGAAATCATATAATAATATGTATACTGGTGAAACGACAGCGGGCGATCGCGCGCGTTTCACTTGGGGCCGTACGGATTGATTTAAAACAGTGCGAGCCGCGTCTGAATTCGTGTACGGGCTCACGAAATACGCGTATAAATAATATACTTTTCAATGACGAATATTGTCCGGAATACGTTTGTGTTTTCTCGATTCGTTCCGAAATTTGTCCCAACGAAATGAGAAAAAAACCCTTTTCGGGTCATGCAAATTGCATTGTCGCCCCGACGACGTAAACGCGATAATTACGCGTGTTGTTGTCATTACTGTTGGCCGCGCAAACGCGGTTTTTCGTTTGAACTTTTCGCGCCGAACACAATATAATAATATACGTGTAGTGGTGATTAGGAGCTACTGTTGTGTGCGTTTACCGTCTTCAAGGTCCGGGTTCCCTCTCCCGCGGCGCGAAAACGGCGGCGACCGTTTGATTATTATCATTTATATTATTGCAATAACACCGTCAGCACAGCAGCGGTACGGTGTACGATTGACACGAGACGCGGGCGCTCTGGAGAAACGACAATTAATATATCGCAAACGTTCGCTCTTTCGCGCGCGCGCGCGTGTAAACCGGTACACCGTCGCTACGAAATAGGTTTAGGTTGAAAAATAGGTGGGGTTTTTCTCGAAACGCGGAACAAGCGCCTACGTCGCGAGAAATTTCCGCGTTTATGCGAGCGTACGAAACGGAAGGCCGCGCGATAGGCGCCTCGTGGATAATATACTACTACTCCCGGAGTAGAGAATATACGATATGCCAGTGATTATTAATAATTTGTATAAATCGTTGGAAACGCGTCTCACCGGATGTGTGTCGTGTCGCGCAGAAGTTTTCAGTCGAATCGACTGAATCACTCGTACGATCGCCGGTTTCGCAGCAGCGGACCGACGGTAGCGGCGGCGCCCGAATCGGAAACGACTCGAATGGTAACGAGTCCCGTGCAAGTCATGTCGTTACGGCACGTCGTATCGCATTACCGCGCCCGCCGTTTTCGTGCGGTTAATATTTTCACGTAATAAACACACCGGCGGCGGCGGCGACGAATAAGGCGACAATTTTACTCGTGTAAAAATCGTGTTTCGGCTACGCGGCGGCGGCGGCGGCGGAGTGCACGAGCACAGTCGATATCAGCGGAGGTCTGACTGTGCGGTATCAGGAAAGCATTCCACCCCGCGCCCCCGCGATGCCTCCGCCGACGCTCCAGCCCTTCCAGTCGTCCGGCGCGCTCGTGTGCGCGGCGCACGCGCGCGACGTCGAGGCCACCGCGGCCGCCACTATCGCGCGCGCGCTCGCGCAGTGTGGCCGCGGCCGCGCACGGTAATTACCGGAATATTACATAGTAACGAACACATCATAACGATATTATCGAACACGTTCGTAAATAATTCAATATGTAAATATTACCAATGTGTTTGCCAACGGATTTAGCTTTGGCGCGATATCGTTTACGAGTTTCCTTTTTTTTTTTTTTTCTATATCGTATTCTTTTTCCGTTCGAATATTTGAATAATATAATAATCCGCCGCCGCCGCCGCCGCGGTCACAGGTCAAGTCTTGGGGAGAGATCAATTTTAACCGATGCTCAGACACGCGCGTTCGTCGTACATAGTATACGAGACCGAAATAGGATGTGATTTACGAATATTTTTGAAATTATCGTGTAAAATCATCTAAAATCGTTCTGAAATCCACCTATTTAAACATCGATAATCATAGTTTGATTTTAACGTTCGATATTCACGACAATACTGTCCAATAACAATATAATATAAAAAATATAAAATAAATAAAGTAATTATATCTATAATCGTGACTTTTTCGCACGCTTAATTATTATAATACTCTTATTTTATTATTGTTTAAATATTGTATTTAATAGTTTGTATTCAAATAATTTAACATATTTAATAATATTTTGTTATTAACAGTATAATATTGTTCAGACGAGGAAATTTAAAAAAAATCGTTTTTTGTTTTTTCGCGGGGAGGGGAGGCTTTAGATCGATTCTCGAGGAAGAGCCGAAGTTGACGTTACTGTCGCCGCGGTGACATCGCCGGGACAAAATCGTCGTGAAACGCCGCAACGCGACACGTTATTACCGTATACGGATTGTTATTATTATTGTGTGTACGCGCGCGCGTTCGAGAATCACAAGTCGCTCGCTCCCCGACGTCCCTCGCCCACACCACCCGCCGAATTACTACTACGCGCGTGTACACGCGATTTGGGTCACGTATCCCACACGTTAAACGCGCGCGCGCGCGCGCTAGTCGTCAAAATAATAAAATAATAACAATACACGTCCCGACCGCAACGAGGCCCTCTCCGCGTCGCCGCTCGATCCCCTCCTCCTGCGGAACTCTCGCTGCGCGCATAATATGTATATTATCGTACGCCGTGAAATTATAATATTATGATAAAATTTCGTGATTTTTCGACGGTTTTATTTTTCATCGCGCGCGCGCGCGCGCTATTGTAGTTTGTGCGGAATACTACGTATTTACCCGTACGATTCGGTAAATACGTTAATATTAATATTATTAGGAGCGGATCAGGTCGCCAGGTTTTCCGGGGGGACCGCTTCCTAAAACATGGTTTCATTGATTACGAATAGATCTTTGTATGATTTTTTTTTTTTTGCTGTAAAACTTCTTGGTTCTCCGTGAGTTTTATTTTATCAAACTATGTATGCGTTTTTAATCGCGTTTCGTTGTTTTTGATCTCTAAAGATTAATGGAAAATAGATTTTTTTTAAAAAACCTCAAAACACACACGCATCGTGGTAAAATCAATAGATGTTTTTTGAGACATGTTTTAGCGAGGAAAACGTCGTCGTCCAAGACATTGAAAATATAGTCACACCGACATCTTGGCCCTAATTATTACCGTTTATCACGAAACTTTTTTTTAATTATTTAACATCCTATAAAACGATGAGCTATTCACTTTAATAATGTTTCGCAAAAAGAAATATAATATAGTGCACTTCACTTTCGAGTAAAAAGTCGATAAAAAAAAAATCTTTGGATTTTTCTGTAATTCTTTTCGTTTGTGAAAAACAACGAAAAAATCATAATGAGGAGGCCTAAATTTCTTTCCAATCCGTTACTGAATGTATTATAATTTACAATATATATACGTAGATGTTATTGAATACGTAATAAAACAATATCGTTACGGTGCAATAATATTGGCGTAATATTACCTAAACCACAAGCGGAAACGTATAACCTCTGAAGTTTTGCGTTTCACACTTCCGAAAATATACACAAGAGGCGTTTTATCTAAAGAGTAAAGACCATAACGATTTATGTGTAAACCACTATTGTCCTTACCGCGAAAAGGTAAGTTCGGCGCGACTTGTGAAACTGCGAAGCACAAGAGAGTTTCCCAGCAACGAAACATCTAAAATAATGTTATAACACAAACCGATTTCCAATCGTCGTGATTCAATATGACGGATTATGAACTCTACGAGAAATTAACGTTTTAATAAATGTTTAACAAATAAAATAGACGTCTATAATCGACAATAAGTTAAAGTTTTTAGAATTTTATTATTATTCTTATATGATATATTTTATTCGGACGGCTTAATTTTAAATATTGATGGTTTTTTTTTTTTTCATCATTGTGGAATTCAAAAACTATCATGTGTATCACTAATTTCTAATCTACAATGATCGGGAAAATAGTTACGATATGTTAAAAAATACATACGCTCACGTAGGTATTGTAAAATTTATATATTTTTATAGAAAAAATAAATAATGTTTGATCGTCAATACTCATATAATAATAACAACATTAAATATGTTAAATAATTTATTAAAACTATGAAATATATAAATAATAGAAATTATTTAGTCGAGTGCCAATAACTGACTTGAATATATCGCATTTTATTATTTAAATCTTTTTTAAAGACATTTTGATACTATAGAGGTTTAGAAGAAATTCGCTTATACCAGAGCTATATTGTACCCATTAAAGTATTACTTGTTTATCACAAAAACCTAACGCTTGCGATGGCTACAAGTGACTAAAACATTGGAAACCCGTGTGAAAAAAAAGTCCCGGCGTCGACCCAATACCGTGGGGGCTGATAATGCTGTTTTTACACATCACTCTTGGGTTAAAGCGCCGCCGTCGACGTTATGAATGACGATCCGTGAAGTGACATCCTGTCGATATAAATCTCACCGAAAATTACAGAAGCCGTTGAATATCGTAAACGGGGTACGAAAAAAAAAAAAAAACATGTAATAAAAAGCGTAACGTTCCGAAATGTATAAGATTACCGGATGTGAGAAGTTGGAACTACTGTTTACCGACGCGTAAGTACGACCGCAGTATACTCGCGAGAAGTGTAGGGATTCGACTCGTAGAACGACAGTATAATTCGTCGGAATCGCGTGCAATCGTCGCGTTCGATAATTTCGTTGTGCGAATTATTAATTAAAAAATGTCAATTGAATTTTAATGAAATACCGCGTGATGACAATTATAGTCATTACTCATTTTTGCGTTAAATTCAACGTCCAATTGCGCCGGGTCTCGGGGGTCAATGTGTATAGTTTACGTATATATATGTATATCTCAAATAAAATACTTAATTAATTGTTTGAACAAGAACAAGTTTAACGCGTACGTAAAACAATATAATTTGAAAGAGAAAAACGGCATAAATTTTACGAGCCAATAAAAATATTGACAGAGTATACGAGTATACTCTGAGTATATGTATATTGACCGACGCAAATTAAAATAACGTTATTTTTTACTGAAAAAAAAAAAAAAAAAAAAACCATAAACCAAACGTTCAATATTCTTTTCGAACGCCGCGCCGCGCCGCCGCCGTCGTCGGGCGGTTGTAAAAATAAAAAGTACTATAATTTTTTTTTGTTTTTCCAAGTTTAATATCGAGATCTTAAAAATTAAAACGTTTTTAATATAATTTTATTAAATTCACGAGCCGACGACAAAACGCTTCGCGAGTCGACGCGCGTTTAATGCCGAAGAAATTAAATTTCCATTATGAAAAACACGAGAGAAAAAAAAAGAGAATCCACCGTGTTCGTAATATTATTATAATAATAATAATAATAATAATATATTTTTCTCGCTTTTCCCTAAGCGATTCCTAATGTCGCATACGACGAATGCACGTAACCGGCGCGCGGGCCCGTAGGTAGGGTTGCCTATCGAACGGAAACGCGGCATCGAACGTTCGGCGGAAAAATCGATCGAGTGCCGCCGCCGCCGCCACCGCCGCCGCCGTCAGTGTTGCCAAATTGGATTTTCCAATGGATTCGATGGATTTTCCCTCGGCCGGCCGCGCGCGCGGCGCGATGTAACGAAAAAAAAAAAAAAAACTAATTTCTCGCGCCGATGAGGGAGAGAAATTATCGGGGGAAAAAAAAAATCAAAAAATTACCGCTCGCGTCCCTCCCCGCTCGAAAACGAACAACCCCCCAACACCTTTTTTTTCATATTTATATATTTACTCGTGTGTTTTTTTTTATCCTCTCTTCCCGTGTTTATAATAAATAATATGCGAATATATACGCGTCAGTATGTATGTGTACGTACGTCGTCGTCGGATTATTTAATTACGTCGTCGTCGTCGTCGTACAAAACGAGTGATTAGTTTTTTCGGGCGAAGGGGACTCTCTACCGCCCGCGTAATAGAGTTTCGCGCGCGTGTAATTACCGCGCGCGGCGAAAACGTGTGTGCCGAGGCAATTAAAGAGGGTGGAACCGACGGCGGTCGGAATATATACCTATACGTCTCGTTCATATATATATATATATACGGTTTTCGCGGCCGCCCCGAAGGGTAGCGCGAGAATATAATAATAATAAAATGAATAATATACGCGAATAAGGCGGCGGCGGCGCGTGCGGTCGTTGCCGATCGATTCGTGCGTGCCGCAGACATCACGACGACGACGCGGCGAGAGACTTCCGCGTCCGACCCGATAAAACCGCGACCCTTCGTCTACCGTACGACCACTGTGTGGCGGCAACGTCGAAGAATAAAAATCAGAAATCTAAGCGAACCCACTGTATTTCCATCTTATCGTACATCAATCCGAAACACTATATTATTTTCCAAACAAACTTACACGTTACATACCCGTCTATAAAATGTCCTAAATATTGTGTGTGTGTGTGTGTGTGTGTGTAAACGTTTTTCGACCGACTACCATTCGAACATCCTAAAACACGTCTAAATCAAAGTTTATTTTAAAGCACCTATAGTCTCCGCAGATAACTTTTTTTTTCTTGTATATATCGTACGTCCGCAGGCAGAGATTTAGTCAAGTGAGCGCATCAAATTTTGCGTTAAACAAACCCCAAACCGATTCCAATAATCGACAGTAAAAAAAAATTGATTTGTAGTTAAAAATAATACCTAAATCGTTCCAATATTCATAACCGATGATATCACATGAAATTATTCGAGTCAAACTCGACTGATGTATACAATTATTGTTCGGAAGGCTTGAGAACAATAATCGAAGTTTACCCCCGATTTCCGCCTATGCATTTCCTTTTAAGTTTCTCGTATGCTTATCATAGTAACCAACGGTTTACAGATTACGCGTCGTAAATTAACGGGGGGAAAAGGGGGATAAAACGGCGATACGGTACCATACGGGGTGGCACGCGTTTCGGTCGTGTGTGATTAATAATATACTCTCGTCTGCCCGCGGTATTACGCCGGGTAATACTCGCAAAGACCGCGGAACACGTCGAAAGGTGTAAAGGTGCGTTGTAAATACGTAGTATACCTGCAGTGCGGCGCACAGGATCGGCGGTGCGCGCGTGTTAAACCGCCGACGGTAACACGCCGCCGCTGCCGCCCCTTTTCGCGAGTCGTAACTGTCCTACCCCACGGCGACGTCGACCCGCGAGAGGGGCGGGTTTTTCGGTCCCCATTGAAAACGGCGGCGGCGGCGGCGGCGGCGATGCAGGCGACGAAAACAACAAAGTGCCCTTTTTTAACCCCCTTGCGACGAGCCAGCGGGGGGAGAGGGACGGCGGAGAAGGATTTCGCCTAATAACCCCGTTTGTACTGCCGTACGAGAGTGCCCCCTCCCGAAAACCCACGGGCCTTTGTGCACGACCCGACGCACTCTCCTCGCGGCCGACGAGAGAGACCTTAACCCTGAAAACTGCAACGACCTAGAAACCCGCGCGAACCGAGTTCGTTTACCTGTTCGGCGGCACACATTCGGCGGTTCGCTCGAATGGACGGGAAAACGCCGAAAACCGTCGTAAATAATCGCGCCTCGTAGATTCATTGAATTTTAAAATTTCAAATCGAATGAGAAAAATTATTACAAAACGAAGCGAAAAATTACTATTAATGAACGCAAAATCTCGGATTTCTGTTAATACTAAACAGGCAAAGAAGACGCCGTTCGTAAAGAAGTTTTTTTTTTCATAACAATATTAAGTTAATCAGAGATTTAAAAAAAAAGAAGTTTTAAAAACACGGCAATCGTTTTGTTTTTTCGGAGATAAATATCATAGCGACTACACTAAATCAAACAAAAAACGATTGCTGGCCAAAAACTACCGGAGAATAATTATTTTAATAATTTAGCTGCGCGATTAAACGGACAAAACAACGCTTGTTTCCTTGCGACTTTCCTGCGCAGAGTTGCATACGGTCGCCCGTTTTGTAGTTACCGCCCTGTGCACTAGATGTCAGTACATCACCACACTACGATTCACAACAAACACTCGGTGTCGTCATGCTTTTGTACGGTATACTACTTCTTATATAGTTTCAATTTCGTTTAAACAAAACAAAGATCTGTTTACCCCGGCTGGCTCGAATCGCGTCCGTGAAACCGATAAAATCGATAAACACGGAGAGTGGGGGGGTTATACCGTTAAAAAACCCAAAGCACCCGTAAACGGTGAAATAAAAAAAATAAAAAAACAAAAAACAAAATAAAACATACCGCTCGACTTCCTTTTCCACGCCCTCTTCGATTTTCCCCTCGAGGATAGGATTCGTTGGTCAGGTATAGGAGGTGCTGAAACAATAGTTTGTACATTTTAAATAAATGAAAATAAAATTAAACTGCAAAAATAATAATAATAATAATAATAAAAAAAAAAGTTCAAAACGAAACAAAAACGTTGATTATTTATAACTCAATGCCCAATGAAAATACGACCACTCGACGAGACAAACGCGCACTAAATCGGTAAACATAAAATCAACTTTTTCACAGTTTTACATGTAAAATATATGTAATTGTATTCATAACTATTACAGTCGTATAGTCGATTATATTATAATTTTAGCCAAACCACATAATATTATTTAATCGCTACGGGTAGCAAATTTCAATGGGCGTGAAATTTTTAAGACTTTTATATTGCCTATATATGTTTAAATACGAGTTCCTTTAGTGCACTAAAAAGAGTGCATTTTTTATCGTTACCACCCGAATTCCAGAAGGATGTTTTAAATTTTATTACACTGGTTTAAACGAGGTTTTGCCATATATTTCTAGTGAATTTTTTAGTATAAAAAATAACTTACTTATTGTATGTATGTGGGGACGGCGTCTACGATTGAAAGAGGAATGGAGCGCGCACGCACGCAATTTCGGTAAAAATTATGTGTAATAATATATGACGTTGCAAAATCCATACCTTTTGGTAAACATCGTCGGGTTTTCGCTTTAATTGTATACGTCACGAGCTTATCGACCAATGACGATAGATTTGCCTGCGATCGTATTCGATCGTCCAATGAAAAAAGTTCTATTGTATTCGTTCTATTGTTCATCGCACGCACGCAATTTCGATAAAAGATATGCAATAATATGATATTGCAAAATCAATACCTTTTGGTAAAGATCGTCGGGTTTTTTAATGACACAATAATAATTTGTTTACGTTCATCGCACGCACGCGATTTCGATAAAAGTTATGAAATAATATGATATTGCAAAATCAATACTTTTTGGTAAATATCGTCGGTTTTTTTTGATGACATAATAATCTATTTATATAAAATGCAAATTACCACGCACTCGCTGACAATTTTACTCCTTCTAACTCCCTTAGGGGTTGAATTTTGGAAAATCCTTTCTTAAGGGGCCTCTGCTATATAAAACGAAACTGTTGACCGAATTTAATACCACAAAGCTCCAGTGGCTCCGGATTTTTTCCATTTTTACCCCTTTTTACCCCCCCTTAGGGGGGTACGTAAGCAAAATTTTGAAAATCGGGAGACGTGGTGACACTCGGGAGGCTATTCGAAACAACTCTGTGAAAAAAAATTGGAAAAAAGGATACATTGTCTTCCAGTCTAACGGGTCAGTTATCAAATCGGGCGAGCGTCGCGCGGATAACACGTAAAAATACGAGTATACATAATTCTCGGTTGTTAGAACACACGTGATATAAAAAATTTAAAATCGCGCGTAATAAAATAAGACTCCGTCTTATAAAATAACGGAACGTCCCTACTGCGTCGATCGGGTACGCTGTACACGGAAATATTCACGGTATCCGGGCCCAGGGGTCCGCAAACCTGTACCGAATACCCGACGACGACGGCGACGACGGTCCGTGTATATAATATTCTACGGCCGTGTCGCCCATATTACAGTTGTCGTTGGGGTGCGCGAAAGTGCGCGCACCACACACAAACGCGAGCGTATAAAATCTAATTTTGGACCGCTTTTCACGTGTCCTACAGCGGCTGCAGTGCGGTGTATATAGCGTATAATATAGACGGTGTCTACAACTGCACTACGGTAAGGTCATCGCGCGTCTACCGTCGCATATGTCAGTCTAGATCGTATTATATATATACATAAATATATATATACACATATGTACATACACGCGGTATAGGTATATACGTAATGTGCACGTATGTGTATATATTGACATCTGGCACCCATCTGCCGCGCGCGATAATATAATAATTATTATATATATATATATATATACGGTATACGAGAGTATGACTAAACACACACTATATACGGCGGCGGACGCCTCCGGGGCCGAGGTGGAGGGAAAAGAATTGTTCATTATTCGCACACGGATCACGGTCGATTTCCGTTTTATCAACCCTTTTCTCCGCGTACCGGCGGCGGCGGTACATATCGGACACGGTCGGCCGTGTATAGACCGAAAACCTAGTGCAGACGACCGCGTGTAAACGACGTACGGAGACGGGGACGACGATGATTTCGAGCGTTATAGACAAATCATATTGAAATTCTCATCGACCGACCGACGACGACGAAAATTTAGACCGGAGTAAAATTATATTAATGATGTGGCTTCGAGGGTGCGATTACGATATACATATATTATATGTACGATATCCGTCACCGCCGCCGTCGAGAATACTTCCGGTAAGCGCGCGTAGTTATAATCGTTATTTATTAGTGTTTTTTTTTTCTTTCTAAAACATCGTGAGATTGTATATTACGATTCCGTCGTTGCGCGATATAAACGCATACCGTATTATACATAACAATAAATAATAGCGTTTCGGTCGGAGTCGCCGTGACTCACTCGCCAACCCCCGCGCCGAATAATGTAATATATAAGCTTGCGGCGGCGGCGGCGGCGGCGGCGTCGACAAACGGCGTGACGTGGTGTAAACGAGCGCAATCGGTAATATCGCGCCGCGCGCCGCCGCGGAAGTACTGCGCACCCCCTACTAGTCGCTCCTGTGCGTTGGCGAGAAGAAGAAGAAAAAAAAAACATTACAACTCGTCTCGAAAACGGTTTACGGCGAAAATATTGAGCAGGAATCCCCGGGGGCGGTCGACGCGGCCCGCGCGAGGTTAAAACGATTTTTTTTTTTTCGAGTTTTCGCAGTGACGAAAATATTCTCGCCGCCGATTGTTACCGTTCGAAACGAACCGAACGCAGAAGTCGTACGTTTCCGATTCACGAGCACATGCAATAATAATTGCGTATGCCCCGGCGACACGGTTATGAACAATTTTTTTTTTTTTTCATCGCTCGCGAGCCAATCGTCGCGAATTCGGAACAATAACAAATATAATAATGACAATAACTTCTTACAGCCAATTAAAATATAACTTGTCGTTTGCGAACATAGTTCGATTTTATTATACCGGCGCGATCGTATAATGTCGCCAATGGGAACGTTGTAATGCGTCTGCACACACGCTTCGAACACGTCTATGTGTACATATTTAGTATCGTATATCCATAACTACGCATTATACAACGGAAAAATACTTTTTTAACGAATTATGCGGGTGTCCGTGTAAATTAGAGCTCGACTAGCGCGCATATATTATAAATAAACACATGACCAAAACAAAATGCACGATCTGTGAGCGTGTGAATATTTATATTATTAGGGTTTTTAACGGCATTCTATAATAACGGCTTTTGGCGAGTAATACAAAGTGTATACCGTAAAACTTTTGTTCGATTGACCGATGCAACGCGGGACCACCACTTTGGGGCGTGTGCACTCTACTGGCGGGTCACTTGGACTATTGAGATTTTTGAAATTTCGCTACCCCGATGAGTTATTGCCGGGAAAATGGTCTTTAATAGCTTTCGATTTCGTATCAAACGTGTTCAGATATAACTATAATAACGATCGCACGTCGTCGTTTAAATAGGATTTTTTTTCTTCACACTAATAAGTCTGTGAATATATCGTCGAGCCTGACGGAAAACGAAATGGCGACCCCTACGCGATCGGCGAGGGAGCGAAATCGATGAGGAAATGCCTTCAAAACTCCTCGCGGGGAAACAATTTATCATTAAGTGGAGGGGACTGATCTTTTTATTGGTCAAAAGTACGAATGTTTTAAACATTGGTTAACTCGAAATGGTAAATCATATTGCGCAATCGATAGCGAGAAAATCGGCAAACAAAAATGACTTATTCTTCGAATAATAAAAATACGGTAGTGGTAAAATAAGAATGCACGAACATCGTATACACTAATACGCATAAATAAATGACGATGGAAATGAAAAAACAAACAAGAAATAAAAAATCCACACGTGTATCAAGGTTTACTCAAAGTTTTTTTCTACCTTTTCTCTCGAATAACTCGAATTTTTTAACTGTCCCTACGGCTTCGTACAGAAACGTCCGAGTACAGTCCGGAGACTGTAAACGGAATAAGGAAAAACGCGTCGTGTTTTCGGTCGCGAGTTTTTATTTTTACGAGGGCCCGCGCGCGCGCGCGCGAGAACACGGGGGAAAAGGTCGTACGCGAAAACAACCCGGGGACCACGTGGTCATTTCATTCGGGACTTAGGTCCGTTCGAATACGAGAACGCACGGCGGCGGCGGCGGCCCGCAAACGCGGTATGTCGTTGTAAATAAACGTATAAATAACACGTAAGTATATGTGAACCGAGAGGCCGGAGGGTGGTCGCGTCGTAGCGGATATTATTGTTATCGTTGCAGAAGAGCGACGGAAAACGGCGAGAAAAATTGATCGCGTGGCGGCGGCGGGCCGAGAGAACGCACCACCGCCACAGGGACGCGGGAGGGAGGGGGTGCGTAGCGAAGGGGGCGGTGGCGATGAATCACACGCACGCGACTTTGGGGGGAAGGGCGGTTAGGCGGCGGCGGCGGCGGCGGCGCGCGGAGGGCGGCCGACACGCATAAAATCAATACTTTATTCACACGCACACGCCAACGATTGCGTACAATATATAAGCGTGCGCCGCACCCACGTGGCGGTGTCCGCCTAGCGACGACCACGACGACGACGACGACGGGGCCGCGGCCGAGGCGGACGAAAACGGTACCACGTGCGAGCGGGGCGTTTGCGCGCTGTCCGAGTGAACTTGAAAACGTAGCGCGCGCGGAACGAGCGCGGCGGCGGACGCGGCGCGCGCCGGCGCGGTCGCTCGGTCGTATCACGCGCGCGCCACGTTCGGAGCGCGGCGGAGTAATAAAACGTAAACACACCCGCCGCCGTCCCGGGGTTCTTACCCTTTAACCTTTGCGCGCGCGATTGTTTACAACGCGACGCACGCGTAAACATCGTTCTCCGCGGCGACCGCCGCCGCCGTTTCCGCGAGTATATACGGTAACAACACGTCGCGCGTCATAATATAATACGGCACATAATAACATTTGTACCGCGCGCACATCTTACTAGGCGCCGCGTAGGGGCGGGTTCGCCGCACAGTGCCGATGTCGTAAATGTCGCCGTTGAATTAGAGACAAATCGTCGCGATGAAATCGACGACGGCCGAAAATTAATGTTGAACACGTTCGGTTATTTCGGTGACGAGAGTAGATTCCCGTCGATCCGCGAAGCTCACTCGTTTTATCGTGCGAGTCATGCGTTCGACGTTACGACTACCTGTACCCGGGGAAATCGGTTGGGGCGGAATCGATGAAATCCCAAAATTACAACACGGTGCTGCTCGCTGTACCATAATATAACCGCGTTATGGTTCAGCCGGTCGGGAAAAAGCTCGCGAGACGACACGGCGGTGAAGTGGGCAACTGCCTCGGGGCTTGGGAGTGATGATTATATTATTTTTCCACCCGAAACGTTAAACGATGATTGCATAAACGATACGAGTTGATTTTTATCCACTAGGATAGTCGACGACATTAACGATATAATTAAATTATGATTAAAAAATAAAATAAAATATTGATACAAACAAAATATTCCTAATATTTCTTTTGAACTATTGAGAAGTTTGAAAAATAACCTCTCTAAAGTACCGACTAGATGAAATTTGGTACCAGAAACATATGCTACTATTATACTAGAGTTGAAAGTCAGGCCATTTTTTCGGGTACTTATCGTGTATACAAAACACAAAAGAATATATTATAAGAAATCGTATGAGGTATTTGTAAATTATTATAGATACAGATTGTCAAAACGGGCAAACAATTGAATTTCTTAATAACATTTGTACGATTTGCAATTGTATATTACTTGAGCGCAGTGACCGGTCTTCGATAAAGTGAGCTCAATGGGACTCGAGGGCGACTTTAAGAGGGGGAAGGGATCAATCGCGGTTAACAGGTTAACTGGCGTTGATGCATGCTCGCGGGGACATTAATTATTATTATCGATCGCGTCGTGAAGATCAAAAGGAAAAAACTTGATTTTATAATTTAATTCATTAGTATATATACGTATAATTTTATACATAATACCCGAAATAATATAAATACAAATTTATGTGAACCTATTACCAATTATTAATAAAAATTTGAAGGACTTTCGATACAATGAATATTTTATTACGGGGTAATTTAAAATTACACGCAAAGATTGTATCAAAGGTTTTCGCCCCCACCCCCCCCCCCCCCGAATACAGTTGACCTAAGGACACCCCTGGACTGAGACCCATGGGATCCATGACCGTCAGGGCCCAGATTCTCGAGGGACCCGTGAAAATGTGAAAAGACAACTAATATAAACACATATTTTAAATTATAATAATGAAATATAGTTATAATGGACGTATTTTGTTTTCAAAAACTTTTTAGCGTTTGCAAATTATTATATTTTATTGACATGGAATACGTTCTATACTCGCTCCTCAGCAATGTAAATTAACGGATGCGCTTTTTATTAAAAAAGTCATAAATATAATACATTATTAAGTATCCAAATACAAGCGAAACGTGGCATAAAAGAGAGACGTAATATAGAAATAATCCTATCTAGTGAAACTGTAAAAGAGAAATATATTATCAGTAATAATACAAACTTTAAATTATAATTAATTATTTCAATTGAGAAAGGTAACAAAATATTTCTAATTTGAACTTTATACCTAATGACATGGGCGTGAACTGAGAAGGTGACTTATTCTCCCCCAGTGAAAATTGAAGAGGGCAAATCAAGAAACAAAACAATATATAATTAAAAAACGAAAGAAAATATAATTATTTGTATTTGGTTGGAGTAGTTTAATTTTAATGATAAATTATAATGTTATAACTAGGACACGGATTTATGTACATGAAAAAAATTTCAAAAAACTAAATATACACCCTTATTGCTTACCGAGTACAGAGTAATGGCAATATTTTGCAGTGTCTATGATTTTTATACTATTGAAAAACTGAACTTTTGTAGTAGATTAATTACAGGCAGAAAATCGAATGTATATTATAAGAAGGTCTGATACAGTACAATCGATAAATGATAGAACAAAGAAAAATAATTACAATTTCTTTTAATCGTGTTTAAAAACGTCATCAAAACGGATTGAACGCATTTATCAAATTTGTATGCGATTGCAAAGAAACTGATTGTCGAAGAAATAAATCACAAAAAATGGACGTCAATCAATAAAAAGCTAACGAAATAAATGTACGCGGAGACTGATTTTTTTTTTTTCCCGTAAAAGTAATAGGTACGTTGAGATTATAGTTTCACTTTATGGCCAGAGAACAACGTACGGCGAGTATTTATATGGAACATTTAACATTTACGTGGTTAGTCGCGAATGTTCATCGAAGAGAAAAAATCAATTTATTTGTTATTAAAGTTTCCATTTGTGTGTACGTTTATGGGCACATTCGCCCTTCCACGGGAATGACGTCATTTTGTGCATTACAGTTTATAATATCGTTTCGAAACAACATAATATATTATTATTATTATTATTATTACTCGAGCAATGGCTTTTTTTGAAGAACGTGCCTATATTTATATCATTATAGATAAAATTACCTACTACAAGGTTCTATAATAAATCTATATATAATACTTATACATATGTGTATGTATATACTTGTCTGGGAAAAGTTGTACCTATACGTACAATGTGTATCTCGTTGGAATCGTATACGCGAAGACACATCTGCTCTCTATTTGTGAAAATCGAATTCGTCAAAATTTCGGTTAAAAATGGCGGGAAACGTTTTCGACGGCGGCATTGCCGGTAAAATTACATTATTTACGCTGGACCGACGCAAGCTGAGTGCAAATACATATATATATGTGTGTGTGTGTGTATTCATAGATGGAAAGAGAGAGAGAGAGAGAGAGAGAGAACTCGAGTTTGAGGGAGAGAGTATGTGCGTGTTTCGCGTGAGAGAGAGAGAGAGAGAGAGAGAGAGAACGGTAGAGTGAAAGAGAACATAAATGAATTATTGTCAGACGCATCAGCGGCGACACACACGAATATATGCAGCTGTTCATCATCGTTTTTACTGAGGGCCACCTGGCCACCGTTTTCGATGTATCCGCTGCCGTTACAAGTATAGGCACCTCTAAGGTCTATATGGTTTTATTATTATTATTATTATATAAATTTTTTTTCATCGTGTAATTTTATACGCGCCGCGCCGCGCGCCGTCCTCGTCGCGCGCGTATAGTAGTAGTAGTAGTTAGCCCAACGGTTTTTTCTGCGTTTGTTTTGTCTGTCGAGTATATACGCGCGCGCGCGCGCGCGCACCCCGCACACCTTTTACATCCTCATTGCGTATTATAAAAATACCGTTATCTTCGCGGATTTATTTTCTCTATACAAATACAAGCTCTGTGGTGTACATATACCATCGGTTCGACAATGTAACGATTTTAATAATACATTAAACGTACGCGTTTTACGAGTTTTCGGTGTGTTTGTATAAAATATCTATACGTATACATGTTATAAAATTTATGTTCGATGCGAGAACGAATTAGGCACATTACACAGTTCCGATTTTTATTTTCTTAACTCGGAAGAGCAGCCTCATATAACGTACGTATAAAATTGCATTTCGTGTCGTCGAATATAATAAAAAATATATATAAACGGCACGAGAGGTATGCAATTATGAATGTCACACGTTTTTTAGGGAGCATATATATATGAGCATACGTCACCACTGCGGAATGAGGGGGTTAAACGATTATCAATTGTTTACCCCTTATGGCCTTATCGACGGGTCGCGCGCGTATATAACATACGAATTACTGACTTTTGATTTTTAAGTGTCAACCCCTACGCGCGTTTTCGATTAGGAAATAATATGACGGACGCGAGGGGTGACTGTAGAAATTATATATAAATATTCCTGTATATAAATATACTGTCGAGCCCTATATTAAACAGTTTAGTAGATTTATTGCCCGCGTACAGCTTTAACTTTAAAACTCATTCCACATTTACGTCTCGAAACCGAACTTATAGTATATTATAATGGCAAGTATCTTCGGATATGCAACGCTATTATATTACACAGCGCAATAATTGATTTACCAGTAATGTGATTTTAAGCTATTTCTACGATATAATATTGTAAGGTTCAACCGACGTTTTTCTCAAATTGTACGCGGAAGGATGAGAAAAAATCAAAAAAATCGTTCGTTTGAAAATTTTACAAACAAATAAAACATCCGGTATACGTATGTTATATCCTGAGTCTCTAGCGCCATATTTACGCAACTGATTTATCGCCTGCGATTGCGTCTGTAATTTAAAATGTAAATATTTTTTGACGCAGCGTTTTGCAATCAAACAATTTTCGACTAGATTTAATCGTGAATCATTTTCTGAATCATCGCGCAAGTTACTTTACCGACGCTCTTTGAAACGTACATTATACAGATATTTATACGGAACTCGTTCTTTCGAAAAAAAATTATTTATGGTGGCCAAAAAATGTTATTCATTACGAAAAGGGGTCAATGATTTGAGACCGTTAAGATTTTCTTTCTTTCTCATCGTAACACACACACACACACACCAAAGTATAATATATATACACGACCCTTCTTTTTTTTGCGGAGTCAAAATTAAAAAATACAGGTATATACGTAACATTCATTTCGATAAATGGGTAAGTGGGTTTCTTTGATCGAAAAAAAAAAAATAAAGAAGAGTATACAAAAACCAGTGTGTTCGGGTCATTAGCATAAAGTGGCGAACGGGTGAGAAAAACGACTACCCACGATTTAACTTCTCTCTCTCTTTCTCTTGCTTTCTGTGCACTCTTTCACCGCGATACGTTCGAAAGGGGTTGAGTATTTTTTACAGACATGAATGAAACATCGTATTGTTATAATTTATTTCGGCCTCTAGGCGACATAATGATACGCGTCACGTGAGAACTGGTTTTCAATACTCGCGCGCGCGCGCGCGTGTGTGTGCCTTTATAATATTGTAATTTTTCCTTTCGTTTATAATAACGTCATCGAATAACCCGAAATGTAGTCCAACTAGTTATAAAAGTACATATATATATATATTACTGTATAAATTATATTTATATACAATCGACCGACGCGTCATTTTTTTTTATATAATTTGAGACTCGGAAAATTCTTGATCGCCGAACACGAACGAGTGCCATCTCTCGGAAATCGCACATACTATACATAAATAATATTCATGTATTTCGTCGTATACAATAGATATTTATATATAGATAGATACAATATCGTCTAGATACAGTGTGAGACACATGAGATGGAAACCTAATACGGACGAGCGCCGCCTACACACAACGAGGTACATCCTTTTTCCTGTTTGCGTTCGTTTTTACAAACCCGAGTGCTGCTGTTTTCTGAAGTTTGGATACTAGAAAAGGTTGGGTTTTTTTTTTTTTTTGTTATAACACAAGTGGGATTTTTATTATTTTTGAATCCGAACATTCCCACATGAAAACGACGCTGAAATATAAAGGCGCGCTATTCTAATGTTTAGGTACATCCAAATAATAACGAAACACTCAAAGTCTAGAAATCAAACAAAGAGCCGAAAAGAACATAATCATACGCATACCGGAAATATAGGTGTGCAATAAAATGTCAATATGACTGTCAATTTGGATTTGTACGATAACGAGCACGATTCGTTTTCAAACAAGAAAAAACGAGATACAAGACACGTACACAGGATTACAGGACAGACGAGTGTCTCTGCAACTATTGCGTAATTGTTCATATGCGTTTTAAATCAATGTATCGTTACTTCAAAAAACGAGTCTGAGCGAAAGAGTTAGTCTGGTTGGTCAACTTCTATTTCTGTTTTTTTTTTTTTATTGACGATTTATAATTTACAAGTGATTTCTTAATTCAATGGGTTTTGAACAAACTGTTGACAAAAAATAAAAACTGAAATCGAGTAAAATGAAAAATCGATTTTTTTCGTTTGAATAACCAATCTTATCAAAATCGAATTATCCAACACAAATACAAATGTATTGTAATTTTCCCGCCGTTTAACACACAAGTTGTTAAACTTCAGAGAGATCAAAAAAATCAAAAATTTCAAGTACTTATAAACGACGCGAGATCCATTAAAATATTAATAAAAAAATATTTTCCACAACATTTAATTTACTTAATACTTATAGACAATTAGATTTATAGAAACTACACCGTACGAAGCCATCAGTAAACCAATATAGGCATTTCAAATAATTCCCAAAGCCCACGTGAAAAAGGTTTGACAACGTTTCGCCAAAACTAGTTTTTGTGGGAGAATGACGTCGACACAACAAAACATTATGTACACGATACATACGTGATGCGATCTAAACGAGTTTCCCTAAAAGTCTTCGGTCGTCGTCGTCGTCGAGATGGGAATTTTAATATCTCGGAATGCGTTTCTCAACAAATACGTTGTTGTGGTATTATATATTATATAGTCCTGCGTGATATAAAACATATACTACAGGGCTATTGTCGTCGTTATTTACAATACATACTATACTATCCCGATAACCGTTTATCTCTTTTCTGTGTGTTTGACTACGTAATCGCGTCAGTCATACACAATATGCCGAGTGTATATACCTGTATGGTGTCTGTACATTATACTTCACAGCGGTGGCGATAATGTGTCTTTGCCATCATTTAAGTCTCCAAAGTATATCTACTCATGGTACGTAATAATATGTACGAAACTATATACTATATCGTATATATAGTCGGATTTCACAGTTGCGTATTATGCAGAAAAAAAAACGCAACTGCCAATGAAAACTAAACAATCCTATCCGCAATGTAATTTATTACAAACTGTTTGAGATATATACTGAATTGAAAAACAAATGTGACTAATAAAAAATTAGACGCTCGCTAATGCCCATATATTTTACATAAACGAGTCTCTCCTGTATAATATATATCTATATGTACATCAGTCGCAACGTGTGCGTGTGTGTGTATGACAAATAGGCTTTAGATGAATCGTGTACGTATATTATAAATGAAATAACCAAACGGACGCGAGTGTATACGCGTGTGATTAGAAAAGGGACGCAGAAGGGATGCAGTATTATATATATAGTGACTATAAACGGCTGTAGTTTTTATCGATCCAGTTTCCCCCCCGAGTCTCCCAAATCACACACATCATACATATATACATTTTCTACACTGTTGGTCTGCGCTCACACACTCGCCACCCTGTATGTATACTATACTATATTCCTGTATACGATAATAATGTGTTTGCCGAATCTTGTTTTTTTTTTTTATTTTATTTTACAAACAGCCGCGCATTCCGTGTGGATGGTTTCGCGTGCGAGCCTCTAACGAACTCTAATTGAACCGCTTGCAACGTTCCCAGGTTCCCGCGAATGGATTTGATTTGTTTTTATTTTTATTATTATTATTTTTGTCGCTTTAAAAACGGAGCCTACGATGTTCTTGACCTCAATTGCGTGTATAAATCAGTCAGACCGAATAATATTCACTCGCGACACAAATACCCGCCGTTTGATTATATTAACGTAGGAAAAAGTTTAATCACTCGGCAGCAGTTTATATATGTAATATGTTATTACGATCGTATTGCACAGAGTATTATCAAAAATAACTCCTAATCGAACGTATCAGATATGTGACACAAACTTTGTTTCGGAACGTTATTCCGCACGATTATTATAAACTATAGAAAACGTGATAATTATGTATAATATGTAAGATACGGCTTGAAGATGTCGGGCTGTCAAACTATTATTATTATTATTATTATTCGTTTTCTCTGTTCGCTCGATAAGAAAATTGTAACGTGTATGATGCACATTCACTGTTTACTTCGCGACGAATTCGACTATAATCACACAATAACGTACGATCGGTATCCCCGCGGCCAATACAATTTTTTCATCCCCGCCTATTCGTCCCGAAAATACGTATTGTCTTTAAGTATAAATACAAATTTTATAACGCGAAGTATATATTATTATGGTTGTGATGGTGAATTTTTTTCGTAAACACGCGGTGACTACCCGAAAGCATTTCAAATTCACACACACACACATACTCGCGTAACCGCAAACTCGTCAACGCCGGTTTCGTGCGTACCGATCGCGCATATAGTACCTACGCAACGGAGTTTCTAAACTAAAAACCGGTACGCGGCCGTTTATTTAGGATCTTTACACACACACACACACACACACACACACACACTGTACATCGGAAATCCGGCAACCAGGCATCGGCGGCGGTGTTAAGTTACAGCACATATACTTCACGCTCGCGCGCGCGCGCGCGCGTGTGTGCGTGTGATATACGAAAAGTTGTGTGCGTGCGTGTGCCGTATTAGTTAAAGAGACATTTTGAAAAGGATCGACAACATGGCCGCCGCTGTATACTCCGACAGCTGTTCTTACGCACACCACCCTTTGTGTGTGTGTGTGTGTATGCACGTGTGTGTGTGTGCACGTGCATGTGCGTGCGCGCGCAGCGTAGTATATACGGTTGTCGTGTGTGCATTATGTGCTGTTGTACCCTGCGGGGCCAGGGATGCTCAGATGGCGCGTTTTCTTGCAGCGCGATTACACGATGCGGAGCGCGATTCGTTCCGCGGGTCTATTTCGTACGTGCTAACGAACGATTAACGTACTACACTCGACTTGTCCGCACGTCAGTGTTGTTGAATAATACAACGGAAAAACAGGCGTTTTTTCCCACAAGAAAGTCGTCCGGTACGACGTAATAAAAAAACGGTCCATTCCGCACGAGCCGCCGCCGATAAAACTTTGATCGTTTCGAATCGACGAGCTCGCACGATGAGGCGGCCGTCGATTCGAAAAAAAGATACGCACACCTTCGACTGACACACACGACACACGATGCGGCGGTCAGCACATAAAACGGGCCAATAGCGCGCGTAACCCGCGGGAGAGATTCGGTGAAACGTGGGTCAACAGATTTCGACGAGTAAACCGCGGACGACGACGACGTCGCGTAGACGCGCGCATTTTAGACACCCTTGGGCGCCCGCCGCCGCCGTCGCGGATCCCTGGGCGACAGCTGCCGTCGTTTTGTACCGGTGGCGGTGCCCCCCACCCCCCCTCCGAACCGCAGTACTTCGTCGGCGTATTCGACGACGTCGCTTCGTGCGTACGACGTGCCGTTTCGGTAAACCATTCGATTATATATTACGTATTATTTTACGCGCGAGATGACGAAAACGAATAAAGCGAGCGTGCACGCGAAATGTCGTCAATAGTTTAGCACGGGATAAGACGTGTGGGTGATTTGACCGCGAACCGAGAAAAATATATATTGTACGTATATCATATAATATATTAGTCGACGTCGGTACAATATAGACATCACCGCGGCCTTGGGCAAGGACGCCGAAATTGATACGTCAAGACGATGAGGCGGCGATCGAGGGACGTTTTAATTGGGGTTCGCGTGTGACTACATAAAATATAGTAGCCGCGTACGGCATGTAAACACCGGCACAGTAGCACTGCAGCAGAAGCAGTATAATAGTAGTAGTAATATAGTAGTAGCAGTAGTAGTAGTAGTAGTAGTAGTAGTAGTAGTAGTAGTAGTAGTAGCAGCTTCAGTCTCGAGGCCCGAGGGTTAAACGAGAGGCGGGGACAGCGGACGACCACGCGATGACGTAGGCGCGTGGTCAGGGACCTTTGAACAGATCGCCGCCGCCGACGTCCTTTCCCTTCGCCGCGCGGTTTGTATACATACGTAGTATTATGTTGTCTAGCCGAGTACATCCGCCGCCACTACCACCACCACTGACCCTCGTCCACCTCTTTAAATTGACGAGACGTCCGACGACCACGAGGGATGTCTTTTTTTATTATTATTTTCCCGAATTTACGCGCGGGACACACGATGCGTGGTGTACGCGCACACTTTATAACGAGTTCTATCGACTTCCAGATTTATATGTATACGACGAATAAATATTTTTTCCTCTTTTTCTCTACTCATCTATATAAGTACTTTGTTATTATCATTTAATTATTATTATTATAAGTATTATTATTTATATTGTTATGTATTATCTCAGGTATAAACGACGACAGACGTTATTTTTTTCTATTGTTATTATTATATGCATTATAACGTACCTATATTTATGTTTTTAATCAATCGATTTTTGTTCTATGTTTTCATTGGAAACAGCTGCTCATATTAGTGCTGCATATACATCACTAACTGGTCATTTGGTAGACAGCAAGTAATAAATTAAAAAACGTATACGCCGAAAACACACACACACACACACACACACACACACACTCACACACACACACACATATTTATGTATATATAATAAATGACTCTATATTTAACAGTCGGGAATTCGCTTTTCGGAGAAATATGTTTCTATAAATTATAAGTTGAAATAAAAAAAGTTGCGAAAAAATGAATTTTACAGTAGTGTAAAATAGTATTCCGTCCTCGACCGGTGACGTAACTTTTCAACAAACAATAGGCCAATAGTATTTTAGCGTTTAGAACTCAGTCTAATGACTTCGGTAAAACAAACTTTATTGGAACCACCTGGATTCTAATCCATCGTAACTAATGAAAATAAAAAAATCAACCCACCTGGATTTGAACTATGTTATTATAAAAATGCTCATAATGTGCGTGTGACAACAATAGAACTACGTCCACCTGGAGTGTAATATATGCATTTATACATGTATATATAGCGAATAAAAGCATAAAAATCGCCTATATATAACATCTATTGTGTATGTGTACATTTTCCCTAGAGACAGATTTCAATCAAAGTTTATTAAAAAAAAAATAGTAATAATAAGCTCTTTTTTTATTTTCATATGCTAATAAAATAATATTATACGAACTATACTATTCCATAAAATAATGATTTACGTGCACTGTACAATAGTTAATTAATATAATTATAGTAACATGTCGATGGATGGCAAAATCAAATCGAAAAATTATTTTTAATATACTTTTACATACTATTTTGAATCGACCAAAATATATAAATCGCAGTCCACGAATTCGCATACCTTTAAGGAAGTTCTATACTGTATACAATCCTCGGCCTAGTTATAACGTTAGTCAGATCTTTATGGAACACTAAGTATCTATATACTATGTAGACATATAAATCGAATGTAGCTTCCGTAATGTAACAATTAATTATATGTATTTTATACAAAACACGAGTTGACATTAGAAAACATTGAATAAAAAAAAAACCATAGTTCATACACCACTTCGTAATTCGTATTCGTGATTAAACTATTGTTGCTCAACAGTTAATAATCATTACGATTGATTACGAAAACAAATAATGGTAATTCGGTTTGTTTAAATAATACGCGTCGCGCATATAGGTAAAATAAATAGGAGTTTTGAAAATTGCGCGCATCGCTTAAAAACCCATCACAACGCACACGGCGAGATACACAAACACACACGCGCGGTTTAATGACGATTTATTACATCGGGAAATTTATTAGCGCGTCACGTATAATATAATAAATAATATATACATATATATATATATATATAATACATACAAACGTGACACGACCGCGGTTGGCGCATACAGTTTCGAACGCGCGTTATTATAATCGGTAAAATTATTGTTGTAAATACGCGTATTCACAATGTATTCAGATCGGCCGCAATAAACCGTTCGATGTTATGTATGCGTATATCATACATAAATACGAGGCGAAGAGAGAAAGAGAAAATAAATGTCACATATATTATATGTATGTATAATATCTCGTATAATATATATATATCGTAATAGCAGTTTCGCGAATATTTTATAAGCCCGCGAACGCACACACTAACAAGTACACGCGGGGGGGATTGTCGTATCCTATACGTATGTACACACACGCATATATTTGTACGTGTGTGTACGGGATTTAATCTTTGTCACCCCATCGATAGACGAGACGGGTAGCGGGTTTAGGTGCAATGGCGGCGGCGGCGGCGGCGTATATAGCTCTCGTTTCACCCTATAACATTGACCTTCAACGGCGCGGCGTTGCCAGAGTGCCCACGGACGTAATCTCCGCGAGCGGATAGCACATATTATCGTCGTAAAACGGTAAAATTGTACTTATCTGAGGTGTACAGTGTACGCGTATTATTATTGTACGAAAAATAAAAATAAAACAATATAGTAAAACGTATGATTGAATTCATACATATAACACACCTTACAATATGCTGTGGACATGCCTGTGGAGAGATGTATTATCCAATAAAACGTGCTACCGTCGAACAGTTTGTATAATAAAAATATAATACACACATCATAATCACTGTCGTCCGATAACTATATGAATAGGTATGGGTACAATATAATATAGTTCTACCTATAAAGTAGAACCCGGAGAACTATGACAACAATGAAACATAAAATATTTATATAAAAAATTACGATTTATGTATTTACCTAAACACGAGTAGTCCCGACCATTATTATAGCCGCGCCGTCCCGTCGTTTTCCGTCAAAACATGCACACAATATACATTGTATGTAATACAATAATGATATGGTATTATATTTATAATAAAAATAGGTGCATTTTAAGTTCACGCGTATGGTGCATAGATAATTTACAGAGAAAGGTAAGTGGAAAAAAAAGGCTTCGCGGCCGGAAACGATGTCTCGTGTTCGTTGTTTGGCGACGCCCGCGCCGGTGTATACGTGTGCGCGCGTATGGGTAAGTGTGTGTGTGTGTGTGTGTGCTCCAGACACACGAGCGGTGTGCGGCCCGTGCGGAAGTGCGGTCTCCTTGGTCGCCCAGTATCATTGTCGGTTTTTAATGGCACACACGGTGCATATGACGTCATACGTCGTAAAGGGGTTTCCCCTATCCACCCTGTCATGTACACACTCTCTATATGGTTTAAGAATATGTATGTGTTGGTGTATAATGTTTACGTGCAGTTGGCCGACAATATAATTTATTGGATTTAGTTCTTTTTCACCAAATGACGCGAGAAAAGTTACGAAAATCGCCGAAAACGATTTTCAAACTGAAATTAATACGTATATATTGTATATTATTGCAATGTACAATATGTGTACGTACCTGTATCGTTACAGATATTTTTATGAAGAAAAATAATGTCGCGCCACGTTGCTGCCGCAGTAATAATAATAATGATAACTACTATATACTACGATGGGGGCCGATCGAAAAGCCGCCGCCATGTTTCGAATTTGTTATTTCACAATTATATATGCGAGCATAGTGTGCAGAGACGGGTGTGGGGAGGGGGAGGCAATCTATATAGGAAAATAGCGAGTGAAGAGAAAAATGGCCGACGTTTATTATTGTTTGAATCGATCATAAAATTCGTTTTGCGGTGTATGTCGCATGCACAGATAATCCCCTCGAATAATTTTTACGCCCCGTTTATTATCGATCTTTACACGTACCTACGCATTACAAAATATAAAATTTAAAGCGTATAGTATGCATTACTCGATGATATATCATGCGTGTATAATAACACCACGGCGGTTAAGACTTAACCAGCAGCTGCGATTTGATTTTAGATGATACGTGCACATAAAATGCATTATGACAATCATTTGATTTCTTTTACGTTTCACTTAATGATGCAAATTTCAGACGAAAAGAATTTTTGGGCATTGTATCCGCGCGCATCAGTTCAAGGGTGGTATAAGACAGCAGTCGATAAGAATCTGCGTTTTGAATTCCCCCACCCCCCACACATACACACAAGCATATATATATATATGTGTGTGTATTGTATATGTATATTGCATATAGGTAAAGGTTGTGTGCACGCGGCGCAGACTGAACGACGGAATTACGGCGGCTCTTCTCTTGTTTTGTCCGAGTAAAAATCTCAATTTTCATGCACACCTTCGCACAGCGTGAAGCCTCGCGCTATTACCAACAGTTTTGGTTTTTGACCGGTTTCGATGGGAAAACGAAATGCACAAATATCCCGTATAACATATTACACGTCGTACGGACTACTATGAAAACAATCAAATTCCGTGAGCCGTCAGGGTCGTCGACGGGAGTATGTACAAAGAATATAATAATATAATAGAGTACTGAATTTTTTGAAGATGAAAAAACATAACTACTAAAAATCACTATCTATGAAGTATGAAGTATGAACTATAGTAAAATTCAATTTAAATTTTAAAAAAAAGAAGTGTTATGACATTAGTTAATTTTACTTTTTTCAAAAAAAAAACTCATTCTTAATAAAAAAAAAAAAATGCACTATATATTTTGTAAAAATCGTTTCTTTGTATAATTATTAATTCTAAATTTACGACATTTTTTCGATATAACGAAATAACCTTTTATCGACGATGACGTATAGTAAAAGAAACATAATAGTTTGAAAAAAGTTTTAAAAACTTGTGTACCTACACGTAATAGTTTCAATACTTAAGTTACAAAAAACATTTTATACTTTGTTGAATAGGTTCAAAAATGTCATTATACACAATGAATTATGTCGGTACCTATATGTGAACCACCATTAGATAAGAATTTGATTGAAACGTCGCGAATACGCATAAACGATATTTTCGTTAAATAGTTTACTCACGTCATAATTTATGGGACCGAGAAAGATTTTTCATGCTTTCATTACGACAGAAACGAGAGAAAAAGTATGCGATATTTACAAGCGTTGGAAGGTATATCAAAATCAATAGTAGTTTGAAGTATAACCGAGCGTTAAATGTTAATACTCTGTATTTATATATACATAATATAAGTACCTCGATGGAACTGCATATAATATTATGACGTATCCTGCATATTCTACAGAAAATGATGCATTTGAAAAGGAAAAATTCGTAAAGCTTGCGATATAAGCGACATATTACATACAAACAACGTACTATATACGTATATTGGGTGAACGTTTTTTTTTTCAAAAAGTCCTTCCCGTCACTCCGGATAAACGACAAACACCCACGATATATACATACTGCAGGTACACATACACAATGTAATACGTCTAGAAAGTTTTGAAACTATATCATCAAAATCTAAGACGGCAATTTGACGATATAAATAAGCGATGATGCTGCGTGCCTACTACGCGATTGACGCGCGACGACACCACGTACGAGTGAGATTTTAGCCGATAAAAACCACGTCCGACATGAAACCGCTGCAGCTGCGAACCGTACTATTTATTCGTAGAAAAAATTAAACCGTCTCGTTGAACGCGAAGTTTTACCAAACTCTTTCAAAACGCGCTGCCCAGCCCTACCGCGCGATGATATACAATATACATATGTGCGCGCGTCCGGTTACTATACCTATACTATGCACCATCATATCGTACGGATCTACCTGTACGTCGCGTGGTGTACGCGAAGGGGTTAAGCCGCGGGCACAACACAGAGAGGGCCAGGAAAAGGGATCCCGGGGCGATTTTCGCAGTCCCGAACCTTTGACAACCGCAGCGCAATAGCCGCAACCGCATCAAGACGACGTCGACGACGACGAAAAAGTACATCGTAAAAGGGATGAGACGCGCGCGCGATGAGTCATCGCTACCGCTACTTTTGCCGATGGCACGTACACACACACACACACACACTTACACACACACAAACACACACACAAACACACTCGCGACGTGGTCGACGCCATTATTACGGGGCCTCAGTAGTATCGATCCGATCACCACCGCCGCCTGCTCTAAGCTCGCACCCTCCTCTCACCCACACCCCGCCGCACCCAGTCGCGTCCAATGGCCAACGCGATATTTTTTTTTCTCACTCACTCTCACTAGTCATTCGCCACCTCACCACTCCGCGCTGCCGTTTTCCCGACCCTCTGCGAAACTTTTACCACGCACACGCCGACGACGACGACGTCGGCGACACACACACACACCGAGAGTGTACGATATTATAATACGTAAACGAGTTTTCACGCGCGTCGCGCGAGCTGCATGCTGTATTATATATTAGCACGTGCAGCGAGCAGTATTTTTTTTATTTTATTTTTTTAATTGAAATTTAATAATAAATGCGTATAGCCGAAGAATGCGCGTAGCAGTTTTAGAAAATAAAAACACGATTCGTACGAAAAAAATATGTATACGGGTTTTCGTTTATATATATATATACGAGTATACTATATTGGCACTTATAACGCGCGCGTATATGTACTTATTGGACGGAGCCATTGCGTTTCTCGAGTCAGAATTATCCCGCAGCAGCGTGCAATCTATATATATATATAAATAAAATCCAAATACCAATCATTCACTTGATCGTTGCATCTCAAAAACTACACAACGGACTTGAAATTTATAATGCTCTAGATGTGTAATAAGAAAGGATTTTTGAAAATTTTACTCCTAAGGGGGTTAAAAGGGGTGGGGGGGGGGGTAAAAACGGTAACGCCCGCTATATGCGATTTATTTATGTTATATAGTTAAATATAATTACACAGAACGTTAACAATCATCCCAACATCGTGAGATTTTCATTCAATGACAAACTATAATAACGGCCCGAACGATACGGGAGATGTACACGATAATCAGATGTATAGGTACTCACAGTCCGCCATCTTTTTTTTCTCGGCCCGATTTCACATTTGATCTACGCCGCCGTTTTCGAAATTTCGAGCACTTCACACGCGTACGATTTTATTTCCGTCACGTCGACCGCGGTGACGATCGGGCGACAACTGATCGAAAGAAAAAAGTTCGCTCACTGACGACGAACGTTTAAGCGATTAACTAACGACGAAAAATTCGCGGTAAACACGGCACCATTACGCGACGACGACGACGACGACGACAACGGCGAGAGACTAAACGGCCTACGGGCAACGCTCGCCGAAGAAAAATAATCGTAGCGATCGGTGGGTTGGTTTCAACCGGTTACCGGTAACGTCTGTTCGATACTCAGGTAACGTACGTTTCGTCGAATACCAGTCCGTATACCGTGGTAAGTATGCACAATTTTTTTTTCCATGACGTTCGGCATGTTATTATTTCAGACATCGGGAACAAATGAATCGCATCGCCATGACCGAAGTGACGACGGCGGCGGCAGTGTCGTGCGTTTTATATACGAACACGGCCTTTATACCCGGATAACCCTAATATAGAAATAATGACGTGTTTCGGTGAATTTCTTATTATCACGTGTTACAGCAAGATAAAATATTACTCATACGCGTCAACTTAATTATTTTTATGGTTTTACTGGAATCGGTCGATTCGCCCAAGTACTGGGAACACGAACTCGAACACGAAACGTTGGAATCACCCTAATCGCCTTCGTGGATCGCCAGGTCTGAATAGTGATTTTCGGATCATCTTCAGAAATAGGGCCTTTAGTATGATTTTATAATATAATATTTCTTTTGGAATACGAATGATGATAATTATTTGAGTATTTAACATCGCACCCGGGGCGAAGTCTGGGTAACAACGCCCGCTAGCATACCTATATTATGTAAATAAACGTCGTCGTCGAGAACGCCGTCGCTCGGCGCGCGAATATTTTGTTTTTTCTACATCCTAGACCGTTTATTTATTGCATCATTTACATCGACCTTATATTATTATGTGAACGCGGCTGCAAATAAGCGACAAAACGAAAACACTTTAACACTCGTATATTACATTATAATATATATAGCGTCATTTGTAATTCTAATTCGATTCCGAAATTAAATATACGTACACACATTGTATTATATTTTACCTATTATTATTTATTCATTCGGCATAGCGTACACGACGGCCGTACACCTATTAACTAGTGACGATAAGTATCCGGAAGTTAATTAGTCGTTTGATAAAATTGTTGATAAACAATACGTTTTGTTTTTTCAACCGCATTAAGTGCATGCAAATTTCTAATATTATCTTACACCTTTCGGATTCGATACGATAATATTGTATGTAGAAAAAAGAAATTAGTTTTATCCAGAAATTAAATGATAAAAGAACAAGGTTAAACTTTATGTTGAAGTACAATTAATTAATAATTTAATGAAATGGAATTAAAATACAACATTTTCAAAACGTGAACATGCAAAACCAAAAAAGTATTGTGACCAATTATTATACATTATATAAAATTATAGTTTTCCCTATATATTATTATAACTATATAGTATTCGAACGCCAGTGTTCCATGCTTATTTATAAGACATAAATTAACAGTTTAAATTTCATAGGATTTCCGGGCTCTAGTTATGACCCAAATAACGGAGAAATTTAAATCATTTATAGTTTCATAAACAGTCTACTAGACTCGAGGGGCCTTTTTTCCATATTATACGTTTAGTAGGTACAAATGCAATTTAATTCCTGTATGTTGTATAATAATAACTAAGCATTATTAAATATATATAAATAATATACTAAAAATTATTAAATATTTGAAATACTATCATTATATTGATGATATAAATGAAATTTTAATTTATTAAAAATTATTGTATGATACGTGCAAATATGTGCGACGGATTTCGATTTTAATAATCAAGAATAAAAAAACACACTCGATTATTTATATATAATAACAATACTTTGTTATTATTTCAGATTATTAACCACTAAACTATTTTATTTTGGTTTTGATTTTATGTTTTCCATTAGATACTTGAATAATATTATTGAGCACTATATATATATATTATATATACATAAACCTAGCCCGATGCATAAAAGGTACCTATTTACTATATGACAACGCCGTGGTCATTAAAATTCACGATTGCTCGTAACACTAGGATAAAATACGAACAAAATTATATCGTCAGATTCTTCGGTAAACGTAAACTAAGGGCACAGAATGTCGATTAAAATAAGAAAAAATAAATAATAATCCTGCCACGACGGGCGTTCGTCGTTCAGTATCTGTTGTCAACGGTGTCGCCGTGTGCGGCGTACGCGCTCTGCACCCTTGAGAAATAATAAAAACGTATAATAAAGATTGTCCGAAAAATCGGACAGCGTCTGTCCGCCCGTTTGACCCAGTGCCCTTGCGTACACTAAACACATGTATAATACAATCTATAGCCTCTTTAATATATAATATATATATATGTATGTACATACAACCGCACTAATCACCGTCCATTTGTCTTTGGACTTGGTCCGTGTGCGAGCAGTGTGATGTTTGTCTGTACATGATATATACCTATGTATATATACATATATAAATCGCGGGGCAGCAACGAGGTACAGGCGAAGGGTTACGCAGGTGCCGCCGCCGCCGCCGCCGTAATGTGTGTCAAGGGGAAGGTCCCGTTGACGAATCATCAAAACAACAACACACAAACGTACACACCACGGCGCGCACTCGCTCGTAAATATTTAAATGCATATATATTAAATACGTATACACACACACTTGTATATATATATATATATATATATCATTGAGCACGAAGGGGTTGTAACGTTTTAAGCTTTCGTGACATATATTATATACACGTGAATATGTCCATGGTGGCCACGCAAACGCGGCGGGGGATGATGAGGCGCGTATGAAAACACGCGGCTCGAGTATATTTTAAACGCTGTTGCCGCGCGTATACTTAAAAAACATATCGCATACGCAGTTATAATTTATAACGTTTTGGATTACCTATACACGGGTAATAATAATAATAGTTTTACGCGTACGCGCGCAGGCGTTTTACATCGCGTCATTATCGGCCCAGACGTGAATTGTTATGCGTGTAGAAAATCATAGATACTACGCGGTCGTAATACATTTATATTACACAATATTGCTCTAACAAAGGAAAAGAGATAAAAAAAAAAAATCTGATTTAAATAATTATCGCGGTTCCCATTGTCGCGGGCAGCTCGATTTTCAGCGACACCGTAAACCACGACGCGACATTTACGAATACGTATTATACGAGAAGAGTACGTTGCACACGTACGAATACGAAATGTGTATTCGAGTGCGGCGGCGCTTATCTCGAGGTCTACGGCACGACAGTAGTAGAATGCACTTTTCTAAAACACTATAGATAACGAATGGGTTCCCACGCCACCGCGGGCTGCAAGTAAATGCCGGCCGCGTGGACGTGTCCTCTAGGGGACGTGTCCTCTTACCTTTTTCTCGGTGAGCTTCTCGCACCTCCTCATCTTGCATATCTGATGGCTCTTGTCGTTCCGACACGGCGCGCAATCGCCACAGTTGTCCTTCCGCTGACATCCGATGCACTCGCCGCACCGCTTGCGCTTCTTCTTGGTCTGCTTGTCCATGCCGTTGGCCCCGCCGCCGTTCTCGCCGCAGTGGTCCGAGTCCATCATGGAGCCGCCGATGCTCACGTTGCCGCCGCCCGTCATGCCCACCACGTTGTGCTGCACCAGCGGCGACTTGAAGCCCGCGGTGCTGCTCACGGCGGCCACCTGGCCCGAGCTCTCCACGCTGGAGCTGCCCACGCCGTCGCTCTCCACCGAGCTGTCCATGCTGGACGCGCGCACTTTTCGCCGCTCTTTCTTCCGAGACTCCTGGAGCCCGCGCGGTGACAGCGTGTCGTCCATCTTGACCGCGTCGATGTACGTGCCGCCCGCGGTCTGGTACACGCCGTGGCCGGGTATCTGGGCGGACACGATGGCCACCGGCTCGGTCTTCACTACCGTCAGCAGCGTTGCCTGGTTGGACTGGTGGTGCGGCGCGCCCATGAAGTTGCCCTGGATGATGGTGCTCTGGTGGTGGTGGGGATGGTGATTCTGCGGGGCGAACGCGTGCGTCGGCGGAGGCGGGGGAGCCGGCGGCGGCGGGTACTGCGGGCTCTGGAACAGGTGTATGGTGCCGGCCCGGTCGTCCAGGAACTGCTGCTGGATGCCCGGCACCAGGCCGGGGTAGCCGCGGGGCGCCGTGGCCGCAGCCACGTTCACCGTGGACAGCGTGTGGAAGCTGGGCAGCCCGGGCGACTGGGTGGGCGACACGGCGGCCGGCGTGAGCGTGGTCAGCGACACCGTTTCCGGCTGCTGCTGGTCGTTCTGGAAGTTGAACTGCGACTGGAACGACGGCAGCTTACTGCCGGCCGGCGACGGCGGATAGTCGAACGACCCCTTGGACATCGAGTCCTGCGAGTTGCTGCCGTCCAGCTTGCTCTCCCACGGCCGGTACGACTGCGGCTGCGGTATGATCATCGTGGTCGGATACAGATCCGGCCGGTGCAGCCCGTCCGGGTTGTAATCCCAGTGCATGTCCATTATGCGACCGGTGGTCGGGTCGTAGCCGTCGCTGGGCCCGAGCCGGGCGCCCAGCCCCTCGGCCAGTTCGACCGCCGAGAACGAGCTGAACGGCGGCAGACCCGGCGCCGGGCCCGGTGTCTTCGACTCGGGCACGGTTGATGACGGGGTGGCAGGCTGTGGCGGCGGATATCCCGCCGTACCATACGAGGCCATGGCCTCCCCGCCACCCTCGCTCATACTAGCCGACGTTGTAGCCAGCGTCACGTTCCCATCGCTTCACTTCTCACGTACACTGCGGACAGGAAAAAAAAAATAAAATAATCAAACGTTATACGACTATTCACCGTCAAATAATAATTAAAATAACAGTTATGCTACGCGGATTTATAAAATTAACGCGCGAATATTTAATGGCAACAACTAGTTGGCGAACAATAATTTTTGTGCAACGAGTAACCGAGTATCCACCTATGAATTCTAAAAATAAAAACGGTTCACGCATTTTCGCGTTTCTAAAATATCAGATACTTGAATACATTAGCGGCTCGCGTTATAGAGCACACGGGCCCCACCTTGAAAATTGCAAAAAAGAAAAGTACCTACAATTTTATAAAATTTAATAGGTATTTATATCATATTGTAATATTATTTTTTCCATATTTTGGTATATTTATCAATAATATCGAAAAATGTTATCGAATGCGGGTGTTGCTATCTACAATACGCCAGAGTCTACACGAGCACCGGGCGGCGGCGGGCAGAAGTCCGTTGTGTCCCGATAGGCTCAGTTCGTAGTATTTACCACACTATTATAACCACACGAATCATCGTCGTTGTCGAGCAAACGAATTGTGATCGAATTCTATTTATATTAATAATTACGGGATCTCATCGTCTTATCGCCTTCGATGTCATCGTCGGCCGTAGGCCCCGTATTATACCTGGGTACCACATTTATGATTTAAAATAAATGTCTCGATTTAGATTTAAAATCAACAAGAATTGGGGTTGATGATGGAGGGAAGGGAAATAATTGTGCACCACCTCCTGTGAAGCCCACGAGCCCCCACTGCTTGAATATCCATATTGATGTTGCTCAGTGTACTGGCAAATAACTGCTCAAAGCTATTCGTATTACTGATGTGCGATAAACCTACCGACCAAAAAATTACCGTAATTATAGTTACCTATACACGTTTCCAACACGAAAATTATTCTTGCTACAATATTATACCTATACGGTAAGAGAAATACTACTCTTTAGTTGATTTGTAAGTTCATAACTCCATCTGTGCGGAGACGATAATGCCTGGTGGTTGCAAGTAAAAATTTTAAATGTAAGCAAATGAGTTGAACTCGTCTACATGTTATTGTCACGGCAGTATCACCGCGATCGGCCCGAGCGATGCGATTCTTTTTTTCATTCCATAAACTAATAAGAACTATTGTAAGGGTATTATATATATATACATACCATTATATACGAATATAATACGCGTTTGTGCTGCGCGCGTATATTATAATAGTAAAGGGGTCGAATGCTATTGCTTTACGAGGTACCTCGTACAGTTATAACAATAATGGGAGAACGAGAGAGGTGGATTGAGAGAGAGAGAGAGAGAGAATGAGAATGATCACATATATGTTGTGTGTGAACCGTAATAAAGGCAGTGCAGGTAACGCGCAAATACCACCGCGCGCATGGTAATATGGTACAGCGGTTGATTCGGTTACAAAACTTTATAAATCGCTGACAACTCGTAACAGTTGTTGCTTCATTAGATGTCAATGTCAATGGTGAAACTTAAAAAATTAAAATTAAAACACACCCCGCGACCTACGCCACGAGGTGTTCCACGCTGGGTCATCGTGGAAAACGTATATCATAATGGAAACGAGAGTATATAATATATATATATATACATTATATCATCCCCGCACAGAAATGTTCACCCCAGGAAAGCAGTTTCCCTCGTTTTCATCGCGGTATATACGGAATATTTTCCGCTCAAGCACGTTCGTGGCGCGATATATATTGAATTAGTAAAACGGTTGACGAGGTCCGATCCGAAAACGGTTTTATAGAATGTCTGGGAGGGTCGCGCGTTAAGACTGCTGCTAGGAATACGATTTAATATCAATCGCGTATATAACGATTTTAAAACCAAATGCTCGACGTCGCAGAGCCTGTATAGTGAATATATACATATATACGCGCGTCATATTTGTCGAATGTACTGAAAATCAATACGAGGCCCGTCGTCCGTTGTGTGTAATAATCTCCGCATTCTAGTCGTTGGAGTCAAACTGTTTTTTCCCTCCGAAAACCGAGTCGTGTGAAATTCGAATCGGCGGACCCACAGACGTTAAAAACACACACGGCCGGTCTACGTATTATAATAAAATAATAATAATATTAATAATCTGCGACGGCGGCGGCCGTGCTCGTCGGTTAATCAGGAAGGATGTTTTTATTGTTGAATAAAAACACTTTATTTAATAAAACGACACACATATTCGTGTATGTATGTACATTTACATGTATATATATATATATACGCGCGTGTATATGGTATATAAGCGTAGTAAATATGAAATGCTGTTTATCTAAACTGCTACTGCACACATACGCGCGCGCGCGCTCGCGAGTACACACACAGATACAAGCGCGCACATGACAACAGCCAATTATAACGATATAATTTATTTACCGGCCCGACGACAGCAGCCGACGAGCGAAAACACGATCGAAACGCGTAAGTCGACAAAACATAAAACAAAAAAAACCAACGCGGAAAGTAATATAACGACAATGTGATAATTACAGTGAATATAAAACGACGACGACGACGATCTGGCGCAGAGTGAAATGTAAATCCTAACCGCGCTAAATCCCTCGACGCCCACGTGCGGAGCGCCGCACAAACGCAGAGCAGAGGGGTAGTTGGATAAATTGCGGAGGACAGGAGGAGATCGCGTGGGAAACACGAAGAAACGAGGAAAAATTTCAAAGTCACGTTCGACGCGGATGTGCACAAACTCTACGACGATACGAGGGATCGCGGCGCGGAGTGTTTCCGGTATTGCGCGCTTTCGTTTTCTGCAGTGCGGCGTCGGTTGCCGCGGGGGACGTGCGGTGGTGGTGGTGGTGGCGGCGGCGGCGGTGTTTGTGTTTGGGTCCGCGGCGAAAGGGAAAATTTTCGCGGGCAACGTCACGGCGGCGGCTTACCCATCATCCCCCGCCGTGCACACGTGAATTTTCCGAGCGCGTAAACATCGCGTCACGAAGCTTCGTCGTCCTCGCGAGATAATAATAATTCCGATCAGAAATTTCATTTCGCGCGCTCACGCGATGTGTGCATTGATATGGTGACATAATAATAATAATACTATTAATAACGAGCGACGGAATAACGGTTGCACCCAAAGCCGTCGGTATAAATAATCGTGATCGTCAATTAATTGCTATCTGTATATTTTGAAAATCCCAGCCGTCGTCTCAACACGAGAGAGATAATATTATTATTATTATTATTACAGGTTTTATAATAATAATATTATTATTATTATTTATTTACTCACTCAAAATGTAATCTCCGCTCGGCGGTGTGGTGCGCGAGTAGTATCGCGGCGTGTCGAGCCGGTCGACAGGAAGGAGAGAGAAAAATCAAATCTACCGTTCCCGTAACGAAACGGAAAACCGACGACGACGACGACGACGACGTCGCGGGGCCGAGAGAGAATTTTTCAAACACTATTTCGCACATGCGAGCGCACACGAAACGGCACACACATACACATACACACACGCGCCAGCGTATATTTATATATATATATATTATATAATAATTTGTATTTTAATTTTTTTTTTCCTCTAACTATTGATGAATTATGATTATTGTAATATTATTTATCACGACGGACAGGCCAGGCGGACAGACACAACACACTCGCGCGCGCCACTCAACGGGCTCGCATACGCACACGCACCGCGACACGACTGTTGCCTGGGTGTAGACGACGGACGGACGGACACGGGCACCGCACATACATCACGCACGACGCACATTGCACACAGGGTACGTATACGGCGCGCGCACACGCACAGACGGCGCTCACGTAGCGGCGGCGGCGGCGGCGGCGGCGGCGGTAGGCATCGGCTCAGTAGTTGGCGGCCGGTCCGCTAGAGGGGTAGGTTTTCGTATGTACGAGCGGTATAAAAATATATACGATATATTATTTATTATTTTTTTTTTATTTTTTTTTTCGCGCCGCTGGTCGCCGGGTGCGTTTACACGCGCACGCAATCGGTTCTCCGTGTCCCGTTGGACCGCCGCCGCCTCGTGGTGGGGGGAACCGCGCGGCATCCCCCTACCAGGTGCCCCCGCCGACAGGGTGGCAGCTGTGCCGCCGCCGCCGCCGCCGCCGCCGCAGCGTGCAGCCGTCGTCGACGCTGACGCGCGCGCGCAGACACGCACGCGGTCATTGTGTGTTCACCACCGTCGCCGCCGCCACCACTACCACCGCCGCGACTACCTCACCGCCGTCGTCGGCCGTGATGCAATACCGTATTTATGTGCGTATAACGCACCAAAACCGCCCGCCCGCCCGCCCGCCCTGTCATCTCCGCGTTGCCCCTTCCCACCGTTCTGCGCGTCCCTTTTGTGTCCCCGCTCGCGAATCTACGTACGCGGCGCGCGGCAGCCGCGTACCGTATTATATTTTTTTTACGTTTTTTTTTTTTCTTTTTTCCATTTTAATTATTGCTTTTAATCGGAATACAAAACCAGTTTTATTTAGCCGCGTATAACAAAAGGTCGCCCGACCGACTCGTAAAGTTTTATACGTACACTACGCTGACGACGACGACGCACATAATATATTATATTATTATTATTATTATTTTTATTATATATGTTGTGCGCATATGGAACAGCAGTGGAGAAAAAAATACAATCCAAACTGTTTGCGATAGTTTATTCACCGTTTACTATACGCGTATTTTAATATTTTTAGTTATTACCTATAATGGATGAGCTCGCAGTTCTTAATAAGCTCGGCGAAATATAAACGCGCGTAAATAAACGTCGAGAAAAATATTTTTATTCATTTAAACGAGCGTAACACGTTTATATAAATGTAATATATTATACATTTTATCAAAACGGAATCGTAAAAAAATAACTATTCGCTACCACCGCCGCCGCCGACTCCTTTGGGAGTCACTAAAAACGTCCGTCGAGTTTTTGGCTATAAGGCTATAATGTATCCCTGCTGCGCCCGTTAGAACCCATAAATAATCGTTATTAATTTTTTCCCGGTGTGTAATAACTATTTTTTGATCATTAAAAACAATTATTCATGAAGTAGCAGTCTCTAAAATTCTATTTCGTTATCGCTAAATTCATATCGAAAATTAAAGTACGATTTTTCGACACTCAAATTCTTCATTTAGCGACTGAAATTTAATAACTTTAGCGTACAATATTTAATTATTGCACAATATTGTCCAACAAAACTTTACGGAAGCGTTTATTTTTCCAGCATTAAACATAAAACATTTAAAACTAATATAATAATTAATAAGTAATTAATAATTATATTATTTTCTCACCAGTTTAATTTGATTATTAATTCTTATCTAATTTTAGGTAGGTACGTGTGTCGTAAAGTAATCAATTGAATTCACGTTTAAGTTTGAATAAAAATGATATTTTTAGTATCGTGAAAAATAACTGTTGAAAAAAGTTGAATAACATGTAGTATAGTATACAGTTTACGAAACCACGCTAAAAATAAACATAATATGTTAAAGGACAATCTCATTTTTAACTATAAATGTTATTCTCAAGAAAAATGATTGTGTAAACGATAGTCTATCCGATTTTAATTGAACTATTTATTTTTCATTCATCAAATAAATTTTTAATAATTAATTTATAATTATATAATATACAAAATTTGAAATGTACTTTTTGTTTATTTTTTGTGTTCTATACATTATACAATATTTATATATTTTGATCGAAGGATAAATGCATTCTTTAATATAACATTTACATTCTATATTATTGACAGATGAAGAAACAATATTTTATAGGTCTACTAACTTCTTACAGATTTCTATATTATATTGTACCTGACTTATTGGTTTTGCTCAAATATATTATGATATATTAAGTGGTGAAAAAATAAATTGTATTATTATTAATTATAAATGTAATATTTAAAAATAGGTTTTTTGTATGCCGTCAATTAACCGCGGGTCCGATCGACAATAACGAGCATTGTGTTTTGATGTAACCGCGACACAATACACACATACACTATTTATTACTATAACAATGATTATTTAATATTTTTTCACGACAAATTATTGCTACAAAAGTTATAAATTTATAATAAATTTATAATTTATAACTTATAATACATGTTATACAATAGTGTTGATTTTATTTTGTATATGTTATAATATTTATAAGTTTATAACGTTTAAAAATGTTTAAATAATTTTTATTTTATTTTAATGTGTACCAAAGATAAAAATAAAAAGAGTGATTCACTAGTGACTTTGTAATAAAAACATTTTTAAAAGTACTGACTCATATCGAAATTGGCCGATTAAATCTTATTATGCCGAATCTGAAATTTAATTCTGCGCATGACTATATTTATCAGTATATATGTATGTACTCACGGGATTTTCATCATTTTTTTTTTCTTGGACTGAATTTATTGTTTGATCTCCAACGTCGTCGTTAACTATGAAACATTTTATTTGCATCACTTCTGATTGCGCTCCAGTTCACACTGGCGCAGAATCGATCGATTGTAAACGTTCGCACGGGCGATTTTTTTAAACGAACTACTCAAACGAGAAACTCTGAAAACTCGGCATTATTGCGCGACGACAAAGACGAGAGAATAGATCTTTGATGTGTGTCGCCTTGGTGCAACGGCAGATGACTAATTCGAGCACGGCAATGGCGTCCCTTCTCCTATACCCCGGTAACATAGGTTTTGTCGAACGTTTCAGATCGGTATATTCTATACCTCGGTATATATTAATTATATTGGTATATATTTTATTATTTTGGTAAATACCAACTATATAGAGACATAACTCTGGATACCGCGGTAGCGGTCGTCCGTCCGGAGGTGGTTTAAAAAAACGAATTACTTTCCATGAATTCGTGAATAATTATCATTGGCTGTTCGTTTCAACCGTTTTAACGGCCGACGACGACGCGGGGATTTCCTCTCCGTTGTCCCTTCAGTCTTCGTCGGTTCGCGCGTATGTCCGAACGTGTCCGTGTTTCGAGAATTTTATGCCGACCGCCATTGTCTCGTTTCTCGGTTTCAAAATTTCGTTTCGCGGCGATGGTAATAGTATTTATCGACGAATAATCGCACGTCTCACGGCGGTCGCGTGGGCGCAACCAAATTATTTCGTCGCTTAAATACTACCGTACCGTCGACATTCCGTATTTTTCCTATCGTATCGCCGCCGCCGCGTCCGGTGCGCGATCCATTACGCGAGTGTAATGGCCGCCGCCTTCGGATTTTCCCCGATTCCGTCGAGGCTCGGACGACGTCTAATCCAAGCCGGTAAAGGCTTCGAGTGTGCGTTTTTTGACGTCGTCGTCGTTTCGTATCGTATCGTCGCCGCCGCCGCGTCCGGTGCGCGATCAATTACGCGAGTGTAATGGCCGCCGCCTTCGGATTTTCCCCGATTCCGTCGAGGCTCGACGATTTTTGGTTTTTTTTTTCGTGTTTTGCGAGTCACGACCACGGAAACTCGGATGGTAAAAACATAACACTATTCTCCGCCGATAATGTTTCGGCACGCGTTGCAGTGTGAATGTTCCGTCGCCGTGGCCGTGTGGCCGGGTGGCCGCCGTGATGGAACGACGACGACGTGGTCGCGCGCTGTGGACAGAACTCTGGATACCGCGGTCGCGGTCGTCCGGACGGACGGGGGTCATTTAAAAAAACGACAGTTAAAAAAACCAATTACTTTCCATGAATTAGTAAATAACTATCATTGGCTGTTCGTTTTTTCAATCGTTTCGGCCGACGCGGGGCTATTGGTTTTCCCTTCCGTTTCAGTCTTCGTCGGTTCGCGTTAATGTCTGGGAGTTCTCCGAACGGGTCCGTGTTTCGAGAATTTTATGCCGACCGCCATCGAATCTCGTTTTTCGGTTTCAAAATTTCCTTTCGCGGCGATGGTAATAGTATTTATCGACGAATAATCGCACGTCTCACGGCGGTCGCGTGGGTAAAACCAAATTATTTTGTTGCTAAAATACTACCGTACTATCGACATTAGGTTTTTAGCGTATTTTCCGTATCGTATTGTAGCCGTCGCGTCCATTACGCGAGTGTAATGGCCGTCGCCTTCGGATTTTCAACGATTCCGTCGAGGCTCGGACGACGTTTAATCAAAGCCGGTAAAGGCTTCGAGTGTGCGTTTTTTGACGTCGTCGTCGTCGTCGTTTCGTTTCTTTTTTAATATTAACACTATTCTCCGTCGATAGCGTTTCGCGTGACATTTTCCAACGTTTCGATTTGTGCGTACATACGATGTGTAAATAAAATTTAACATTTCTTTGCGACAATTCGCTATCGCTCAAAACGGGCCGGCCACAATGGGTGCATGGTGCATCACGTTCGTTCATTATTGTATTGCGATGCCTTCACAAACAAACCTTTATTCCAGGTAAGGTTTATTATTATAGTAATAATATGATTCGTTTGTATATTATTTATTATTCCGATTGTGTTGAACAGCCGACTTATTTATGTCTCGGTCGTGCTAACGAGGCAACATATTATTATTTAAGTACATAATTATTGAAATTATTAGTATATTACACTGAATAATTACTATTCTTTTTACCTATTTTTGAAACATTATTATCATGATATTTACCATATTGTATTATCCATGTATAACATTACATCGTAGACGAAGGGCAATACGAAGAATATGGGCATATACTCACTGGCACAACTAGGCTAAATTGGGCCCTTAGTGTCATTTTGAAGGAAGGGCCCTATAATTTTTTTTATACAATTATATACATTTAATAATAAAATTCAACTTGGAATAGTGTCCATTCATAAACTATTAAGTAGAAAATCTATTCCTTTTCAGGTGAAAAATAATATCTGGTCTATAAGGTGTCTTTATGATAAAATACATCTTTTAATAATATGATTGCTCATATTGCTGATATTTTCTTCGAAATGTATTCTGTCGGTTGGATAATTATTATGTATATTAAAATAGATACCTATTAATTTACTATTCAATATAACCAAATATATAATTAGTAATTACATTATACTTTTTAAAGTTTATTAATAATGCCATCTAACCCAGCCTATATTTATTTAATTCAGACTTGCACTTTGCACTTCAGTAAAAATTGATGGTTAATAGGTAATATAATCATATAATCTATTATAAATTAATATTATTTTATATAGTAAAAAAAAAACAACAAAATTGTCATAAGTAAATAGAAACTCATAAATTAATAAAAAATATAATAATTTAATATAATATTAAGTATTTAATTTAATTAAAAACAATCTAGTGTATTTAAAATTAACAATGTATGAAAAATATATATGTAATTAAATAAAAACTTGGCCTGAAGTATAAGTTTTGGTTTGTAATATACTGTAATACACAGTTTTGATTTCAATAATTATTGTTTTATTATGTATTTATTTTACATTGTTAATTGTGTATATATTAGCCAGTTGTAATATATATTTTACTAAATGATTATATATCAACAACATAGAAAAATGTTTAATTTTAATTTACCTGAAGTAGAATCATGTATATCAAATAAATTATCAATTTGAATCTCAGGTTTAGGTATCAGGGGTAATCCATAATTTGAAACATTTAATTCTGAATCTTAAGATAGGGTACATCAATATAATAAATAACTAAGTATTAATACAACATTTATAAAAAATAGCTGTATAATTACATAATTATAAATTGACATAATTTTTAGAAAAATGTTAGGCATTAAAATGCCAGACATTTGATTTTATTTTTTGTTAACTATCTATTAACTCTTACTACTTCATTGCATGTTATCCATTAAATGGTTTATGTGTTATGGTATCTGTGTATGATTATAACTATATAGATATACACTAGTTAGTGCACAAACCAAGTATTGTTATTTATTAATTTATTATTAATTAATTTATTCATTTGAATTAATTGTTATTATTATAATTTTACATTATTTAAATTTGAAAGTATTTAATGTTTGTTGCCAGAAATATTTTTTAAAGGTTTATGGATTTCAGTTCTCTATAAATTAAAATATATAATAGTAATGCGAAATCCTTGCTAGTTACCGTTAAAGTGTTAACTATGGAAAATAGTAAAATTGTGCCCTTTCGGCTTTCAGTGTGCACTGAATCGTCAAATCGAAAACAATATAAGTATAATACCTATTTAATACATAATTACCTATTATGCATATAAATTGACTGTCATAATATAATAAAGTACACTAATAATATATTATATATATATTTCTGCTTGTCGCTGTGATGGCGTTTTATTTAATAATGTTTACTATAGTGTCAATATAAATATTGACATCTCTCTTTATTTATAATTCGTTAAACTCGAGTTGTTGTAGCAATTGTTCATACTAGTGCACAAAAATGAGATAGATACGATTAAGAATTAATATTTTGAATCACCTACAACTTTTAAATATTTTTGTCGTTAGATAACTGAAAAATAATTCTCAAATTTTCATCACTGTTCATTATTATTACCGAGTATTGAAGTATCTATTGTTAATATTATAATTATATTGATACAAAAGTAATATTTCTAAATACAAAATTGTACAAATTTATGATTCTAATATTTTTAAAGTGTGATACAGATATTACATTGGTACTGATATTGACTATTTATATTTTTTATTATTTTATATTTAATATTTAAAGACTAGTTCATCCCTCAGATTTACTGACGGGCCCCTAAGGGTGCGTAAACCACAGTTTGGAAAACGCTGATCTAGACGACACCAGTTAATTTAGGTTAGGAACGAACGTAAGTGTATGTAAGTAAATATCTTGTGCGCAGCCCTAAATTGTAATCTTTTACGTGGGTATACAGTGAGATACATATTCGTTTTTCGTCATCAAATTTCGATTTGCAATTATATATATATATTCAGATGTCAAACGTATTCGGAACAGTAATTATTTACCATCACGATTCATTGAATTTAATGTATTTAAGTACGCGTTGGCGTTTTACATTAAATGTGTCGATAAACCGCCGCCGGCCGACTAGTATTCATCCAAACCTCATCCCTCTCCCCTGTCCATATACATTATGTATAATATATGCAATGCCGTATAGTGCGCATTTGGTTATATCATATAATACAACAACACATTTGCGCGGAATGCGTTTTTCGAATTTCCCATGAAAAATTTGTTACGTGATTTACAGCGTGTATGTATTTATATTTTATACATACATCCAATACATGTACCTATAATCGATATGTACATATATGTATGTACGCATATATATATAATATGGGTATTACAGGGTTGATATTTACCGTCAAATTTATAGTATATAATATGTAGAGCATATCACATATGCATATACACATACCGAAATTATGTATGTCCTTCTGTCCGTATTCATTTGTCCTTTAATTGCGTAAGCCGCTAATTTAATTACACTCTACGCAGTCACACTATTATATTGCGACTCGTTCCAAAGTTAATGATTGATTGAATGAAATTATTTATTTTCGCGCGTCCATTCGATGATTTATGCTGCGCCAATAATTTATCAAAACGTTGTTGAAAACGCGTGCGTTGAACGCTGTTGCAGTGTTAAGCTATAATTACTTGATCCACTATAACTATTAAGTACACATACAACTATACAAGCATACAGCGAAAAATAGTTCATTTTTTGTTCAACAAATAGAAAAATTAATTTATATAGCTTTTATTATTTTATTTAGCATTTGAGTATTGATGTAACATTTTTAAACATTAGGTTTAACCTACTTCTTACATCAAGTTTCAAATAAATAAACAAGTATAATATTTTATTAATAATTATGAAATCAACGGAATTTGATGTATTATTTTTATATTATCAACTTTATATATTAACTTTTTCAATAATTAATACTTACCTTAATTAATATATCTATATAGTATATATATATATATAATACTATTGTACAGTTAACAGTATTATATTATATCGATTTATTGGATTTTTCGCTTAGTCAATTTTACAAAAATCCCGTCTTTAACGAATGTATGCCAGTAAGTCTGGTTCGAGTTCTCTTCAGAAATGATCTCGCGCATTGTCACACGGTTTCACACACCAAAAAAAAAAACACCTGTTCCAGACTATCAGTAGAGTAATTTGATGTTAAATAAAATGAAAAATGAAATGAATTCCAACCAAGATTGCATATGGTTTTTATTTTTTTATTATAAGTTGTTTTCACACGAAAAACTATTCAAAAAATTGTTCGGTGTTGGTATTTAATACTTACTGCTTTCATTAATTTTCGTATTACATTATTGAAATATTCATATAATATTTTAATGGTTCATACTTTACTAATACCTTGTTATTTGTTTGCATTTAATAAAATAAATCATTTTATTCAAATCATAAATAGCATCTCAATCTCTATATAGAAACGTGACATCAATTATCATTACTTGTATTCATTTATGAAGTTATTGAACGTTGTATAACTTATTATACACACTGCAATTAATATGACTTTAATAAAGTGTCGTAATAAAACGATTAAAAGGCCTATTTAAAATTTTATAATTATATATTTTTGAAACATAATTTTTACATTCTTATTAATATTAAAAGTACTAAAAAAAATCGTTTACAATACCGTATTATAAATCACCATAGTATGATACATTAATAATAACTGTTTGAAGAAATACATAAAGTCGTAAATAATACATAAAACGTTTAATTCCGGTTAAAAAACATCGAGTAAATATTAATCATTTGAGTATTCCATGGCTGTACAGTTACATTATAATAAGTTCGTAATACGTATTATAGTATGACATAGGTAATATTACGATAGACGTACTAGTTCTCGACACAATTTATATATTATTAAAATATATTATATAATACACATAAAGTACCAATATATTTTTTGAGTCGAGTTGTTTTCCTAGGAGAAAAATACCAGTTGCAATTGCGTGTAATATAATACCTAGTAGGTGTATAAATATATATTATACATTCTTTTTATTATTATTACTACAATTCAACCCTGGCTATGGTACAAGAGCAGCAATGTGGAAACCAAAAAACGTCGACGTACAAATTATCTCCGGTCCCTTGCAATGCTACCAACCGTTTTTGAACGAATTTCTGTTTACACGACGTGCTGAAACCGAGCGGCGTTTCGCAGATTCCGTTGCACGGCTGATCCGCCTCTCTAGAAATAATATTTTTTTATTATTTCAATTTCCAAGTACCACAATATAATCGTCACATACTAAAGACTCGTAAAGTGAAAAATAAATAGAATATAGTGATTACAATCGAATAATAATGATAACGTAGTCATAAACGACAAAGACAAAGGAAAATCGATTAAATACAAATATATTTGAGGAGTTATTTTACATCTTCATATTGACCTATGATTTACATTCTAAAAAGAAATACACTTCACGTTCAATATAAATTTACTATCAATTGGTGGACAGTAATAACAATTTATTAACCACTTGGGATTTTTTTAACGCTTATATAATAAACACAAATATATTTTTTTAATTGCATAAACATTTTTATTGTTTAAAATTTCATATAAATCTATTGTTTTCAAAAATAACTTTGTTTTTTCTGCATAATTTAACTATTGAGTATAGGTAACTACATTTTATTATAGTGAAACCTTTAAATGAGTAATGAGAATACTTCTTCCATACAATGGAACCCACTCAATGTTGTAAATTTTTTTTTATCCTTTCGATATCAATTACATAGAACTTTTATAATAATTTCAAATGATTATAAAAAATACTTTATAATATCATGAACGTTCTATTAAAGGTTTGAAAGAACTCTCTATAAAATTTATATGAGAACAAAACTAAAATGTAATTAATTATACATGCTCTGTTATGGATTGTACTGGATTTTTTCGATTTCGTATTAGATTTTAAGAAAGGATTTTCCAAAATTCAACCCCTAAGGGGGTTAGAAGGGGTAAAATGTTATTTTTTGAACAGATTTTTTTGAAACTTAGCATACATATTCTGTAAATCAAATAATGAAAAATCTATTAACTTATTTTTCAAAATTCAACCCTAAGGGGGTTAAAGGGGTTGAAAATGAAGAACGTTATTTCTCCCTCATACCGGGAAAAACTTTTCACGGACTAGATTTTGAGATGCAACGATCAGCAAGTGCGTGGTAATTTGCATTTTATTTAAATAGATTATTATGTCATCAAAAAACCCGAGGATCTTTATCAAACTGTATTGATTTTGCAATATCATATTATTACATAACTTTTACCGAAATTGCGTGCGTGTGCGCTCCATTCCTCTTTCAATCGTAGACGCCGTCACCACATACTTACAATAAGTCGGTTATTTTTTATACTACAAAATTCACTAGAAATATATGGCAAAACAACGTTTACCGGGTCAGCTATATATTATTATAAATGAGGTAACCTAATACATTTATTGTGTTATTATTTATCATATATAATTAGTTTTTAAATTTATGACTATAGTAATAGGTACTATTTAACACAAACGTCCATATACAACGTAATGGTTTTCTGTTGTCGGGGTGGGTATTGTCGTTTAACTAAAACAAATAAAGTTTTTATGGTTTCATATAAAACTTGTATTTTTATTTGTTTTAATGTCTAAACATTTATTATAACCATATCATTAATCATAACATTTCAAATTCATATTTTTTCAACTTCATTCGATAAAATATCTGAATTGACGTGACACGTAATAGCATTTTAAAATAATGTATCTATTTTAAAATAAAAATCTTTGTTATCACTTCATATGTAATATGAAATCAATAATCAATTTAAATTTAAATTTTTTTCAACTGAAAGATATTTAACATAAATATTACATTACATATTTTATTATTATTTTGTATAATCAATCTACAATCGAGGTGAATTAATTAATGTGCATAATTTACATTTTAGAAAATCATGAAAAATTTTATTAAACCTTTTGACCTTATACTAAAGTTATAAAATGTTATGTGTTGCCAGTTATAAAAAAATAATGCCGAATAAATTAAAACGTTAACAATAATTAAACGGCGTTTATAACAGACAAACATTAATACTTTTGTGTGTAGATGTAATACTACTTTACAGCTGCTATTGATATATTATTTAATAATATATCTTGTACTTACACGCAAATTTCTGATCTTATAGATTGTGTATACATTTCAGACGTAGTCCGTACCATATTAGCTACATATTTCCATTCGCCTTGAATGTTTAAAGCTGCTTTAGGAAATATGTTATTGATTTTAACTTGGCATAGTTGAACATCATCTTGCCTTTTTTTTCTATTGTAGCTATCGCCGTGATTAGTACTGAAAATTCATAATAATTCAGTTTTTCATATTTATCTGTAGAATATAATATAGTTTTCAACTTCATAATAAATTGAAAAATTAAATTTATTACGCGGAGAGAGATAGAACTGTTCTTTAATTTACTGATAAACCGCCTTACTTGGGTAATAGATGTCGATCTTGATCTATGATTGGAGACTCTGTGAGAGACACTTGTGGTAGAACATACGTTCTATCCGGGTATCCGGTGAATTCATTTTGAGTATCGTTTTGGTAATCATGGTAATTACCATAACCGTCATAATTATCATTTATATTTTGACTGTAATCGAACATCAAGTATTCAAAAATTATGTACGTTATAGAACTTTATGTTATAAGTTATTACAAAGTTACAGTGTAACATAATTTACTTTTGGTAATAAGGTCTGTCGACAAGTTTTTCTTCGTTAAAAAAAGTTTTAAAGTTCTTATCCGATTTCGTGACCAGGTAACTTATCAATCGTCTGTAACGTATTGTTGAAGTTTTCAAAATAAAATATAGATATTTAGTATATACGAGTATTATACACATTATATAGGTACTCAAAATAATTTTTCGTCACCAAACTACGTGTAGTGCGGACTACGCAAGTATTCAATTTTTAATGTTAATCATTTTTTCTTTTCATTTAACGCGCTACATTAAACAACGTATAAAATTATATTATTGAATATGTATGCACTCGATGTAATGTTTTTTTTGAAAATACTTACTCTGGATATCTGTCGATTGTTTCACAGAATGTGACGTCACCGTGATAATTTTGAACGCACCTGGGGACTTGGCCAACGGGCGCGGGCACGAAGGGCTCGTTGTACCTACACCCGCCGTATGAATGTTGACAAGGCGCGTGTCCGGAGGCTACAGACAACATCAACACCAGCGCCCACCACTCGTTAACCATCTGCAAACAATCGACAGTTATTGTTACATTGATGAATATATTATTTCCGTGTAAAGCATTCATGAAATAATAATCGATGAACGATTTTTGGAAAGGTGAAAATGTAGTTGTAAAACAGTATTACAATTTTATAGAAAGCAACATCAATGTAAGTATTTAGTATTTCAAAAGCTCTATAAAATAATTTTTCTTCAATCTTTTGTTCACGTGTCGAAACGAAATTTAAATAATCTTATATCGTCCTCATATTATAAGTCTATGGTAAACATAGCTGGCGTGCGTAGATAATTTTTTTAGGGTATGCAGAAGGCTGCCACTGGCCCCCTGAAAGTTATTTTAAACGTTCAAAATTCTGGTAAAAATATTTACCCACAAATTTCTAAATAACTGTTTGATTTAAAATTTAAATATTTTCCTTAAAAAAAATGACTAGTATCAATCTCTACATTGTTATAACTGTTTTCATAAATAATTAAAATCTTCAATCACTTAACCACATGCTAAATTATTATAAAATACAATAAATTAATATAAAATCACTATTCAACGGAGTATAACAACAGTGATAACTGAAATCGTGTAGATGATACGTAAAATAATATGAAATCCGATTAAAATATTTTAAACAAAAATTTAACGACAAACGGTCGGCTGGCTTTCACTCATAATCGCTATCATCATTACTACATGTTTATAATTTGTGTTTAAAAAATAAATAAAAATGTCTTTGGGACTCTGAATATAAAAATATAATAATTATAGTGTAATACAAAATAATTTCAGTAATTTTATATTTCTAAATGAGTTTGAACCGTTTGAAGAAAAATACGTTATGCTTTTTATTTACCATTGGTATTTTTAGAAACAAGGCTCTGTGTTCAGAGTATACAGCTGCACACCCTGCATACCCCCTACGCACACCTATGATAGTATAGATACTAATAATAATTATTCAACAAAAAATTGTTTTACGTTATGAAATCGATTATTAATCAAAAAAAATTAAAGTAAATACTACATTTTCTACAAAATCAATTATAACTACTAATTATTATTTATTTTCAATATGCAATTCGAGCAGTTCAGAATTGTTTTTCTGACAATAATACAGGAACTAATATAGGAGTAAATAAAAATATACACCAAAATATTTGTATAAATTATAGAGTAACATTTTAAAAATATTTAATCTCCTTTTTCATTATTCATTTGAAATTATTTACACTTTCACATACATTCAACACCAAAATAAAAAACAAATCATTATCATTGATTTTTCTATAGATGTATTACATTTATAAATTGACATACCTATTTAAACTTTCTCTGCATTATTCTCTTAGTGAATTTGAATATATCAAGGCGATAGGAATATGCGTTTTTAATGTTTTTATTTATTAACTTTCTATTTCAGTTTAAATAATTAACAACAAAATACTTGTTAAACTGTCGTCATAATATTTGTAGGTGTTCCTTCAAATAAACCGGCTTTCATTTAATATTTGATCCAGTAAAACAATTGTCTGTGGGTGAGCCTATTATTGGAAATTATTCATATAAGTAGAATGAATTATTCAATAATTATGAACTCAGAAAATCCTGGTCGATATTTGTTAAACATATTTGTTAAAACACTTACACGTGTTTATTTTTCTATTAATATTTAGTAAAGAGACGAAAAATTATGTATTATGATTTATAGTATATAAATATATACTATAAATATTATACTTATAGTTTATTATTAAAAAATATAATAAATATAGTATATTTATAGTATAGGCCATCATTTATTCATAAGTAAATTATTTATTTATTTATACATTTTAAAGTGGCAAAAATAAAAATATAGAAAATAAATAATAGAAAAATAAATGAATACTTCATATTTTGAAAATCAATATTAGACATAATATTATCTCCAAATTTTTCTGATCTACATTTTAAACTATTTTTAAAATAATTAGAATTTGATCTGAAACCGTTGATAATACATTCTACTTAAATAATATTTACGTTTATTAAATACGATTAAATTAATTAATAAAATCATAAACACCTTGATGAGTAAGTAAAATATGATAAACAACTAATGACAGAGGCATCAGATGACGGTTTTATAATAATATACGATTAATACAAATTAAGTATGTAAAACAAATTCATATACATATGTGCGTGCATAAATTTATATTATGCACAAAAGAGTGAATAGAATACGATTCGTTAGTTGTGATTTATCAACGTCACCGGGTCATCTTATTCATAGTTATATACAATATTATTTGTTACTTTCACAACGTAACTAGATGAAAACCATCATCATTTAAATATTTTCACTTTAAAAATGGACTAGTGATATAGAATTAGAAGGTCGTGCATTCAATTTTCAAGAAGGTACTGCTAAAAATATTAAAAATAACAGTGTATACATTTATAATTAACCTACTTAAAAGTACCTCAAGAGCAATATCATGGCAATGCATTGAGAAAATCAATTTTTGTACAAACATATTTTTGTGATTTTTATGCTTGTCTTCTTATTAATTGGTATAGTTTAATAGTAAAAAAAATGATAAACCGTATTGGTGAAAATGTTGCTCTTAAAAAATTGACGTCAATGCTATGAAAAACAATCTATAAATGATATTTATTTTTCTTTGAGTTCTAATGAAAAAAATTCAACTTTTTAGAAACCAAGGATTCTTAAATGTTACCGTTTTTTGAAAGGTTTTTGTTGGTTTTTCTTCATTATTAGGAAAACTTTTAGAGAATTAAAAAAATTACCTATTCGATGTATACTAACTTGTCAATATTTGTATGTATGTGTATAATTTATCAGGTAACATTTTGAAAAATGTAATGACGAATTCGGTTATTACGAAAAATTAAACGACTCTCGTCGTATTGATACTGAAGACAAACCGCAAAATAGAACAATAGAACTGTTCGAGCGGCGAAGAGAGGCATATAACACGGCTTGTAGTTTTTTACGCTGCAGTAGGGTTGCGTCGTCCGGGGGCGTATTGATGAGTAGGCCAATAGGCACGTGCCGATGGGAGCAAATTTTAGAATCTGAATGGGGCGAAAAGGCTAAATGATTTTATAAGTATGCTTATAAAAAATTATTAATTTTTTTTAATCTAAACAATTTTTTTTTCAGTAGAAAATGTTTAAACATATTTGTTTAAAAAACAGTGCAATCGCAATGATCATGTTGCCAGTGTATGTTTTGATATTATTTCACGGATTTACATTGTGAACATTTGACTATGCGGTTGTGTAACGACAAGAAAATTACCATGAAAATTCAAACGGGAAAATTGTCGGTACGCATTCTGATTGTGCTATAATTCACATGTTCCCGATAATTATAAGGTAAGGAATACATGATATTATTATTATACCTACTGCACAATGCACATGATGCGTTCGCAATATTATGGTCGTTGCGTGTTAGAAAAAACGTGTATACGGAGCACGCTATTTGTTTGTTTTCATAAGTATTATATATAACACTTTCGCCTTTTGTCCATCTCGTCGATCACGAAATTATATTACTGAGTCAAGGCCGCAGCGGTCTTTAGCCGCCGTCACAGTCACCTCCGTCAACGTCTCGGAGCGAAGGCGACCGTAACTTATAACTACCTACGCGCCCGTACAATAATAATATAATAGCAAAAGCAATAATAATTGTAGGTTGTTACACGATTTTTTCACGTATGCCAAAAACAATACGTTTATAGTCGTCATTGGCGAGTGTGAAAATCCCCCTACCCCCCCGCGTCATAAACGTTCATAAAAACCGTCGTACACGACGAAACGATATAATACCGTAAATATATTATTGTAGGTCATTTCGAATCGGTTGCACACGCATTGTATAAAACAACCGACGGACTATTCTGCGAACAGCAAGCGTTTTGTTTTTCGATTAATAAATGTCATCGCACACGACGCGCATATCGTCACCCGACGTTTGCGCCACCCCACCCTTCTTCGCATCGCCCGCCCGAGAGAAAAATCCCGACGGAATAAAAAAGTAAAGTTTGAATTCGACCGGTGTTCTCGTCGACCTTCTGTTCCTCTTCCACGCGCGCGTTCCCGCCGTACATTGTACGTCACGAAACGCTTATCGATCGATTATCGGCGGTGTTCTTTTCTTTCCCTCGCCGCAACAATATTCGTATCAGAAATGGGTATATTTTAAAATCATCGGGATTCGCCGCAAATTATAGTGCCTACCCCGTGTCTCCCTACCGCCGTCGCAATCGTGTTTCACTCGTTGTAAGTGCACAAAACTTGACGACGACGTCCCGATTTCTACTCGCGGATCCCGGTCGTCCGTCCCGAGCAGCTCTACACGTCCCGCCGGCCGGCCGGTACATAAGAAACGCGTTATGCAAGGCGTCGACGACAACCGGCCTGCGAGCGTATATATTATTATTATTATTATACCGGAATTGCGCGTCTTCTTCGGCACAACCTGCATATCCGCCGCGCGCTCGCTCGCGCCGTGAAAAAAAAAAATAATAATTTTTTTTTGCTCTCGTACGAATCCGGTTTTGGAGGATTTCACTCGGCCCGTCGACGACGAAGAAGAAGACACTAGACCGCCGACGACGACGGAATATAATATTACGTTTGCACGCGACAATAATAATGGTATACGAGTATTGTGCGCGCGCGCGACACGTCAACGATTTCAAAACGGACTTTGGGGAAACCGTAAATCTCACACACGACGGCGGCGACGCGTTCTCGGCGGTTCCGCGGCGATGCTCTAGTTTAAACCACTGCCCGGGCAGTAGGTCGGTACGTTATAATATAGAGACAGTACGGAGTAGCCGTAATCGTAAAAATAAATTGTGAAACGCGTAATTTTTCGTTCCGAATAAATTGCACACGTGTGCGAAATTGCATACGGTAAGTAGGTACTTACTGCGTCATTCTGATGACTACATTTGCAAAAGTACGGATGGACAAATTGTTTTTTTTTTACCAAACACCAACGTCGCTATATATATATATAAATGCACACATTATACGGCGACGTTATGCAAACGAGAACTTTGAACCGTGCGTTAGACCGACGAAAGTTATGACAGATTGTCGGCAACGCCGCCGCTATATACGATACGTACGTCGACAAGAGACGATGTTCACAGCTATTAATGGCGCATAACTATCGGGTGTAGACCATTCAATAAGCAATAAACAATAATTATCACATGGATGTATAGACGTGCGAGATATTTATTGAAATCGTGTGCCGCAACCATAAATCCGAGAACGTAAAATATTCGCGCTCGTAGTCGTGTCACGGAGTGCTAATGCGGCAATTAACTGTTATTCAATAACTCAATGCTGGCCCGGTACAAGACGACATTTGAGGGTAGGCGAGTATGAAATTTGTCGTCTTCTAAACTCGTATTTTTACTTTTTTAAATATAGATATAGCATAGGCGTGCGCACGGGCACGGCCTATACGGTCTGTGCCGTACCTGTCAGTCCTGTATTAATTCCTCGAATTTCCGTTTCCTAACTTTCCCTAAAAACTGAGAACGTTTATTCAATAAAAATTTGTTGTTTTAAAAATAATACGAAAATATAAAATATATGAATGATATGAATGATGGTAATACAACAGCTGTCTTACAACATGTTCCACTAAATATTCTATGATTTCATTGATGAGGTGATTTACGCCGAATCTATGTAAGCTTACATCGCACAATTTGGTAATTTTCTTAGTAAATTGCATTAACTATAAATGGTTTTTTTATGCAAGGAAATTTATTTTAACTACAATTATGAAACTTGTTACGAAGTTTTAAAAGAACTATAATTAAAATAAAAACCTGTTTTGTATTTGTGGTTAATTTTTTTTTTTTTTAGGAGTTATATTCAAATGATAATAAATAATAACTATCTTACAGTAATAATCATTAACTTATAATATATAAGTGCAAATAAAGTTGCAAATATTAATTATTAAACGAAATTATATTATTTCAATAAATATATAGCGGAGTGATCTAAAATTTCTTGTATGTCAAGCTTTTTTATAATATAAAATTCAGTATGTTTATATTTTTGATATTTACTCCGATAACTTATCATCTCAATCTTATAAATAAATCTGAACATTCTTCTCTATAAGATATAATATTCAAACATATAACATTCCATGTGAGGTAATAAAGTGTGATTATTTAAGAGACTAGTTGTGCCCACATGTCTCCTTCAATCGTGTATGTATTTTAGTACAATTTAGTTATGCATAATTTCGACTATGATAAAAAATAAAGTCTAAACCTTCTGTTTGACTAAACACGAAGGAAATTTCTAAGTGTATCTCAAATAACCTCTTTGTAAAATATTGTCAACCGACAAATAAATTTATAGGTTTTAAAATTGGCGAAATCCACTAAGAATCTACTTTATAATGGCATACCTAATAGTAATATTAGTGGCTAATGATGGCTTTTTACTAACAAATCTATTTCGTTTTAATACATGATGAGTCCCTCCTATATATATATACATGGATATTATAATTATGATATATTTGTATGTTAAAATATTACTAAATATTTAAATACATTTTACACATTCAATTCTTGGTATCATTTCTCATTGAAATATTATTGCTCCGAACTAACTTCAGCTTTTTTTATTGTATTTTATCGACCCGAAATTAAAAACAAAATACATTACGGCCCGTTTTATTTTTCGTTTCCCCGATTATTTATAGCATGTACATTGCATACAACGCATATTTAAATTTATACACGAATAAAACTTGTAACCGAATTCATAAAAAAAAAATGTATTCTACATTTATTATTTTTTCTATAAAACTAACAAAAAAAATTATACTCACGTTTATTTTTCATTGTCAATAGAACATGCTAGCAAATGAAATGGATACGTAAAACAACATCCGTGATTCGAAAACGACGAAGTAGGCACAACGCGAAAACACCTCTAAAGACTCCGTATGTATACTAACCCGAAGGATCCTATAATACGTCTGTACAGAGTAGCGTATAAAAAACATCTTAATGTTAGGTAATCCGTCGGCAGGAGTAGCGCACAGTACATGCAGTCTGTTTGAACTTTCACCTCACTTGTACACTAAAATCTACCAAAATTATTCATACCTATTAAAGTACATATATTTAAGTACCGATTAATTAAATAATAAAATGTAAATTATTTTACAGTGTATACAATTAATTAATAATTAAAAATCTACAATTTTAAATCAATATTTATTACTTCTAACATTATGGATAGTATATTATAACATTCATGATTAAAAAAATTAAACTTTTTAATTCATTTGAAAAAAAAAACTAAATCGATTTTAAAACTAAAATTTAATTATTGAAAAAAATCTATTTTTATTTTTTCCTTACTTAAATATCAGTATATTATACTAAAAGAAAGTTCGGTGTGTATTTTTCTGTGTAAATTCAATCGTAAATTATTCGTCTTTATATAAATTCACTTGACTGGTTTGTATGTAAAAAATAAATGCAGGAAATGTTTTGTGTTTTACATTGGGAAAAATTAAAAAAAAAAACTTCCTGACAAAGGATAAGTATTTGTATTTCAATTATTTTTTTGATTTCACCCTTACAACCGCGAAATACCAGTCAAAAGTGTTGTGTTTAACCGATTAACCTACATTTTCAGGGTCGTTAGCTTGATCCCATAAAATTTCCCGTCATATTAGACCTCTTGAGATTTCCCCCTACGCTACCGCTTTATCTGGGATACAAATATAGGTTTACTAGTGCTAAACAATAAAAAGAAATATTTAAATGTTTAAAATATAAAAGCACTTAAATATGATTTATATTATATTATTACCTATATTAGTAATACAATAGTATAAACAAAATTTACCGTTTCAAACGTATAATTATTTAATTTCTTCACTATGGAATAAAAATGTTTATAAAATGTAAATAACAAGATAGTGTTCATATTAATATTGTCATAAATAACAAACTAAACTAATTTATATTTTACAAAGTGCATATAATATAATATGTAGGTGCCTATAAAATAATAATAGTATACACCTAATTTATAATTTATAATTCATTTATTTTCAACAGCAAAAAATTTAAACCCATGTAGCATGTTAAAATTAAATTAAATTAGAAATAATTCAATTCACAATTCATACGTGTGAATAATCAAAATATATATACACGCACCTCCAATTCATTATTGTTGTTAGAACGGACCTAATTGACCAACGTTATTATTATTAATTATAATTAGGCCTATATAATTGTAGTTATGCCATTCATTATTCATTTACTGTGTTATTTGATGTAAGTACCTACGTAAAAAGAAATGTGACTAACATTTCGTCATAGACCTCTAAATTATGTAAATACATAATATTATATTACACATAAGGCATAACACTCTGATACCTAACAAACAAATTAATGAAAAAACGTATGAGATACAGGTGTGATTGATATTAATGAATTCTTCTTAGGTATACCTATTTGAAACTAATGTTTCTTCGTGGCAATTAGCTTCTATTTCTAAATCGTTAAATAAAACGTCGTTAAAATATCTGATTTCGTCAAATTTTTAATTTTACTATTATACATACTATAGTAATTTTACTAACAGCAAATTAAAAATTACTTTTCTTTATTTTCATTGGTCTAAAATTCTTCATAAACCTGATTTTTATTTTATTTTTGGATGTTTATTATTTTCCTACATATCAAAAATCTGTTGAACTGCCCCTGTGCCTGTGCAGAAAATGGTTCAAATTGAAATTTTCAAAATGATACGGATTTTTTTTACACCCTTTGTTTTAAAGAAAAATACTATTAAACTCGAAATCATCAGTTCGAAAAGTTTAGCGTGACCTTTATTATTCGGTGTATACTAAATATATTGTATTTTTTATGACGTATGTATTGCGTATTGCAAACAAACGTAAGCATATTGAACAATACTTTAACAGATTTATATAACTACGCCTATATTTATATTAAATTGAATTTAAATAAATCAATAGAATACGTAATGAGGTTAGTGGAAGTCAAAAAGATTGTGTTCAAACAGATGTGTTGTCAATCAGTACCATAAATACCCTTAGGTACTTATTTATTTGTTTTTAAAACACTTCGAATAGAAAATTCATCTCGTAAAATATACAAATATTATGCAATTGTTGACTCTTGAGTAACGAGGTCTCTCGTCTTAGGTTTGACTTCTGAAACCTAATTCGATTAGATATTTGTGTTTAGTTCTTTAATTTATCTATTTTAACTTTGCGAATATTGTAGATGAAATTTGTTTTGTTCATTTTTTTGTTTATGTTTGTTAGAAATTTAAGTTTCAATAGGTACCTTCTTACGTACGGATGGTAAAATATTCTGTGTTTTAAATGTAATTAATTGTTATATTTTTTAAAAGTTTTACATTGCCTATTTTATGGTCTGTTTTTATAATTGGATACACTGACTTATTAAATGACCTATGTTGATAAATAAAAAATATGTTATCATCATTTCGTCCTGTGATAATAATATCACGTTTAAAAATGCCGGTATATTTTTTAATATTTTAATGTTTCTTTAATTTTATTATGTCAATTGATTTATATTTACGTTAATATTTTCATATAGATTAGAAATTAAAGATATATTTTAATGGTTGATACAAATAAGGAAAAGAATGACGACTCTAAATCACCACAGGCCTCTAGGAAATCAAGTGATACTTTAGGTATTCTTATAACTATATATTTAATACATTGTAATATTATATGTGAAATTAATTCTTATTGTAAAAAGTGTAACATGATTGAGAACAATATTATATTTCTTTTAGCATCGGCGGCATTTTTAACATGTGTCGCGGCCGGTGCTGGTATCTTCACGTTTGCATCAACTTTGGCGTCGTCTCGAAAAACAGATCCTGACATGTTTTCTAAAGGACAAACCCCTCCAATGCCTTCGGCCGAATCTGGTGTCCAACTAGCCATCAGAGCACTGAAATGGGGAACTTTTTATGCTGTTGGTGGCTGTGGGTTGTTTTTCTACGGTGTGTGGAAAATGAGTGGTGCTAATGATGCAAGTATCTTTTGTTGTGATACTACTACTCAATCGTAGTTTTAAATTTATTGACAATTGATATAATTATTATTACATGTATTACATTGTCTGGTTTTACATTAACATTTTCCAATGTTGAGGTCATACTTGATATTCTCATAGTATAATGCCCTATTTTGTTACTCGTTGTATAGTTTATAAAAATATTTATGATAAATAGTGTGATAATGTAATAGAAATTATTGATGTTTTAGGAATTTTAACTCTATAATAATATCAATAGAACAATATATTTTTATTAGCTTAAAAACCAATTTCAAACATCATTTTTATAAATTGTAGGTACAGCCTTTATAAATGTAAGTTATTTATCAGAAGCGAAGCCCATTAATACAATATCAATAATATTTCAATAATACTTTTTACTGCTAATAATTTTAATAATAATTGCTTAAATTAATGACAGAGTATAACATTTAATTTTCAATTTATTGTGAGATCAAGTTTGGGTTATTTATTAAAATGTTATTACCTTAGTAAATATATTGGTCAATGATCCCAATATCATTTATCAAACACCGAACATTATAAAATTATATTATGATAAATTACTTTACTTTTTTGTCCAATGTCTAGCGTGTATATAATAAAATATATAATACAAATAGTTTAGTCTTTATATAATATTCATGTCTCTAAATAATTAATATCTATACCTAAAAATATATTATATCACTCGAGTTATATAACATTTAGTAATGATTACAACAAAAGTTATTTATTCATTTTTTAATATTACCTTGTATATTTGATTTTACACACTTTCTTTTATTAGTTCAAATAATTGTTTTTGTAAAAAATCTCCTGTTCTACTCTTGAGCATGTATCAAGGGGAAAGACCTAACTGAAATGTTCAAGTAACTTAAAAATATTGAAATCAAATAAATCACCTATTTTGTAATTAAATATATGTTACCGTTACACAACGTATGTATCAGAAAAATATTATAATATAAAAACAAAACAAATCTCTAAACAGTCAAATAGTATTTAATATTTTTCAAGTGGTTGATTTATCATATATTTAGGAAAAAGGTGTTTTCATAATATGTTTTGTTTATAAAAATTATATTTTCTTCCACAAAAGGTTCCAATATCGGGCTGAGAGAAGCAAACATTTTTTTCAAACGCTCCAAAAATTAAAATCCTGACCACATGCCAGCTTCCTTCCACAACAATATATTCTTAAGGTGGTAAATGATACTAATATCTTTTAATTAAATGAAATTTGTTCTATTGATATTACTGTTTTTCATACATAACATTTTTCTTCAGCGTGGCATAATATCACGGTTAGAAGTTTCCGATATATTTTATATTGAAGCAGAAAATAGTTAAATCCTTCTATTTGTCAAACCAAATATGTCTAAAAACATTTGCAAAAAGTTTTTCTGATGTTAATATGACATTCTAGAATTTAAGTAGATATTTTAAATATCGAGTATTTGTTATTGTATTTTAATACTTTTGAAAATGTAATAATTTTCTACATTATTTTTCAGATGCACGAGTTTAGAATGAAAATAGGTTCATTACTTCCAAGACTCACTCCAACTGTTCATAATTCTCGTACCGAGTTTGAAGGATTGACAGATTTAATGACCTATTTGGCCACAGATTATTCAGGACAAACAGTAAAACCTGCTGAAGAGTCAAACGAGTCCAAAGATGAAATAAAAGATTAAATAAATCAAAGATTTTTTTAATAAAAAATTGATAGAACATTGTAATGTATATTACATTTATTAAAATGAATTTTACATATTGTATAAACAAATAAAAAAAAATTTTTTAATAATTTACAAACAAAAATATATAACAAAAAAAAAAAAAAGTTAGAACAAATAAATGTGTATTTACAATCCGGCATATTAATTTTATTTCTAGCAATTTTATACATATTGTCCATTCAATTAATACACTTAATAATGTAAGTTTAGATAACAATATTGGTTTTAAGTAACTTAACATTTAATTTAATTAAAATATCAGTTTCATAAGTTACACAAATTTAGCATGAATAATAATATTCAATGATATATAATTTAATCATCAAACAATGATTTTACATAATAATTAATATACTATTTAATTAATCTTAATTTAAACACATTATTTTTTGCTAAAACTTCAGAGATCAAAATTTAATCTGGAAGATCCTTTTATACCTGAATGGTATTAAAAAAATGTTATTACCTTGCCAATATAACCTGATTAATACAATATGAATATCATTTGATTTATTCATAATAATAATGTTTTTCAATCAAATATATAACAATATAAAATTCAGCAAAATAAATTTTATAAAAAAAAACAAATAGTTTTATCTAATAAAGGAAGTAAAATAGTTAAAACTAAAATAATCCAGTGACTTATAGTGAAAAAAAAACATAAAATAAAAACTTTTATTCTTTTATCTATCATTACTAAACAGTTTTTACTTAAAAACAAAACTATAAATGTATTGAACAGTCACAATTATTTTCGTGTTTTAATCATAGCTAAATTGTTAAAAACATTGAATTTCGAGTTATACAAAAATCAGTATTAGTAGTAATTTCCTGTTTTAAATTAACTTACTGTCCTACCTTTACCGTCCTCCATCTACCTCCACATCGGCAATTTCTGGCCCACCTATTTTCCCATACTCGAATTGCTGCTGTTCTTGAATTTCCTACCAATTGCATTTTGCCTTCACATCTATTACATTGCTTTACAGTTAGTGGACATTTACCAATATATACATTTCTAATAACATCGTAATCTTTCATATAGTCTGAATGTTGTTTACCATTACTAATTGTATCTATGGAGGATGTATTATACCTCAAACAGTCTGGTTCTTGTCCAAATACTAACTTCAATGGTAAATGTTGATAATATAGAGCTGGAGATGCAACTTCATGAATACCTGCAGCGACTGATGAAAGAGGGGTAATAACTACCTGGCTTTGAAGTGTGTAACATTCATCATACAGCATTTCATCATGTTCACCACATAGTTGAACGAATCGTGAAAGCAAACGGAATGTAACTGACAAAACATCTAAATTATCAATATTCTTAATAAATACAGGTAAACAGTTAGGCCTCAACAAACCCCATATGCGTATCATAACTAGCAATTCTCGAATTGTATTTATGGCATACAAGTCATTTAACAAGTTATATCCAATATTATCACGTGGTTCAGGTATTCTTGAAACAACATTTAAAGCCAACTGAGCAACCCATTGAATAAGTTGGTGAAGTGATTGTAGGGTACTAGGTTCAACAGTAAAATCCTTACCACCCAGACTGGGTAAAATTTTGTCAATGTCCACGATGGGTTCTTTAAGAACATTTGATAGACTCTCAGCCGGATCTCTATCAGCCATGATATCACTGACACGTAATACATTTTTGAATGCATTCGATATAGAATGAAGCGTCATTAAGTGCATGAGGTCAGAACGCTTAGATTGCGCTCCAGGCATCATTTTATAAAGAAAAGAACGAATACTCAAATAGGTAGTGTATTCTTTTTGTTGAAGTACCTGTGTTTGTTTTTGGAAGTTTTCACTAAATCGATTGCACACAGCTTCCAACATGTTAGGTCTTAATGATATGGCCAAATCCCACCAATCCAAACCAGTCACCAAACAATACTCAAGTTGTAACGTAGCATAAGCGACAGTTAAAGGTCCATTCAGTTCAGCTACAGAAAGTAGTTGGAATAAGTATAAATTACCCATGTTGTCACAAACAACGAATACATTTCCTAGGTAAGAAATGTCCAAGTCTGAAAACTGAATATTGCTACTATGCTGCAAGCCAATTTTACCAATATTGTCTTCACAATAGCTACTTAACTCGAACAAACATTGTTGCGTGAGTTCTCTAGATAAACAACACACTTGATGGTTACTGAATGCAGCCACTACATATTGACTGCTAGAAGACTGGTTGTAGGATATGGACATTTTAGGTGTGGCCAACGCAGTTAATTGTGCTCCAACAGTAAATGAACTCTTCTTCATCCAACACACAGTTGGATGGTCTTCAGTAATTTTTTTTTTGAATACTTTGTTAATGGGATTTGTTTTCTTAACCAATTCCCAAGTTTCAATAATACATCCATTAGTACTATTACTGCCAATCACAAGAGACTCGGAACCTTCTCGTAACAAAAATTTTACATGCGAAATAACTCTATCTACAGTTTCATTGAATGTTAAGAAAAAGCTTGGCAACCACTGGGATACAATGGAGCAACTTTTTTCATTTACAAGCTTTATTGATACTTCATAACAATGAATTGGTGATCGTGGCCGTCCATCAGACGTAACAATCAAGAAATTTCCATTTTGTCGGTAACTGATATCCACAACAGATATACGATACCTTGCTACAGCCAAGCTGTTTGTAGCCGAAATCATAGGCTCTCCACTGTCATTAGTTAACAGGGCTGCAATCATACCTGTAGCAGACACTACTAAGCATCCAGGTAATCCTGTGCCACCCCAAGCTCGTAGAGATGGTGTGAATCTGACATAGTTGAATTTTTCAAAATAATTAATATTATCAGCTTTTTCATTGACGAGCATCAATTTCTTTCCCAAATGAAAAAACGTGCCAGCTATGATCGGTTCGCCGCGAAAATCTTTAGAACCTACCTGCACCCAATTGGTCAGATTATGATCGGTACTACAAGTCCAAATGGATACGGCGCCATTCTTGTCACCGATCAAAAGTGAATAACCATACATGTCCCATTCTAAAGTGGTAACAGTACAATTATTGGAGGTAATCTTATGATATTTCCACGGCACATTGAGATCGGCTATGTAGACATGTGAGCCCCAGTTGATGTTGACGTGATCGTCTAGATCGAACGTGGTTACCCAAGCGACAATATTGTTGGCAGAAATCTTAGCCAAGCACTTGAAACACATATCTTCCTCCATCTGCTCATTTTGGAACTGGGTCTTCCAAGCTTGTTTCCGAAATATTGAATACACCAAATCCATGATACCAAGCCGGCGATTTACGTGCACTTGAACATAAATTACCGGTTACTTACGTACGGAGCACGAGCGACGGGTTCGGCGACATTCTGAGAAGCCTATGAAACATTACCGGATGGCTACCGAACAGCCAGATACCGTGACATGAATAACACCGCCGAACGTTTATAACGTCCGAAAACCGAACGGGGGGGTTAAGTGAAAATGTTAAACGTAAACAAAATGCTTTTTTTTATTTTTTTACTTTTTTTTTTTTTATCACGACACCGTACGCTATCAACACAATAACATTTTATTTGCGACGTTGCCGGACTGCTTTTAAAACACTGTCTGTTATCACACGGCTTTCCACGGTCTCCGCCACCAGGAGAGTGGTAGTTGTGAATTGTGACAAGCTGCTGCTGCGCCGAAGTAACTTATGTTATTGTAATTGGTATTGTGTGTATGTATTGTGTATGTATAGGTATGCGTATACTTCGTTTGTACCAATTTATCGATTTGTGTTTTTGTTAACGCAGTACATCAACGTTTAAAACTGACCTATTTCTGTGCTCGTACCGTTTGTAGTAATGTCCACGAAGCGTGTTTGACGAGCGACAACAAGTGAGACATGCAGAGCACACGAATGTCGTAACAAAAAAACAATGTAACTAAAATATTAACATTTTTTTTTTTTCTAGTGGAAAATCAGTCCATCGAAAACAATCCACCCCTTGTTAGTCCCCCGAGACAAGTACTGCCTGCTTACGTGACACAGCAGCCTCCGCCGCATAACAATCAAATACACTTGCAAACAGATTTCACTTCTCCACCACCAACGCATCCCCATGGATTCTGGCAACAGCCAGCCTTCCCCAACGCATGGCAAACGCAGTTCCGTATGCCCAACCCTGCCCCACCAGCTAAAACTACTGTGACTAGCACTACGACATGTAATAATCCAACCACATTTAGTTCATCTAGTAATAGTACTATTCGATCACCTTCGCCACGCTGGAGGTCGTTCAACAACAGTTCACGCCAACGGACACCATATCAATACGGGAATACACCAAGAAACACTTATCCTAGACAGTTCTCACAAAATGCTGTATGTTTCTAATGTTAAACTATAAAATACATTTCTCATCTATTAATATTTGTTCATCAGAATGGAAATTTCTTTGGTAATTCTCCACAAAATCCTCAAACGCCATCAACGTCATCAACGCAAAACTGGACACAATTTAATCAAAGACCACGTTTTATACCTAGACAACATATGCGTATGAACAGACCTCGTAGTTCTGTTCAAAATCAATCCAATGGAACGAATCAGGTTGAAACATAAAATTTTTTTTCTCATTTGTTTATTATCAATAAGAAATGGTTATCGAGATATTAATTTGAACTTAATAAATTTGTTATACTAATTAACATATTGTTTCTATTTTAAAAAAATTTAGGATACAAATGCTGTGACAGAATGTAAAACACGAAAACGTAAGTTAAAATCTCAACAATCTGGAGAACCTCAACGTGCTCAAAAACCATGGAATCGTGAAGACGCCGTCAAAGCTATCGCTGCTGAAATGGAACTTCGAACACCTAAAAATAACCAACAAATTATGATCAGGTTTCCAGATCATGAAATTACACGGCAAATTGTACAAAATTTCCATGATGACATTAAATCTGTACATTTCCATACACCATGTAATCCTAGGTATGTATGAATATAATAAGTAAATTTAAAACTAACATAATATGATTAGGTACATTAAAATTTAAAATATAAGATAGAATGTATTTAGTTTGAAATTTAATTTAAAACTATTGAATCTATTATATTAGGTATTGTTATGTACAAGTACAACCTAGTGCCAATATTGAAACAGTTGCAAATGCACTGAATGAAACATTTTTCCAACATGAAAAATTGCGTGTAGAAATTAAAGAAAGTCAGTTTGAAGAAAAGGCATTTCCAGAGTGCATTGATCCATATACGTAAGTGTCTCATTTTAATACTCATAACATTAAAACGTTAAGACTGAAATCAAATACTTATTATTTATTTATTTGGCTCCTCAAAAACGATACAAGTATCTTGATATATAGGCGACAGAGAGTATTGATTATAATGTCTTATAAATAGCCATTAATTGACAAAAAATTGTTTTCTTAAGACTTATTTTTCTACTTAATATTAATGTTCATGCTCCAAGAAATTTAATACTATTTCTATTAAAAGTTTTAGTTCTTCATTATTGTTTAAAAAACTAAATAATTGGAAATCAAACAATTGTTTTTAAGTCATTTTTTGGTCTAGTTTTCAATCATATAATGTACACTGATCATTTCCATATTACTGGAAAGTTTAATCAAAAAAATATCAAAGTGAAGTCAATAAATACTCAGAGTTTAAAAATAATATACTATCTAAAGAATAAAAAAAATAATATATTGTGGAACTAATTAATATTTCAGACACACTATTATTGATTATTTATTAAAAAACATGTATATATTTTTATTAATATAATTTTTTTTTAATAAAATACATGTAGGTCAATATGTATTAACTAAATCAAATACCAATATATGTATATATAGGTTTTAAAATTGTATAATATAAAATAATATAGAACCAATTATTAATATTGAATAAAATATCTAGTATTATATTATAATAACTCATACACTTATTAATTACTTTAGATTGTATCTTGGAAATTTACCAACAAATATTACATCTAATGCAGTTAAAGATGAATTTCCTAAAGCCACTCGAGTTGACATTGGATTTGCTAAAAAAATGAAGTACACAAGGTAAGTTCAAATAAATAATTTTATTCAAATGTATATTTTATACAGCCAATAATATACTTTTTAAAATTCTATATTTTGGTAGATATGCATTTATTAAATTCTCTAATGCGGAAGATGCAATACAAGCATATAAAGAAAAATATAATTTGGTTATTGATAGCCGGTCAGTTGTTCTGAGATTTAGACGTGGTAAAGGAAATGTAAACCCACCAGGCCAAGTTGATAAATTAGTAAGTGACTATATATTTTTCATACATTTCAAAATATTTTACTTATCATAATGTCATTATTTTAGCCGAATGAAATGAATGAATTTGACATGCAAAGTTTAAGGAAAAAAATCAAGAGGGAACCAATAGAAGTAAGAATAACTAAATCTTGATAAAATATTATATTGAATTTGTAGTTAAATTACTATTATTATTTTATTTCAATTTGTTTTCAGGAAAATATTGATGATTATGATCCTCCTCCAATTAACGTATCAAGAGTTGTTAAGCCTGAATTGCTTGAAGATGATGAATATGAACATGATTCAGTTTATGAATCTCAAATACCATATGGTAATGATATTAATATTAAAGCAGAGTGCCCAGATTACGATGAAGAATATGATGATCAATTTTTTGATGATGAAGAGCCATCTAATATTTACACTTTCCGAAGAAATGAAACTACGACTATGGATGTAGTTCTTGCGGAAAACAATAAAGCTCATATCATTCAAACCAATCACAGTGATGATATTGCTATACCTGCTGTAATTTTCTTTAAAAATACTATTTAGTTTTTACGCTCACTTATTATAAAAAAAAAAATTGCTATATAAACTGGGGGTTTTTAGGTTACTGAGGATGAAGATAAACAATGGAATGAGAAACTAGAGGATGAAGAAGATGCTAATGTGACATATTCATTTGTACCCAGAAAAGAATTATTATCAGAAAATAACTCAGATATTACTTTGCCATCAATTGTAAGTGTAAAATGTATTAGGTATAAGCCTTTTCATAAAAATAAATTAATACAGTTTTATTATTATACTTCATATTTTGATACTAAATATTCATAAAAAAATGTAATGGTTGTAAAATAATTATGTCATTTATAATTTTTGATTTTAAGCTAAGCAAGGAATATTTAGGTTTTTTTTTTGTAATCACTAGAAATTCTATTCCTTTAGTTTCCTGCTCCAATCTTTTAAATCAGAAATTATGTATGAATAGTAATTTTGACAGCTCAATTTTTTTGGATTTTCTAATATGAAAGAGTAATACTAATAATAGTTTTAAACCTTAAATATTTTATGTAAGTTATCTTACTTAATAACCTAGAAACCAAAAAATTTAGCTTTATCATTTTTCTCTTTTTGAAGGCTTCAGATATATATATATATAATGATTTACCTTGAGTATTACTCTGATTAAAATTTAAACTTAATCTTCATATATTTACAAAAATGTATAGTAATAATATTTCATATTTCAATTATATTTTATTTAAAAACTTTTTATCCTACCTTAAATTCCAATTTTTCCTGATTTTACAAAGTGATTTTCTAAAATAAGGTAATTATTAAAGATTTACGATTTTAAATTAAATCAGTAAATTGTATTTAACCTTGATAGTTTGTATATAATATTATATATATTATACATGTTAAATTACAGTAAAAATGATAAAATTTAAATATTATTGATATATGCTTTTTTAAGTGTTGTCAATAAAATAATTTAGTTTCATTAGAAAATATTAACCAATCGATTATAAAAAATATTTTATTTATTCAAGAATAAAATTCATGATGATTGTGATGACAAAGAAGACCAACAATGGAATACTACAAATGACGAAGATGATGGTAATGATACTGGATACAAATGGAAAATAAATGAAAAAAGAAAATCTACAAGTCAAACTAAAGGTAAATTGAATATTTAATTAGTGTTAATTTGTTAGCGAGTAAAAAGTTGATTAATAAGTAAAATCATAATTAGATAATGAAAAACGAGAATATAACTTAAAAAAATCAGATGACATTAGAGCCGTTAAATGATTCAAATTCGAAATACGCACGAGGTATGTTTTAATAATTTAGTTGACACAGCCACATTTTATGTGTATATATTTTAAGAAACTATTGTACTGGAAAAGTGAAATATTAGTTACATACGAATAGAACTCATGAATAAGATAAGTTTAGCCGATGAGTCATTCGTGATATGTAGAGTGTTTAGAAGGTATAATAAATTGCGAACTGCTCTTAAATATAGTAAATATACTAAATGAAAATGCCAAATATAACCAAAATAATTTGTACCTTAGGTTTGGGTCATTTGGCATTTAAGTACAATTAATTTAAACGGCACCTCGTTATTATTGGCCGATATTTCTTTTAATTTTATTTAATTTTGTTTTATTTAAATTTATTTTATTAAATTCCATCTATGAATTCCCCCATGGTTGTTTTTTTAATTTACAGTCTTGTTCACTCAATGTGGCCAAAAGGGTATTTAGGTTTGTATCGGCCCAGTAATGGGGCATGTCAAGACGCAAAACTGATGCACGTGTACTCAAGCGACAGAAGGTGAGATAAAAAAAAAAAAAAAATTGGAATGCACTAGAAAAGTTAAAATTAAAACGTAACAGTAAACAGTCTAAGTAAACAATTTAGTGTCATATTAGTTTAACGTGATTGTTTTTCTTTCTATAGGCATAAAAATAATTAACTAATATCCGTATAAACATTTTAAAATAGTCAACTATTAGAATTAGTTATATTCATTGCGAAAACTTTAAAATGATGTGAAATAGTCTAGTAACAAAATCATCTATAGTAATTCAATTTTAAGTGAACTTGTGAAGAATATAAATATTTATATATTTTTTAAATTATTATGATCATGTTGAAAATCCATAAATGAATTATATTTTGTGATTAATGTATTGAGTGTTACAAGATAAAAAGTTTTAAAAGAAATAAATCTAAACATATAAGATTTCAAATTTTTACATTTGATACTTTAAAATATAAAACATAAAGAAAAGTTGAGAAAAGATAAAAAATATGTTTTTTAAACTTATATTATTTGATGAAATAATTTATATATACATATATATTATTCTGGGCTATATTTAAAGAAGAAAGTATAGACCGCAAATTACTTAAGTAAAATTAGATTAATACATTTATTTATTGAAAATTAGTAGTAATAATTAATATTTTATCAGAGTTATACATTTTGTTCAGTAATATTGTTTTTAGATATTATCTACTGAGGTCATAATGATAATAATTATAAAGATGGTAAATTTATAACCAAATAATGAGAGTTTGTGGTGCTCTGGCAATATGTTTATTAACTCTATTTGATTATATGTATTCAAATTCTAAATGCATAAACCAGAAGGGAATTATAACCAAGTACGTGAATGGCACACATTTGGTAAAATATTTCACTGTTTTGAATTTGCAATATTACTTCTATGATGAATTAATAATTGGATGATGATAAGTGGAAAATAGAACAACTTCTATTGACATTACTGTTTTCTACATAATTTTTTTTTTTGATCTAGTGCAGATGTCTCCAATTTATAGTCTACCAAAATATATTTTAAAATATAATTTGGTAAATTTTATGGTTATTATTTTGAACATTCATATTACACATTAAATAACATTTACTGTTTGGTCAATAAAAGTGGTATTTGTTGTATATTTTATAGTAAAATATATTAATACGGTAATTAAAACCAAAAATGGCTCTTATGGTGATCTTAAAAATTCTATGAGACCCTAGTGTTCAAATGTATAGGACTATTGTCCAAATGATTGATTATAACTTATGAGGTTCAATAAAATTTCATTTGGCCATGTACTGCGTGGAATTTTCAATTAGACCTTGTTTTTGACGTCTATCTGATTTGTTTTTTAACTGGTAACTACTATTGATCAAACAAGAAAAAAAATTACTTAATGTTGTTATTTTTAAAGAATCTTGATCCACTTATTTGTGGATTTTGATATAGTTCATGTGGATGAATTGTAATATTAATATTTAAGAGCTACATAAATGATATGCCCAGGAACTTAAACATTCTAAAAATGACCTTGGTATTGTTAGTTATATTAATGTTATTGTTTTTAAACACTATTATAAATGATGAAATTTTCATTCAAAATTATTTATCTATTACTTTTGCAGTAATTGCAGTAATGTGTATTATTATAACTTGAATTGTAAAATATTCTGAAAATATACAAACATTTTAGTATTTTACAATATAAATATTACTACTGGTTTTCTAACACAATGCTATATAGTATAAACTTAAACCTATCCTATTGAAATGGTTTTATGGTGTGTTGGTTGTCTAATAGTTATTTGATTTTATTGCAGAAAACTAATAATTCTTGTATACATTTTTAATTTACTCATTTTTGTCAAGTACACTTGTGCATCAATAGAATTAAAATAATGTTATTTCAATATTTGTTTGCCTCTGTCTGTTATACTTAATATACAGTAATACAAATCTTATTATAAATTTGTATGTATATAGTGATGATTGAAATGAACACATTCGTTGTGTTTTCATTTATATATAGTGAGCGTTATATCATTTATTTCAAACACATAATACTTATAGTATACAAATTACATTAAATCAAAACTATCCAAAGTTATATTAGTTTAAAAGGGATATATTGCATTACTTATATCAGGCATTTTGACAATCTCTATGATTGCACCAGAATTAGACTCTGTACCTACCCTTAAATAACCCTCTGTTAATATTTTAAATTACAAATTATAGATATACAATATTAGTCATTATTTATTATGTAAAAACAATATTCACTTGTATATTCTTTTTTCCCTATGTTGTAGACGGTATAGAAAAACCTAACAAACTTGTATCTAAGTGACATCTAGGTTGAAATTAAAGTTAAAATGTTCAACATTATTGGTTTTAACTCATTATTAAATTTATTTATAGAAGAATATTTTCTTAGAAAATATAATGCTCTGAAAAATATTCTTTTTAAAATGTTGTAATATGTTTTAATAATATAGTTGATTTTTAGCTGTTATAAGTTATAATTGGGACTCTGATATTAATATCAGTCCTAGTTATAATGCATTTCAAGGGATTATTATTTTATTTTAAACAATTGATATTTCATTGAAAATGTGTGTATATCGAGAGATGTACTGAATTGAGACAACATTTCCATAAATGATTTTGTTTAAAGTAATAAAGATACACTACATTTATAATTATATACACTAGATGTCATAATCTAGACCAGTGGTTCTTAACTAGTGTTTTTTGGCACATAAGTATGCCAAAAACCGGTTGTAGAAACGTCTTAACTGTGATAATCATAATACATGCATAAAATAGTTTTTTATTATCTATATATTATATTAGAAATGATTAATATTTTACATATATATATATATATATATATATATTGTTTATTTGTTATGTCCATATATATATATTATTTATTTGTTATATATATATATATATATATATATATATATATATATATATATATATATATATATATATTGTAATGGAAAGTGTTCCAAGTACTTAAAAAAGTTGATAACCATTGGAGTAGGGCAGAGACAAAAAGTGAGAGTATGATTACATCCTTGTGAAAATTTGGTTTCACCATTTTGCTGTATAAATACTGAGCTAACTTACACTACATATACTTGAATCTTAATTTATAACAATAGAAACCTTTATAAGAAAGGACATTGGAAACAAATGAAAATTGGGCAGTAGTTTATTTGCAGTGTATTACTCATATACTTTTACTATTGTTTTTTGTTTAATATTTTTCACAAGTATAAGATATTTTTATTGTCTTATAATATTATGCTTAAGACTATGTTATCATTTAATTACATATTCATTTTTTTAGAGTGTGATTTATTAATCCTTTCAAGATTTAATTAAAAATTACTCTTATAATTTCAATGTCCTTGATGTATGTTCCAATAGGTACCTGTTTAAATAAGAAACTATAACATCAAAGTTAATATTTACTTACAATTATAATTATATAATATATATACTACTTTATAAGTAACTGTTGTCTTTATTTTTCTAGGGTCGTCGATAACGGAAAGCAAGCCAACATGCAATTAAATTGGACTCACAACAAATAATTTCTTATATCTTCCAATCCAATTTATTGGGAATATATTTACATTAAGGATCCCTTCAGACATTCCTCCGCATCACATATTTTTTTTATACGTCTTAATCCTATGCTCACACAATTCTATAACCTCGTTCAAACTGTCTACATGAATATGATTTTAGTAAATTTTCTTTCGATATGAGATGTTCCGAAATACTAATGAACCTTCTCAAAGATCAGGACCATAAGATGTACTATCTCTGATTCTCACTTTCCGGTCAATAGAAGGAAATTTTGTTATTCTGGAGTGTGGTCACCACATATAATTTTAAGTATATATGTATAAGAATAAAATAGTGATAGTGACTTCCCGTAAAATTCAAAATACATTATATTGTTATGTGTGTGTTGTACTATTTACTTTACAACTAATCATAAAATGTATATTATATGTATAATAATATATATATATATAGTATTTACACATCACATATATAATATCTATGCATTAATAATATAGTTCCTCTGTTTAGTTTGCATACAAACACATACACATTCACAGAACAATATTTTATATTCTGGTACATAATGTACCAATAAATTTGAATCCATAAACTGTTGACTACAATATTAATTTTGTTGTCAAAATTGATTAATAAATAATTGGTAATTGTATGTTTTCTATGCGAGATAAATATCTATCTAATTATTGATTAAATGTTATTATACATATTACATAAATGTGTGTGTATATGTATGCATGCTTATACGCAAAAAAATGTACAACCCGCATGTTATATGTATACAATGAAACATATTTTTACGGAAATTACCAGTTATTTTATCATACAGACGAACCCCCACCCATTACCAATCAATGATTAACCAGTTAACCATGAATGTACTTATTCAATTCAAACTGTTCGATTTTGGACTTTTATTAAATGTCTAATACTAACTATACATCTTAAGATAAACGCATTTTATCACTTGATTTAAACAAATAATTATTTATTTTTTTTACAACTTGAACATCATTTATTTTTACATTCAACTTCTACCAATTTACGTGTAATGTTCGATAAATTAAATATACATCTAAGGATTAGCCGGGCAATCCTGGATTTGACCATTACATATATACCTATTCAGAATATTTTCCACTGTAATGAAAGAATACAATTTTAAAATACTTTCCTGCTAACGAATTTGAAAATACTCAATTTTGAACGGTATTGTCCATAATTAATGATTAACTGGATCTTAAACATACGTTTGATGTTAAAATGTATAGTATTTCGACAACTGGATATTGTGAAATTTGTATGTACCAATAAGACTGTAGTCTTGTTTTCATTGTTATTGTCAGTATTATATACATATATAATACTGACTTTAATTTTCTTTTTTTACCCAAAATATTGACTTTATTTATTAAAGATAAATACCCAAATCTATCATTGCTTTTTTTAATCGACGTTATATTTGATTACGATGCATTGCACTACCACAGTTGGGCGTATTATGTATATTAATATTGTATTGCTTGCTTACAAGTTAAGGAACATAAATTTAAATAATTTATATTATAATTAAACTATAACGTTTAACATAACTACTACAGACTCATTGAGACGATTGTAAGTCTATACTTAAAATCAATATTATCTAAAACCTATACAATTATTACTATTAGTTATTACTACAATAATATAAGTGGAATTGTAAAGACTCATTAACATTAAGGCTGCAAACAAATGATTCACTATGCTGCCAAATAAATTTGATAAAGATTCGACCAATCTGTGTATCCGTTTGTAACTATTCTCCGGGGTTCGCCAGTCTTCATTCATACTTAAAGACCTTACGACCACCATAGCCATCATAGCCATCCACCACCTACCACCCATCGCCACCTACCACCTACCACCTGAAGCTGGCGACCCTCTAAAGACAAACAATGGTACAAAACACCAATTCATTCACGTTTGGCCAGTCATTTTCTTTTGTGTGTTCAGTACATTTTAATATACTGAATTTGCATTTATTCGTGTTTGTAAATGTTTGCGGCCTAATGTAAACTAACCTTGATGATATGCGTTTTAAAACATTACACACTGTTATGGGATAAACATTAGCCTGACATTTTAGTTACATTAAAAATTGTTATGTAGGGAACTGAGAAGTCATTGTTACGGTGTTAATCAAATGTAAAATCCAACTGAATAACTGGTTTTAAGTCGTAAGACCATGAAAAAAAATAAAAAAATAGTTTTGGTTGAACTGTCATGTATTTATCATAATAACTTATATTTTAAGTTTTTTTTCAACACTAATGTCAACTTATATAATTGTCAAATCTTAATTCAAATATTATTCATTATCGTTAATTATTATTTTTATAACTAATTATTATTATTTTACTCGTATATTTTATTTTAGACTATATTATTTTTAAAATTATTTCCCTGATTATATTTTATACTTTTTTTTTATATGATAAAACTAAAAACTATTGTGAAATATATTACATTAAAATATTATTGTAATTCTTGTCTTTGCGTTTAACTATTATGATAATTTGATGTAATATAAATATTTTTTTTATTTTGTATCTTACAATGGGACATTACTATTTATATTTTTATTATTATTATCATTATTGAATTGAATTGTTATGATCCAATGTTAGGAAGACATTAAAATTTGTTTCCATTATTTAGTACTGATTAATTTGTATTTTATTTTGTAACAATAAATGACTATAATTTTTAAGTTGATGCAAGAATAAACTACATGTGTAGACATTTAGACTTAAGAGTATATTTTAGTATATTATTTTTCAAATTTATTTATTTATATTATTATGCAATTTCAAATTTTAAGCCCAAGATCTAATTTTCAGGTGGTACCAATTAATAGAACTATTTTTTTTATAGTAAGAATAACCAAAGCGGCATTGAGTCATTGAAAAAAAGAATTAAAAGCTAGCAAAAGTCTGAAAGTCCATGGTTAGTTAAATATTACTTCATATTAATAAAAAAAAAAAAAGGATTAGTTACAGGAGATAGCCGACGGGTTATTGATTATGTTGAACTTGTTTAGAATTTTAAATTGATAAACAATTGCTTTTAAAAAGAATTCTAATGAAAAAAAGATTGCAATGTTGTTAGTGATTTATTTATTCAATTAGTAGAATGAATTTTTAAGAGATTAAATTAAAAATTGCTTGAAATTAAAATATTTATTTTTTTGTTTAAATACCAATCTTGTCAAATTTTAATTTTTGTAAACTCATTAAAACTGACTGGTTTTTCCTATTATAAAAATTACTTATCCAACGTGACCTAATATTAATCTTTAAGAACTTAAAATAAAGGTATACAAATTGTTTACCATTAAAGTTTTATTTTAATCGAACAATAAAAATACATTGAATATTGAATAGCAATAGTAGATCACATGTTTTACCTAGATTGCACTTTGGATGAGTCCTAAAGTATATATATTTATAAATGAGTTCTGTTTAAAAATTACAACTTTTAATTTGAATTAATAATATCTTAATTTACACAATACACAATTACATCACCAACATTGCTTAAGAAGATTAAATCTAACAAATTATAACTTAAATTCTTTAAGAAGTCACAATTTTTACAACTAGAACAAACAAATACTCAACAATTCAAAGATCATGACATAATAAGTGAAAATAACAAATAACAATTTTTTAAATTTACATTTTAAAAAGTAGACATACAATGATAAATTAATGAATAAGTACACATATATTATTTCATTTTCATTATACCTTTAGCCCTGAGATATCGCACAATCAATGGTACAGATACTAGTGTTATTGAAATGCGTACGGGCGCGAAAGATTTGTGAATGGCATATGCAATGATAAACTGACTTGCACCAGCTACTATTTTAGTGCTCTCGTCGGCATTTGACATACCCATCCAACCAATCCACTGTTGGACGTCAACACCGTTCGAGATGAAAAAATACACAGTACCCAACGATATCAATGAGATGCCGACATGAAAGACAACCAACACAGAGCCATATTCTTTGGCGGCTTTTTTCAGTTTTTCACGCGGAGTCAGCTCTGATGATTTAGGATGACACCATCGAACGGTGGGCAAATTCAACGGACATTGTGCTGACGGCTCGAACGAACGATTGGCCAACAGTTGTGTTTGGCATCTTCGTGCAATCGATACGAACCTGCAAGTGTAATGATTGCTTTGAAAAAATCTACCGACAGGAGATACTTTTGGAATCGATTTTAAAACTTTAAACATAATGCACTCGCTATGCTTCACGGGACAATATAAGTAGACAAAAATTATCAAAATAAATAGGTAATTGATTTTAGGTTCTTACAAAATAACAACTTTCTCGGTTAAAAACAATATGTTGTCATTGTACATTTTCATAATTATAGGTACCTACTGATAAAATTAAAGTGATAACGAAACGATAGTTGTCGAGATAAAAAGTTTCTATTGATACGGGTCCGTCTGCATTCTACGCAAGTGTGGCGCATTAGACTGGTGGCAAAAATATTAAAATTTCAAGTAACTATACCTAATCAAAAATCCATCGTCAAGAATAGCTGTACTTAATTGCTATTAACTGCAATGTCGATTGGTATTATTTATTGTTCGTACGTTAGTAATTTAATTCATCATGTTATATCGCCATAGCCGAAAAACGGCTTAAATTTTTTGCGGGGGCTCAAGTCTCTCATTATATTAATTTAAAAAAAAACCTTATTATATAGGTATTCGTTTTAATACATTACGCCGTTCTGTTTCTATGATCTATGCCTTTTAACTACTTTTTTTCTGTTTGTAAATCAAATTAAAATTTTCTTTTAAATTTTGCTTGATTTAAAACTATACACGACACGTGACAGAGCCACGGACAATTATTGACCATGGGACGGTTATGTGCCTCGATTACACTGAGCGACTTTACACGCTAGTCGCCGGCGAATTAACTCGCCGCTTGTCCAATACAAGGAACCAATACAATAAACATGGAAAATACCAAATAATTAAAATATATTTCATAAAAAAAGTAACATCTGAACACAAGTATTAATAATTGACCTTATTAAAATATTTAATTATAAAAACGTAATTCTAAAAAATATCTTGAAAATGCGATAAGTTTCGCTATATATACTTATACGTATATGTCAAACATTATGTGACTATATTTATAGGTAGACATCTATTCTATAATCAATGGTGAATAGACACAACTAGGTGTGGGGGGGGGGGTGTAGTGGCCCGAACACATTTAATAGAATTTCCTCCAATGGGTTGGGGGAGGGGGGATGGGATAATACTCGTTTACCGTTGACAAAATCGTTCGACCATCGCCGGCGCAATAATAATAATTGTTATGTCGTCGCGCTCATCCGACGAACGATTTGCTCTTGCGGTCCACGGTGCCTCCGTCGCGACAACAAGCGCACGGCGCGCCGCCGTCCCGGCACAGGCACCTGACCGAGCCGCGGTCTGCCGAGTGGCCGCTGTTGCCGCGGTGGTCGCCCGCCGGCGGTCGCGCATCGCCGGCGTCCGTCGCCCTGACCTTTTGAGCCTTGGATATGACCTTGATGTTCTCCTCCCGGGCCGGCATCGTCTTCTTCAGCGACAGCCGCCTCGAGCGGTCCGTCTGCTGTTCGCGCAGGCTGGCCCCGCCGCCGCCGCTGTTCGCGCTGCACCGGCTGCCGGGGGGCGCGACGTCGGCGGCGTGCGGGAAACGCCACAGGAATATGCCGCCGTCCGCGCTCGTGCTCACCACGAACCGGCCGTCCGGGCTCACCTTCACGTTGGTCACGACGCCCGCGTGCCCGATCCCCACGTGCGTTGGCACCCCCTCGTTGTACAGCCAGACCTTGACCATCTGGTCTGAACTGCCGGTCACGATGTACTTTCCTGCAGAAAAAAAAAAACAATACTCAATATCAATAACCGTCGTCGCTCAGACCGCTCGAATGACACAACAAGGTATTAAGTAGATGTTGAAAATTGAAATGAGTTCAAACTATAAGTTCGATTAGGCGCGGGTTGACCTTAAACACATACCATACGGAATGACAGCAGGAGAGATCACATTCATTCAATTTGAAATTCTAAACTAAGGAGCACCGGTGCGATTCCTCTGACGCGTCAGTCGCGTGCGGTCACTGGAAGGTAGTAGACGTATTTCAAAATTTCGAATATTTAAATTTAATTTAAAGCTCACGATGAGTGAACGTGACTTATTGTCATACCTGCTTCTTGAAGAGGTCGAAGAAGAAGATGAACTTCTTTTAGAACAATTATTACTAGGAAGGCCGGAAGAAGGATTTTTTACAATATTAATTAACCGGCATTTAATACACGATGACGAGAAATTCCGGGAGTTTTTCAGGCTGAATATTGACCGGTTTAATTACGTATTGCATGAAAAATACACACCGTTGGGGGTGACATCCAGCGAGTTGAGCGCCGACGCCGAGGAACCCTCGATCTCGCGAATCAGCGACCCGTCGAGAGCCTCCCAGAACCCGATGTATCTGTTGGTGCCGCACGTGAGCAGCTGCGCTCCGTTGGGATGGTACTTGGCGCTGGTGAAAATGGTCGACGAGAACATAATGGACAGCCGCGTGAACCGCACAATGTCCCAGACCACGCACGTGCCGTCCGCGCTGGCCGTGATGGCCTCGTGGCCCAGCTGATGCACGTCGATCGAGCTCACCGGGCCCTTGTGCTCCTTGAGCACGGCCTGCAGCGCGCCGTTCATCCTGTCCACGTGCCAGACGCGCACCTGGCCCTCGCCGCCGCCGCTCAGCAGCTTCTTGCCGTCCTTGGACATGGCGATGGCCGTCACGCCCTTGTTGTGACAGTCGTTGATGGCGTACAACAGGCGCCCGGTCTCCGGCGCGAATATCCGTATGTCGCCGTCGTTCCAGGACGTGACGATCTGCGAACCGTCGTGCGAGAACAGCACGCCGGAGCACGTGAAGTTGCGCACGGTGATGCGCAGCAGCTCCTGTAGCGTGTCCACGGACCAGACGCGCACGTCGTGCTTGCTGGCGGTCGCGAACACCTTGCTGTAGTCGTGCGGGAACGCCAGGTCGTACACCACGGACGTGTGGCACGTGAACAGACAGGTGACGTCGAAGTCGGACGCACGCACGACGAACAGCTCGCAGTTGACGGTGCCCACCAGCACGACGGTGCCGTTGTTCATCAGCTGCACGCTGGTCACCGACGAGTCGACGTTGGCCGACTTGAGGACCACCAGCAACGGGTGCGTGGGCGTCGCCAGTCGGGTCTCCACCTTGCTCGCGGCACCGGTCCGCCTCGCGCCGGGCTTCTTGCCGTCGCCCCCGGCCGACCGGACCTTCGGCCTCACCAGTTCCACGACGCCGTTCCCCGAGCCCACCACCATGGTGCCGTCCGCGATCAGGTACAGCGAAGTGATGCCTTTGCTGTACAGCTCTACGGTGGCGGCGCCCGCGCGCCTCCGGCTGGCCGCCGGGTACTTGGCGAAGCACCCGACCAGCGTCGGCGACCCGGACGGCGCGGCGACCGCGGGGTCCGGCGAGAAGTTCAGCTTGATCTTCATTATGTCGCCCGTGCTGGTGCCGCAGTAGGCGTATTCGTCCGCGCGATCGATTTCCGCGCACAGGATCTTGCGCTTGATCTTCGCGAACGACGCGTCCAGCCCCTGAATGTTTCGCTGTTCCTTGTTGAGCGTCCACAGTCTCAGTATGTTGTCGCCGGCCACGATGAAACACTCACCGCGCCGGTGGACGGGCCTCAGCACGGTCGTGCAGCCGGCGGTCGACTTCACGGACGACGATCCGCACAGTACTTCTCTCTTCTCGATGTCGTACACGATCACAGAACCGTCGTCGATGCCGCCGAGCGATATGAGGAAGTGTTCGCAGCAAGAGAACGCCACGGACTCGACGCGCACCTTGTGCGACTCGTATTTCGTGATAATCTGACCGGTTTTGAAATCCCAGATGATTATCGGAGACCGGAACCCCATGTAATTCACTTGACCCGAACCGACATATTTTCCCGACTTGGATACCGTCACCGCAGATATGACGTTGGTGTGCCCCTCGAAGAATCGCTGCGACTTTGTGGACCAGTTATAGGCTGTGATGTTGGTCCCTAGTGGATAGACCAGATGAATCCCATCTGGATGCAATATGAGACCGTTTAACGGATTACCATCGAAACCGATCAATGACTGCAATTCGAGATCCTGCACAACAATTTCACTCTCCATCTTCCAGACAAAACGATAATACACACATGAAAACAAATACACGCACAGTAATAAATAATGATATAAAATGCTGTAGTTCAATAAGCTAGCTGATAAGCTTTTGTATTTTAATGTCCGATTCCATGGCAACTAAAACATCAAAACAAAACATATTCAGGTTTCACATTAAAATGTTATTCAAAATGTATAAATAAAATCAATTATAGAAATGCTTATAAAATAATAAACATTTGTGATGGAATAAATAAAAGTCTTTATTATTTAAAGAACAATTATAAGATACACACATTATATATTATATTGATCAATAGGTACTAAGAGTGTTGTTTTACAACAGATCAAATTTCAACTAAGAAAAATTTTTATATTATTTTAAAAACAATAATAATTGCATTAATTTATGAATTAAAACAATTATTTATAATATAATAGACAATCATGTATTCGTAATGACATCATAGGTTCATCCTAAATTTTATGTTGTAAACAATTATAAATTTTATATTTGTTAATATTATTTTAATCGTCACACACGCCCTGTTTAAAGTATATAATATTTCTTCACAATACAATTAACAAAAATTAATAAAAAAAAAAGCCAACAAATAATAAATTAACAAAAATGTAAAATTAAATTAAATCTATAAAATTTGGTATATTTGGTAATCTTCAAGTCTAATTCATCAACTATTTTGAAATATGTCCTACAGGTTTATTAAAGGAATCAATCACATCAAAAAAGGAATGTGAAAGTGTGGACTAAGTTCAAATGAAAGACTGAGTTATAGAAAATGTGATATTCAATACTGTACAACAATTATATAAACAATAAATAGATTGAAATAATATAATTAAATTAAAAAAAAAAATAAAACAACCAAACAAACTTAAATTAAACAAATTAAATAACATACTAAATTTTATACAAATGTATCTGCGATTTCTGGCAGAGAAGTCTGTTTGGTAAAAGATTTAAAGTAGGCCAATGAATTTAATAAGTACAGGTCATAAATAAGACAAATTTAACATAACTCTTCAAAAACAATTACTTGAGTATTTAAATTGTATTTGCAAGAAGGAATGTAAAAGTTGACTAGTGAATATCCAAATTATTGTACATTGAGTATACCTCTGTTTTCCAATGACCCTTTCAAAACGTAAAACAATTGCAACTGTTCTTCAGGTCTTAAAGTAAATACCTAAAAACGCAATGTATTTAGAAAATAATCAACAAGTTATTATTATATATTCTATGAATACCTGTTGAACAGTTTTTTGTAAAGTAGGTGTGCTTACAAAACTGTATATATAAACATTAACAAATGTGGCCATAAGATATTGACAGTCAAAACGATCCATAATGCCACCGTGTCCTGGGATCACATCACCAAAGTCCTAAAATAAAATTAGATAATTTATTAGTATATAATAATACTTAATAACATTTTTTACTTATTAATTACCTTTATTTTAAATGCACGTTTAAATCCACTAGCGAAAAATCCTCCAAATGGTCCAATAATAGAGCTGAACAAAGACATCCAAAAAGCGTGAATCATAAAAGGATAAATTGTTACCTTGTTAGAAACTCCAAACTATAACAATAACAAAAATACATGTATATATAAATAAAAATATGAACTTTTCAGTTTTTAAGTGAACATTCCTAACACTGTAAAAATGTTACAATTTTATTAATTTTAAAATAATTACAAATTGATACATACTACATTTAAAGCGCGTGCAATGAATTCTGGTAAAACATATTCATGGAGACTATATAATGGTGACGGTTCACAATCAATTATCATTTTACCAAACTTTTCACTGTACTCGACTGGACAAACAAAGTATGGATATTGACACAAGAAGTATGATATCTGTTGAAAATAATAAAAATGTATTTAAACATCAACCAATAATGTTATAATTATATTTGCATTTGTATAATTGTATTAACAAATTAAAAAAGTAACCATGTAAGATAGATATTTGAATCTGAGTTAAATGAGTAAATGGGCAAATATTGACTTTGTATTTTTCAAAAATATAATTCAAATTATTATACTCTCAATGTCATTGTAAATAATTGAATCGTATTGAAAAAACATTATAAATATTTACTTATTTTTTTCAAACGATTTTTATTTGAATTTTTCATATATTTAATAAATATTAAGAAATAGTTAAATTTTTAAATTAAAATTGATATTAACTTACGACAATACCACAAATTACAGTGGCTACACCGCCACCAATAAATCCTTCCCAGGTTTTTTTTGGTGATACTTGTATAAGTGGAGTACGTCCGAAAAAAAATCCAAAGACATATGCCCAAATATCATTAAGTATAATCATTGACACAGGCACAATAAACCTACAAACGATAAAAATCAAAAAATAGACAATAAATCAATTATTTTATTTTAATTATACATTTTAAATAAAATCAATTAATTTAATAATTCATTTGATTTAATTTAAAAATTATTGTTTCTATAAATAGTTTAGTTGCACTCTCATTTAAAATTTACATATAATAAAATGATAATAAAGTACTCAGATAGATCAAGAGGTGCCCAAGGGTATGTTTTGAGTTTTATATGCTAATTTTTATTATTTATTATTTTTATTTAATTTCTTAAAACTCATGTAGACGCTCAAATTATACTAATTTACTCATGAGAATTAAATTATCATATGTATGATGTATCTCATGCAATATTAAATATTTATGTTATTAAATAATACAATTATTTACATACCATATTAGTCCTTCAAATATATTTCGAATAATAAAATAGCTTTGAGACACGACAATCAAGAGACATACGTGAGTCCAAGCAAATAATGAAAATTGTTTCATATAGTACTTGCGTACCAATGACAAGACAAACCACACTAGACCACCAATATATAAACTGAATGAAACAAATCGGTGATAAGTTATTAGCATTTTCAAATATTCCTATGTTAAATAAAATACAAATTAATTATAAATTTTTATATAATTATATATTTTTTAAATCATTTTAAAAACTTACAGTTCTGTTAACAACAACAGCAAATATGTCCACTAAGCTTTCACCATAAAAAAAATAATTAGATGCCATCAAAAAATACCAAGATAAAGAACGAAACCAAGGAAGGCCATGGATTCGATAAACAGAATAACCAATGTTAATAATCTCCTCAAAACATCTGACTTGCACAACTAAAACCTGTAATTAATTCAAAAATATGTAAAATTATTTAAATGTTTATAATTAAATTAAAATTATTCATATTCAATAGATGTGTTAAATAAAGATAATACATTTGACTTATATATACTTAAAGTAATACAAAATAAAGTAATAGATAATTTTATCAAATAAGTGTCCATTTAAAATACACCAAGAATACTTTGCTCTTTAATGAAATTGAAAGTTAGTCACAGAAGCAGAAATATCTTGTGATATTTATGATTATCCTTTAAGGCTAGTGCCTTAAATCCACTGAGTGGATTATTGAGAATATTGAAGATTATCATTATTGCCCATGATAGGTATTACTATAGAAGTTAGAGTAAAAGACTAGAGCAGGGGTTTTCAACCTTTTAATCCTTTCAATCCATATAATATATATATATATCAGACTATTATAGACACAATGAGCATATTTTCTGAGAGTTACATTGTTTGATATGAAAAATTTGATGATAGAAGCCACCCGACGATGGCACTTTCTGTGGTTTTTTTTTTTTTAATTAGTTTAATTTATCTTAAGAGATCACGACACCATTTACGCTTCAGGCGTCTCAGGGGATTGCCAGGTATGGTGGGAGTGGCTAAGTTTAGTATGAGTTTATTTGGATGGTTATTTAGTTTGTTATGAAATCTTATATAAAATGTTTTTGATTAGTCATTGTACGCAGTGATCAATATATTTTTACTACTCGCTAGTGTACCCGTAAATTAAGAAATGTCAAATTAGCTAAGTTCATTTTAATTAATTTTTTTATTTTATTGGGGATGCAATATGTGTTACCTTAATCCAACGGTTAGAGAGGGGAAAATGTTGAGGGGGGGACTTTTTTTCTTTTTTTTTTTAATGATGGGCTATATTAACTAAAAATTAAGGAGAAAAATTAATCATGATTTTTGCACCAGAAACGTATAACAATCGAACAAATCGGTTATTATATAATAGTAACTTAATCATATAATGATATGAGTAATGGTGGTTCGTTATGAATACATAATTATGTAACAATAATAATAGTCATAAAACGCATAACTACATACGTAGGTGTGTTTGCAGGAGACCAGAAAAAGTTAGTCATCAGTACAATACTGGGCGTGTCACACGGCCAATGAGAGCCGAGCTGCTCGCTCCGCCCGACCAATGACAGCCGAGTTACCCACGCAACCCGACCCCGATCGAGAGACACGCGAATCTAGGGGCGACAGCTCACCGCCCACGGGGCCGTTCAGTGTAGCGTCGACCGCGGTTCCGGAAGCTCGTCTCGGTCACGTTTTATTTTTCTCCGCGACAGTGCTTAATGTCGCCAAATGTCGTTACTATTTATCGCGACTCAATTTAAATTTAATTAAATTTATCGAGTGACTTTCGTATGCGCTACCATACTGACATTATTTTACAAGCCAACATGAACACCGAACCTCTACAGCAAGCCACCGAAAAGCCGTCAGAGGTACCGACTTTCTTCGTTCATAAATCGGTACAAGATCCTGGGCGCCGACGGAGGGTAGCGAAGGCTAGTGTGCGACCACACACACGTGCATTCATTACATACGAATGTACTGGCTCTCACGTCTCAATAAAACGGCATTTAACACACTATCGGTGGATTATGCACAAGTCACCAAAGGGGAATATCGCACAGATTTAATTGAACCCGGAAAACATCACAACAAGTCCAAACACAACAAATAACAGAAGCCAAGTCTAGATAGAACACAATCATTATAGGACATCTGTCTAAGGTAAAAGGTCACATTATTTTAATTCTTTTTAATAAAAAAAACTTAGTGACAAGTAATGTAAAAAAAATAAATACCTTTGAATCAGATGCCCTTATAAATAATGATAAATTAATATAAAAAAGTAGGTACAAAACCTACTTTTTTCTTGAATAAGCACATAAATATAAAAAATGTAATTTAGAATGGAATTAATGAAAAAAAAAACTTTAAGACCCTTTTCAATCCACCAAATAATTATCAATATCAAAAAGGTTAAAAACATCAATGTAAATGAAATTAAAATCAACTGTGTTTCATTTTACTCTTTAGCAGCCCATATCTCATTGGTATAATACCAAACGATGTGAAACCTCGTTGTATATGCGTGGATTTTTGTTAAATCGTTGAAAATAATATCACGTAAATATAAACGAAAAAAGTCGTGCGAGATATTATTGCACAATGTATGACATTTGTTCGGCATTTGTGTGTGACGAGTTAAATTTTCTTTTATTCGAATTTGAAAAACTTTCAAGTAGTAAAATACACTGGCCCTAACTGGCCTGACTGGCGGTTTTGTCGTTATTTAAGATGTATAATGTGGCTGGTTCAAAAATATAGTTTGTTGATTTCATAAACGAATTGTAAAACGAAAAACATTTTCCCGTCATTGATATATTATATATTCACCTGCTGCGAACATCTCATAATACAAGTCAACTTTTCTTCAAAAATGGTTAACGAAAAAAAATACAATATAAGTATGTATTGTTTTACATTTTATTACGATACCCGTGTGTAATTATTCAATTTTTACACTCTACCACAAGACGTTTAAGATGTGAATTTTTTTTCTGATGATACTCTTTAATCTCTGTTTTATTTAGGCATCCAACCATCAAGCCAGCCGCGTCCGGCTAAAAAAAATTTGCAAGTAAGATTTAAATTTTGTTTTATTAAAATTTTCGAAAACACTTTAAATTTCAAACAAGTTTCCTTAAAACACATTGTACTTCACATAATATGTGTGTGTGTGTGTTATTACGAATTGACAATGTGTTTATCATTAACCTCGGGTTTTAAAGTAATGTTGTTTGTAAATAACGCGAATGTTTCAGTTGCTCAACGGGACACTGAGCAAAAACGAACTTGTAGCGAAACCAACCGTTGACCATCGGAAACAACGTGTTGCGCGCTTCGCATGGTACCCCCTGCCGGAGGTAAAAAAGCCGGACCCGCCGGTGCCGAAAAAAAGCAAAAAAAAAATTCATAAGAAAAAAAATCGCGGCGAACTAGTAGTCGAAATGGTAAGTAGTACCGCATAATTGCAATCGAAACTTTGTAAAACTGTCGTCAACGTACCGACGATAAAAAAAAATGAAAAATTGTTCTCTTATCTGTTGGGTCCCTTATCGGTTATCGTCCAGTACAACAATGTTTTAAAATAAAAAAAAGTTATCCTTTAGATTCTCCCGTCGCGTGTTTGAAAAAAATCCGGAAACGTCGTACTCGCATGGTCGACAGATGAGATAATTCTGTTCGAAAATCGAGCGTGGCATAATGATATATTTATACTATTTTTTTCAGAACCCCGACCAACCGTTAAAAATTATCATCAGAAGAATAAAATGCAGAAGAACAAAAGTCGATCCGGCGACGCGGGCTGCTTACAGTGAGTTTTCGAAAAAGTGTTTTTTTTCCTACCATACTTGTATAATTTTTTCTAATTTGTTCTGATTTTCCTTTTCTTTTTTTTTTGCTCTAGACGACAGCGACAGTAATAATAGCAAAACCAAACAGGCTGATTTAAATTTGCAACAGCATTATGACGATGATGACGTTTGAACACAGTTGGTTCTTATCAGATTCACACCATTTAATATAACGACCACGCACGATCGTTGATCATTTTTATGTGAGAATACAACAGTTGTTGTGATTCTCACCCAATAATTTTTGTGATAAAATGTTTATGAATTTATTCCTTTTTTTTTTTTTTTTTTTGTATAATTTCTAGTGGATGAAAGATCCGCATACACTCGCACTACTATGTTTTTTTTTTATTTTTTTTTTTTATTAAACATTTTCTCTTGTACCTATATAAACTATAGCATTTATAATACACGCCAAAAGCTTATTAATATGTGTATATTTTTCTTTTTTTTATTAATCGTTTTATTCAATACAAACTATTAAATATATGAAATATATTTCATTAATAATGAAATAAAATAAAATAAAGGTCTAGTGCAAAAATGTGACGACCGATTTCGATTAAAAATCATAATCGCGTCTAAAGATCTTTTACAATAATAATGTATTAAAATAATACACAATAAAATAGTTTGTATTGAAATAATTTTATACATTCAATAATATTTTGTCCATATTTAAGGCTTGAAAATGGCAATACGAGTTTCTAGAAAAGTTTATGTTTCTAGTGAAAAAGAAAGTTCATACATCAAAATAAAATTAACCGTGTTTCATTTTACACTTAAGCAGCCCATGTCTCTTACTTATTGTATGAATAACAACCGTCCGTTAACATTATATTCTCATTTTTCTTCACATACATGTGACCTTTCAGCTGTCCTGTGGAGGCACAACACATTAAATTCTATGGTGGATGTAATGAGGTGATCATTTTATGTATATTACTGTATTATGTACCCACAATTACTACTGAAATCAAACAATAAAATGTGGCTCTTTTTGGTAGGCGCACAGACGAGAAACATAAACAATAATGCAGACCTAACTGTACCTTCACATACAACACCTTTGACGCAAAGGAATCTGAGAGACATCAAAGGTATTATTCACAACCACCTGACCGACAATGAGAGTCTGCACCTCAAAATAAAAGTATATTTGGTTGCTGTATTTTCACACGGTATGAGCTATCTATGTATATTTAATCTATAACTATACTTATAAGACTATTTATAGATTTATTGCGGCATACTTCAAGGGCGCTTGCGGCACACCGATTGAAAACCACTTGACTAGAGTAAGAATTGTTTGAACTTATAGGGTCAGTCAGTAGTACTGTTTATATTATTATAAATAGACATTTTAAATAATTGTAATATTTTATTAAATTAGGAATTTAAATCTAAAATTTATAGCTACAGGAGTCCACTTTCATTGAGTGGCTGTTAAGAGAGAGACTCCCATCGACTATACAGAAAGAAACAGAAAACCACTACATAATATAACTTCCCAAATACACAACAATCTAAACTGTTAAGTCTACACTATCAACAAGCAAAATTAACTAATTTAACTGATAGTAAGTTTAAAAAAAAAAATCAAATATAAATTATATCATGTATAAATTATACATTGTATAACAGTTTATAAAATCATATAACCTTGACCGCACTTAAACATAATATAAAATTAAAATTGATTTTTCAAGCCAAATATGAAGCCCTACGGATAAACTATTGATTTTATTACCCTTATGGTTATATAACTAGAATAAAAATACTTCATAATACTTACCGCTATCATTAAAGCTAAAGGTCCTCCATAACATAAGAGACAAAAAAGGCCTATCATAAGCCAACCAAATATACCTCGAATTATCCAATTTCTCCATCTATTTAAAAAATATTTGTATTAAAAGTTTATAAATTTATATAAATTACAATATTTTAATAGTTTCTTGCCTTTCAGATATTCCGCTTAATAATGTTTCTAATATGTGTGGCATTTTATTGGTACCAGATGGTATTTTTGATGAGAGATCCATATTTTTATCATCTTCAGAATCAAAATCTTCTTTCTATCAAATAAAAAATATGCATTTAAATTATACTAATAATAACATCAAAATTAAATACAGTTTATATAAATTACATAAATATATAAATAGACAATTAATATAAAAAATCTTAACAAGCAAATATAATTTTAAAAGAAAGCATTATTATAACAAAAACATAAGTAATCCAAAAAATCATAAATATTCCTATTTGAGGTTTTGCATTTTACTTTTACTTTTACTAAAATTATTTAGTAAGACAATAATTATTGTTGCAATGTGTTTAGTAATTATACTAAAATATAACATGCATAACATGTATAATACTAAACGTAATATGGCATAGGAGTAATATCACATATAATTATTTAAACGAATTAAAAATTATAAATATATAAACTTCAAGTGAAAATTAATAATTTGAATCATTTTAAAAATAAACTATAAAAATACCAAAAAAAAAGTGGATGACTGCTATCAATAATTATCAAATATAAACTAATAAGCCATATTTAAAGTCTACATACATTTGAATACTAAAAATAATTTATTTCAGGTAACTAAAACATAAAAATATCCAGTGCTTGGAAAGGAATTAATAAATGTTCTAATTATTAAATATGTATAAAATATATTTCTCTACTAATTCTCTACTGATTATTTTTTTTTAAATAAATATTAAATACACACTTAAACAAACAATTAATTATTTAATAATTTATTCAGTCAATTTTTTGTAAAAAATAATAGTGATTTTGATGTATATTTTACATCACAAATTTATAAAATCATGTTACTTATAAATAACATAACTAAAAAATAATATAATTTTTTAACAATTTGTTAACAAATAATAAATACTCAACACATTATTCTAGATTTTCTAGTTGGCACTAACAAAAAAAGGGCAATATTGATGATATTCAATGACTGCTTTTTATATTACACTACAAAACATTAAGTTTATAATCTCATGTCCAACACCATAATAGTAATGATGATAGACAACCAACGAATCTGGTCATGCTTAATTCACAGTTTCCAACACTCGCCTATCATAAATACACCAACGTAAACATTTTTCTTAATTTTTAATAATAATTTTAAACATATTGATATTATATTTATTAATAGAAACTTAAATTGAATTATAACACTAACTATACGGACTATACTTTATGGGCCAACATTTTAAAATGATTTAAGAGTAGTCAGAAACAACAAACATGCGCCTCGCCTTCTATACCTTTATATGTAGATATATATATAAAATATATCCCCATAATTTTAATATATTTGATTGAATGAAGAGTTTTCGTGCATAATTTATAATAAAATTAATATTTAAATTATGCTTGAACAAATGTAATATTGTTAGTGTATTAGCATGAAGCATGTAAAATTATAGTAAGTTGTAACTAAAAACAAAAATTTAATTTAACAATTGTTAAAATAAATAATTACACATAGTTCATTTAATAAATAATATATTAACAATACATGAAAAATTATTAAATATTTAGTAGTTTACTGACACGTATATTATAAGCCATTTTAATATGAAGAACTAATTTCCTAAGTCCATAAAAAGTTTACTTTAACTACCACCATGAACTTTGAGAATTATCCCCAGGATCATGCCATAGCCTACCCTTATCCAAAAATTTTTGAGCAGAAAACTTACTTTAGACCTACGATAATTATTTGTTCGGAAATTGAATGAGGCTTGATTATTGAAATAATTTGAACCTGCGTACCAATGTTTAGGACCTTTTAATTTCCGTAAATTTTGATAAGCACTATAAATCTTATGCACAGGCCTGTAACGTCTAACCATAGTTGGCATAGTATTTGTCACAGTACATGACTGAATACAATCATCAATCTGAAAAATTGTTTACTGAATTATAGATATCTTAAAATTATAACTGCATTTGGAAGCTGACAATAATATTTAAATAGGTAATAAAATGATTCAACTTCTTTAGTTCTTTCTTTAAATGCTAAAACAGAAAAAATGTAATATAACTAACAATATAATTTGAATTCATTAACTGTAACATATATGCAGAACTTGGAAATTACAAATTCAAAGAAATATGTATCTTTAGAAATAATTTAAATAATTTAGAAAAAAAATTCTTCAAAATAAAACTGAACTGAAACAAAACTTTATTTTAGATTGAGTACAAATTTCGTTTCCACAATAAAATAAATACAAACGTATATAATGCACCACCTGTTAAATTTGTTTTTGTATTTATAGAACAAATATTTATTATATAATCTATTTTTATTTATTTTAATCCACATTTAATTATTGTAGGTGTATTTGTAGAAACATTAAAATTATTTTATATATACTACTTATTTAAGAATTACAAATATTTTTCATGAGATTAATTCAAGAATAAAGTTGTCTGTTTTTATAAAAGTGTTAGATATTTATTATTGCAACTAGTGTAACTAGTTAAAAAAAATTATACTAATATAGTTCTTTGAAGGAACAAAAAAATTAAATAGACCTGCAGAACATTAACTGAAAAACATTCATTTTAAACTGAAACAGCAACTTGAACAAATTATTTCATAAAATTGACTTTCCAAGTCATGCATTTAGGCTAAAACTTAATTCGGTTTAATTGAAAATCCTTTTTTACTTTGAATTACTAGTCTATACAAATTAAAATGTGAGTATTATAAATGAACTTTTATAAATTAGTAATCTATGAATATGTTTTTAGTACAATGAGTAACATTTTATACTAAATCTACCTATTTTAATATTTAGATTTCGAAGTTGAGAAATATACCACTTGAATTTACAGAAATGATTAAATGTCAAAAATAAAGATTAGATGAAAATATGTAATATTTAATGTTATATTATTTTAAATAAGGTATAGGATTGAAAATTTAAATAAATGTTTTCATACCAAGAAGATAATAAAAAAAAATAAAAAATACTCAGTTAAATAATATTTTTAGAAACATCAATAATTATTGATAAATTATATTTTGAACATTTTAAATTAGAAATAACTAATTCAAAAATGGATAAAAATAAAGTACTACATAATCTAAATGATGCCCAAAAATAAAATTGCTAGGTACTTTTAATTAAAAATGATATTAGTGAACATACTCCAAAAATTAATCTAAAATGATATATGCACACAAAAAATTCTACTTAATACTAATAATGGTAAAATAATCATTTTTTGTTAAAATATTAACAAAACTCTAAAGGAAAGGATCAAATTATGGCTGAACATTTTGTCATACTATGATCAATTAGGAATACATCTTACTGATTCAGGTTTATTTTCAATGTGAACCTGTTCCTGTTCAACGGAATTAGATTCTTCATTATTCTCTTGGGGTATGTCTCCACCGTCTTCTTTTTTTCTCTGTCGTAATTCGCATTCAGCCATTTCGCCTAAATTGTCACTAGTAATTTTTCAACTTATAATTTATTCATTATTAGTACACACTTTACCAATAAACGCTGTTAGAATTATTTTATATTTTAAGAAATGCAACGAATTGACGTACTAGACTCCAATAGAAGGTTCATAAGTCACTAACACAACACAATAGTGAATAGACTAATCGTAAATTAATCGCGAATGAATACAAAAACACAAGGCTAATTACCAACCATGATAAGAGTATGTAGTGATAAGGCGCATGCGCTTTTAATGGCATTTGAAAACATATGTTTTTCTATTTCAGTATTGATGTATTTTGTTTTTTCTGTATCACACTATCATTCGTTCTATAAAATAATTTTAACGTCTAGGAACCTAAAGAATTAATTTATTTCTATTATAATTTACAATATTTCACTATTTTTTAATTAATGTAGGCTTGTATTGTCTAAATAAGGGATGGCACAGTAGACAGTTGTCCCCCCCTTGGTGAAATGCTTATAAATTTAATATAAAAAACACATTGAAAAGAAATATTGTATTATAATAACGCTGAAAATATTTAATGAGTAACAACTATTGTTTCGACCGTTAGTCATCATCAAGTTACAAAACCACACTCTAGTTGTTACGCATTAAATACTCTCTCTCGGCAATTTAAATTAAATTATTAATATATTATTTTATCTATTATCTATATATTTCTTTTCAATATAATATTTATTTTTTATACTTATTGATGTTTAAAACTTTAGAGTCCTCTTGGATTTTTTTCAATAAAATGTAGATGAAATAATTTAGATGAGATACAAATTTCCTCATACTTTTTATTTTTTTTAATTTATAGTATAACATGAACAATTCGTAATAACATTTTGTTTCTATAAACGTTATAACTTGATATAACTCTACAAATTTACGAAAATTTACAATACCTACTTTTGTAGGTAAAAATTCATAAAACTTTCAATTTTAATAATTAAAACTTGAAATTTTATTACAAGATTTTCGTATAAGTCACTCTTTCTAGTCAAATTCATAAACAAATTTTATCGGAAAGTCACAACATTTTATAAGAGTTAAAAATTATACTTGAACAAAATAAGATATTACATTATTAACCATTTAGAAATCAAGGTAAACACTAAAATTACTAATCTTAATGTAAAATTGGTATCCTTTTAATTTCTCGGGTAATTTTTTAAACATCATAATATCTTTCTTTATTTTTTCAATTTTGTAATTAAACATTTTACGTTTTATAAGTGTAGGTAAATATTTATTTTGTGTTATTTGCAATGTTAAACAAATAATTACGACATGATATTTAATATGTACCAAAGTAATAATATTATATCCTAATATAGATTCATCGGTATTTATTTATTCATACTTATTCCTTCCATAAATATAATAAAATTAACCGCTTCGTTACATCATAATATGTGTCATTTTACAACAATATTGTGCTGTACTATTGTTGTAGTGAAATAAATAGTTTTTAAACATTTAATTAAAAATTTCTAAGTAAAAAAAGAAACCCTTTGAGTTATTATTATTATTATTATAATGTTATTTTTACTGTTAAAAGTAATTCTGAGCAAATAATTCAACAATTTTATCATTGGAAGTTTTGAATTCTAAATATTGGACTAATATACAAGAAATTATGTTTTTTTCAAAGTTGAGATTAAGTAAATAAATCATTTATAATATATTATATCACTAAATATAGTGTTATAGGTATTAATCGTAAAATATAGAATAGGTGGTAGGCGTAACACTGTGTCGTATATATTAGCGAAGAGGTACATGACTCTCAATAATTAGTCAATTATTATTGTTGAATTTTTCTTTAAAATTTGAAATTATTGTTTTAGAAAAACGATTCTGAGTGAAGAAAGGCAGATCGCGGCATACAATTTTGGAAGTTTAAATGCTTCATCTAAAGCAATTATTTATTCGATTCCACTGAGTACTATAGTACTACTTTATGTCTGTGTGTGTGTGTGTATGATATATCGATATGGCGGAAAATGGAAATAGATGAAATGAAAAACCATCGCGAATCACAATCGATTGTTATTCTCTGCATTATACAAATTCCATGTTTAATTTAATTGTATTATATATTATGTAATGATGTATATATAGACATAAATACAAAATGCATATTATAACAATGGGTTAAACCGCAAAATTTTCGAAAGCCTGTAAAAGTTTTTGAATAGTTGTCAACTTTATGAGCAAAAAAAATATATATAGTATGTATATTATATATACACGCCCGATATGCTATATAAATGTATAATAATACCATACATCGTTTGCGGGAGAAAAAAAATCAATAGGGCGCTCAAAGTGCGTGTGCGGTGGGTGTTCGATGTTCATTTATATATTCAATACACAATCACTGCGTGTATACACTATACATCGGTGTCTTTCTACTTTCTAACAGTTCTCTACGTCTAGAAAGAGTAGTAGTTGATATATTTTCAATACCTCGTCGTATCCTATTAAGAAGCAGTTGGATGACCATTTCTCACTACACAACTATACTAACAGGTCTTTGGGGTAGAGTCGTTGGACCGGAATAAATAAAGTTTCCCAATTATATTTAACAAGTCTTTGGAAAAGAACTTTGAACTGAACATTAAAATACGTAAACGATTGTATATTTATATTCGACTAAGCAACGATGTACTTTATAAGTAGATTGAGTTCTTTAAAACTTTCTATTTGTTCAATTATTTGGAAAACTGTAAGGAAATTTAAAAAAACTAACTTCCCGAATGCATCAACTAGACAAAATTTGCTACCAGAAAGAAATTATGGTATAGTATTTCTTGTTGATGATTAAGTTAAGTCTTTGGGTTATAATAGTGTATACAGACAGGAGAAAAATTAAAATCAATAAGAAAAACGTCGGTACGTCATGGAAAAATCAATATTTTTCCTATTTCGTTCAGAATTCTAACGTAGAAATGATGTTTACAACAATAAGTACAACTGTGCAGACCTCCATCACAACTGCATTCATATGCAGTTTCATATAGATTTCAATTAGAAATTTCATTTAGATGTCTAACGTTCTTAAAACAAACGAAATCAATCCGTTAAGCTTGGTAAAAAAAACTACAGCGCACCATGCACGCGTGCAATGGTGAACAAACTAACAAAATATTTCAGACAACGATGTCAACAATGAAGTGAGTAAACTGAAACGATAAAGATTGATTAGAAAAAGCCCACTGTTTCCGTCCTGACCGGTTTACTCTAGCCAGGATCCATTGTGTCTAAGTGAATATCGATTTATTCATGTGATAAAATAATTAGTTTAATTCAAATATTGTATATATATATTAGTATATTACCTACCTACGCATAGATGAAAATTATTCAAAAATTTGAGCTATCGATGAGCTAAGAAGAATACAATTCGAACGTTATTATTTTAAAAACACAGGGAAACACATCTTTCTTGCTCACCATAGTAAGTTACCACTGGTTACCACTGATTACGTTATTTCAAGTTGATAGGATGTACTCGTGCATTATGTACATGTATATTTTTTATTTTTCATTTAGATTCGTCAAGGGGGGGCTTGGATAACTGAGGCCAATAGCCCCCCCCCATGTGTATATTTTGGTACTGTGTAAGTACGGTGGTGTAACGTGATATGGCTGACGAAAATAATATCACTTCATACTACTCAAGTAAAACGAATACATTCACTCGGAATCCAAAACGGGTTAGTGTGGGTTTGGGATATTTTTTTTGGAAACAACGGGCACAACAATGTCTGTATATCATATTTTTTCCCGATCGACTGGTTTTATTCGGAATTCGCAAAAGCTCCGTGTGCGACGCGCGCGCGCCACCCCGACAGAACAACCCCGAAAAAAAAAAAAAAAAAAACGATTCTCGAAAATGTCACCGCGTGCCCGCGGAGGCGCGCACGGCCCTCCTCCGCGCATCCGCCACGTTTTACGAGATGTGAGTACGATTTATTATTATTTCGGACTCGTGCGCGCGCCGTGATGTATATACCATATAATAATAATAATAAAAATAATAATAATAATAATAATAATATTCGACGGCGACGACGACGGGGGATCGCCGTGGCCATATATACTTTTCGCCGACTTTCCAAAGAGGTTGGTTTTTTCGGCAATAAGCTCCGGCCGCCCGACCCTGTTTCGCGCGGCGGTTGCGGCGGCGGAAAGGGCGGCGGAGCGGCGCGCTAGGATACAACGCGGTTGGCGCGGCGCGTGCACGTAGTGCGACTACTGCGACTAACGGTAGCGGCGGCCGCCGCGTCATCGGCGGTGCCAAAATCAATAATCAGTATTGTTTATCGATTTTTTTTTCCCTACGCTCCAACCGTCGGCGAAGCCGCGCGCGTTTCCCGTACAGCCGCCCCCGTGTGCGCGTTTACAGCAAGTGTGCTCTGCTGCGCGTCGATTGTTTTCACGCGGACGGACCAGTGTACCAGGCGGTAGTCATTCCGTAGCTCGTCGCTCGCTCGCCCGCCCGCAAACCGAAAAAAAAAAACGCTATTATTATTATTATTGTCGTCCGTACAACGTCGTCGTGCAGCAACCCGCAGCCGCAGCTGGACCGTGTCTCGTGTCGCCGCAGTTGGCGAATCGTCGGGGACGTGTGGGCCCAACGCGCTCAGGTAAAATCGAGAGTGCACGAAAAATCGTGTACTCGACTTTATAATTATATTTGTAAATGCTCGCGCGCGCGCGTATACTGTGTAATGCACAGATTATACTTACACACACACACACACACACACATGTAATTATGTATATAGATATAAGACGGTACCTTTGTGAGATGTACCTAGACCGGGTCCGCAGTTGTAAAGCCACCGCGTGGATAAATATAACGATTATTATCGTTGAAGCTGTCGTCACACAAAGCTCGCTCTTTTGAAAACCGGTTATTACCATGTATATACCATTACAGACGAATATCTAATTACCAAACGAATAGTTAAGTTTACGGGAACCGTCCTCCTTTTGAACTACGATCGTACCATGTAAAGAATAATGCTACCTCGAGCTATATTTAGAATTTTACCATAATCGCAAGTTCCCAAGTAGTCCCGTATTTTACATACAAGTCTATTAGTTAATCCGTGTTTTAAATGTCCTGGACATTTGTTAGAAAAACCACATTTTCTACGTCCAAAAAAATAAAAATTTAATTCTGTGACCACGCGTGGTATTGTTTTTGTATTTAAAAGCAAAATAATGTAACTGGTAATAACCACAACTGTGATAAATACCTATTTACATAATTCCCATACCAATTAATGATTATAATTTACTAAGTACTCTTTTAAATTTAAATTAGTTATGAATGCAAATAGTTAGGTAAATACATATATTTACAAATATTACTTTAATATTTAACAAATGTTATATAACAATTTTGATTTAAACTCTAAACAAAATTGTATAAAATAATAAATAGAAAAATATTTTTTAAATTATTTAACTCCTCGTCTAACTTAATTTTCTTTTGCTCATAACTTTTTCATAGATTGTATCTCCTGAGCTTGCCGTCGCCAACCGATTTAAGAATGTTGTTGCTAAAGGCAATTACTATTGTCTATTACCCTTTTTGCCTTCCGTTAAACACGTTTCTGCGACTCTTGAATGGTAAAAAAAATGAATAGGAGAAAATGTGTTTTACTGCCTATATTCTAATTTAAACTTAATTTGAAATAAAATTTAACACTGGTCCCTAAAATCCGACTCAATCTTTATATAAATCTTCTTAATCTACGACAAAAAAAACTATTCGCGTGTCTCGTATTGTATACAATCTATATACATATTCTACACATATATATATGTATATATATATATCATATAATTAGAAAGCGCTCGTGACACAAAATATTTTTCATTGTATTTTCGAATTTTCAAAAATATAAGAGGTAATATAATAATTTTAGGCTATAGCTGATGGGTAACTACAATGATGTACAACAACGTTTATCGATTCAAAAGACATTAATCTATTAATATTAAATAAACACCATATTAAATAAATATTCATACTAAAGAACATACAAAACGCTATAGCTGAGAAAAATAAATGTTATAAAATAGGGATCTATGTTTTATTATAGTATTTATATAAACATGTTCAATATTGATAAAACTATTGTTTCTGCAATGTATAATATAGACAATTATTACATCTATTTCTATCTATTCTAGCTGTTTCTCTTGTATGTAAGAACTGAATAAGATACGAAATTGAAAACACTTCAACTCTAGACATATAGCTACTATACCTCAGTAATAAGTATAGATGCTGAAAAATCTCACCTTAAACAATTGGTAACTATTAAATAATTAATATTAATATATCAAATACTATGTAATTTATCACTTATATATACTTTGGAAAATTTAAATATCGATACTGACGATATAATCGATACATTTGGCCTGGGCCGTTTTCAGAGCAGAGCAAGAGGCAAGAGGGCGTGAGACAAGGGCGTGATATTTAAAAATGTAACAAGAAAAAATCCCTTTACCACGTAAATTATTTTAAAAATGTACTCGAATTATTAAAATGTATCTATTGGATATACCTACCCCATTTTATATGCATAAAAAATGTAATACATTTTTTAATTACGTTACATTATTTAATATATTATTATTATTTATAATAATCTCGAACATAAATAAATAACTAGCTATCAAAGATTGTTATTCTCTTAGAAAATCTTTTTTAAGGAAAGCGCAGCTTCGAAAATTTACGGTCCTTGCATTTGGCAATATAAAGATAGACTATTTGATTTTAAGGTAAAATAAATTATAGTTGGGGTACTCTGTATTAAATAAATACTTTTATATAAACAGATATACATATGATCAGTTGTATTTTTTAATTTTATAATTATTAAATACAATTATTGTATATGTCATTATGTCAAACATGTGCCGGCATCTACGTAGAAAATTATTTTAAAGCCCCTTCCAAAAAAAGTTCTAACTAACGGCACTGCTAAAAATTATTGAATTACACAGACTTATCAATTTGTGGTTCATATTGAAAAATACATTTTAATATTTATACTTTATACCGAGGTTGGCTAAAATATATCAAAGTTTGTTTTGTGATAGTGTGAATATTTTAAAAATTGTTTATGAGTTGGTTTAATAATTGATCGAATTTGCGTGTACGAGGGAGGAGTTGGGCTTGAAAGTACCTATAGGTACTATGTATAGGCTATAACCCTCCCTTTCATAAATCATGATCTAAATTATAACTTATAAGGATAAGTATAATGCGCATAACAACAGACAACAGTTACAATTACCTACCTATAATATAAATATATCTGATGTATTATTAAGAAATTTCTTTTTAGTGGGCGCTGTTTAATAATATTTAATACATTTAAAAATTATTAAACGTATTCATAATGATAAGTAAATATTAGGCACCTTATATAAACCTTAAACACTCCCGGAAAATTAGTTCAGTGGACTGTAAAAGTAATCTCAATCTTTCCGATCATTGCCGTAATTATCGTAGGTGACCATCTTAAATTAGAAAAAACTGGTAAATTTATTATTTGTTATACTAACTATAATATATTTATGTGTTTATTAGAATTAAGATTTTAGAAATCTCAGTGGACATCATTAAATGAAATCGATGAAAAACGAAAACTTAACTTTAAAAAAGAAATCATTGCATACTAAACGAAGCAATATTTTATTTTTGTTGAATACGTTAACAAATTGTGAACAATTTTTGTCAGTCGTTGGATTGGTAACTCGCTATGAGGATTTGGTTTGATGAATAATTACTAATGTATACGTTCTTGCTGCTAAAAATCAGGTGACTTTCTAGGGTTTCTAATTGTTTGGGTATGATGTGACTGATATGGCACACCGTGTTAAATGTATTCAATTATTAATCGATATAACATTATTAAATAAGAGCATTATAAAATGATTCACACCAATGTTTTAGTAGCCATGGCAATATAATCGCTATAGGGAATTTAGAAAAAATAAATGAAGTGAAATAAGAGAAATTCTGTTACCTAAAACACCGGGTAGGTATCGGATCCAAAAATTAGGATAACAAATTATTATTCGTCGAATCTTTTTTAATTAAATCTAATTGTTTGTAGATTAAAACAATTCTGTCAATTCTGATCACGTATTTTACTATAATTAATTAATGAATAAATTTAAAATAATTATTTCAACTGTTTTTAGTTTCATGCAATATATAAAATACATTTAATAGTATATTATAATGGTTTATTTATAATAAATGTTATTACTTTACATTGTCTTTTTAAGTCCAAAAACTAATTAATTTTTATAAAATAAATCCTATAAAATACTAATTAAGTATGGTATATTTTTATGGAAATAGCGGTTCTCGTGTTATTGTCAAAACTATAAATAACAATATAAGAAAAGACAGTCTTTTGACTATTAATTATTTATTCTGGCGATCCGACGCAGTCATATTATGCGTAAAATACTAAGAAACATTTTTTTTTTTTCCAGATTAAAATATTATGTCCAATATGGCAAACGCAGAAAACTACCAATTAAAATGGCATAGTCACGGTGCTCATTTACATTCAACTATAGCTACGTTACACGGCACCACGGCATTCACTGACGTGACGCTAAGTACGACCGACGGCCGCAACGTGTCGGCACATCGCTTCGTGTTGTCGGCTTGCAGTGCATACTTAAACCAAGTGTTCCAGAGCTGTTTGTCCAACAATTTGGTCATTGTTCTACCCGCAGACATAAGTTATCGTACACTTTGTATTCTGCTCCAGTATATGTACAGCGGAGAGGCAACGGTCACCAACAGCCAGCTAGACCGAGTGTTGAAGGCCGGCGAAGTGTTGAGGGTCAGAGGGCTGTGCCGGAGCAACGAGAACACGGTCGGCGTGGTGCCTAGACAACAGACTCCGGACATTAACAAGGACGACAAATCGAAACAAAAATCCAAAGGGGACATGCCGCTGTCGGTCAGGTCCGATGGCAATGAAAACAAAGAAAACGAAAAAGACAAAGAGAACGACGATAGCGAGGTGAAGAAGGAAAATTCGGAAAATGAAGATCCCATGCACAACGCTCTGCAGCTGGAGATTACCGTCAAAGAAGAACCGTTGGAGTGGAACGATAACGATCGAACCGAAATGACAATTCAGCCCGTACGATTTAAATATATGCCTATATATCGATGCACGACATATGGGTAGACTTTTTTCTATATATTAATTTATTATATACAATTTATAGGAATTGTTTTCCAATTACGATGAAGACGACGAAGAAGCGGATTCTGATTACTATGCACCGTTGACATGCGACATGTGTCAAGAAACATTTAGAACTCCAGCCCTGTGGGTCAGACACATACAGACTCATGAATTAGGCTCAATTACTGATTTGCCTAAGAGAAAACGGAGAAAAACAACAGTATGTACACGAAATTGTCACCTTATAGTTACTATAAATATTGTTATTGCATTGATGTTGAAAGAAAAAACATTTTTTCACTATTCAAATGGTTTTAAATTTTTGTATTGCATTATTAACAGGATGAAGATGATGGTGGCGAGTTGCCCCCTTTACGCTGTGAACTTTGTCAACAAGAATATCAGACACCTGGGGATTGGGTGCGACACATTCAAAGTGCACATACAGAAGAACAATTGGCTATAACAAATAGTTTAGCAAGTGGTGGATCAGGTATATTGCCTTCGGCCAAACGGCCCCGACCAAGAATAATGAATGGCCGCAAAGTGTGTCCAACTTGTACAAAAACATTTCCATCACATGCCAGTATGTTGATACACAGTCGAACACACACGGGTGAACGACCATATCAATGTGGTGTGTGCAATAAAGGTTTTAATGTGAAAAGTAATCTACTGAGACATATGAGAACATTACACGACACAGTAATAAGTCCCAATGCAATGGTGGAGTATTGTAATGCACAAGATGAAGTACCACCAACAACATAGAATAATATTTAATTTAGTACCTATTGATAATTTATGACTTTAGATTAAATATTTACCTTTTTGGTCAAACTTATTTTTAGAGTTCAAGAATATTCCCAATTGCTATAAATTACCCAATTGAATTTAATATTTACATGCATTTTACATGCCAACTTTCCAATTTATTTTACTTTCCTTCTAATTTTCTCAGTTTTTAATTGACAGCTTACAATTATTATATTATATTTCAATAAACCTTAAAGTCCTTAAAGAGTTTACTTCCAATTTACTTATAAGAGAATGTACAACAAACTTATACCAATTGGTACAGTTTTCTATGAGATAATGTTACTTCTGATTTAGTGCAATGCTTTTGATCTATCCAATATTTTTTTTATATAACTTTTTATCCAAGTATGATAGTTTTGATACTAGTACAAAATAAGCAGATGTTAAGATTTAAAATGTATTTTCCAACAATGATAAGAAGATCATTGTCTTCCTGCATATATTGAATTATAATATTGTGTAAAATCTTAATGATATGTATATAGTGATGTAAAAATAATTAGGAACTCATTCCATTTTACATTATTTTTCAAAGGTTTTTTTACTTATTATAGCAAACATTTATTGTATTTATTCTGATAATATATAAACTTGTAATATTTAAAATGAACTTTTATCATATGCTCAGTAACTCCATAATAATTACTTTACATTACATTTATTTCAGTACTTTATTTTTTACGATCTTCTCATGTTGTAAATATTTAATAGAAATTACAAAATATTATATTAAAAATTGAGTTTTTTTTAAGTAAATTATAAATTATGTAAAAATACTAAGAAGTAATTTTGTCCTTAAGAGTAATATAAGATTGACATGTGTTTAAGAATTAATCATCATCTTCAATTTTAGGTGCTAGATAATAGCGGATATAACCCAACTCTTCAATTTGATATTCTACGACTAATGGAACATCTCCAGACATAGATAAAATAACCTAAAATTAAAAACAGGTATTAGTCAAATGGTAATTCAATTTCCCAATAGATTATAGTTATACTTGTGGAGATAAAGGAGCTGCTTTACAAAACAAATTCAGGTAACGACAAGCAAACGTTAAACATACAGCTTGTTGCATTTCAATAGTAACTCCTTCTTCTTCTTTATCAATAGATGCATTCTGGGAGAGTTTGACATTGGCTGCATAAGAATAAATTAATAATAGTCATTAATTATTTTGTTCAAATGGGTTATTATTATTTATTAATCATACCTGATCCTATGTCGCCTGAAGTAGAGAATTTGACTCCGTCTTTCGTACAAGCTATAGTAACAGAGTCTCCAAACTGACTCAAATCTCTGCAAATTCTAGCAAATTCAGATGAAGGCATCTTTATTATACAAGAATAATTTGTTTCCTGAAAATAAATAAAACACACAATTAATATTAATAATAAAAACCAAACAATCAGTAATTTATTTAACATTTTTTTCTACACAAAAAAAATTAATCATAGAAAGATTCTAGATGTTGGAAGGAAAATGTAATAGCTAGTAAAGTCAAAGTTTAAAATGTATTATTTAAAAAAATGTATAATTACCACCTTCAAACACATACATATATAAAAATAATTATCATAAATATCATATGTATACAGTAAATACAATAAAACTTAATTTTAAATTGGAAAAATACAATTTTAACAAATTATTATTCTCAAATCATGTATAAAACCTGATGAAATATAAGACTCATATGAGATAAATTTGACGGTTAATTAGAGAATTGTTTTTCTATTTGAAGCAAATGTAGCATTGCTAAGAAATACAATTCTGAGTGAAGGAGGGCAGTAATTCAGCCCTAATTTCATTAAATAACTATTAATAGCATAATAAAAGTTAAAATCTTTTGAAAATGTAATCATCTATGAGAAAAAAATGATAACATAAGTAATTATCAAATTTCAAGTTTCTATAATTATTTCTCACTTAGTTACAACAAAAATAAAAATTTATTTTGTCAAAAACTGATATAATTTGTGAATTTTGCTAGTTTTTTGCAATTATTTTAAATTAATCTTCTAAAATACCACTTAGACAACAATCCCTACAAGAAATCACACCCTAACTCGAAGATTGGATCAATCTTCTAATCAAAAACATGATGACAAAAAAAACTAATCATAGTAAAATCATTAAATTTCTCGCTTTACTTAAAACCTAAAATACTTAAGCAATCGGGTATGAAAATCAAGTACTTTACAATCAAAATAAAAGTCAATAAATTAAGTTTCATGATTTCTGTTTATAAGGAAATAGAATGTTTGCTGCAATATAATTAATAAAGAAAAGCAGATAGTACAATAACATAATGGAAAGGAGACGAGTTATACTATTACACAATGGGTATAAAGGAACTTAAAGAAAAGGGCATTTTATTGCTTTGAAATGCGTTAATTAACGATCATAAAAAGATTTTTCTACATAAAAATGTAATTACTTTCAACTATGGCAACAAATGACAATATTCAGATGCACGGATCAAAATCGTTTTGTACTTGTCAATTAAGTGTTTGTACGGTGTTTGTAATATTATATTATATAATATTAAAATAATGTATTTATTAACTTACAGGTATACCAAGATGTTCTTGATCCAAGTTCATCAATTTCATTTCATAGTCAGACATTTTTTCTTGGTTTGACGTCTCAAACATGATGGTAAGGGAGTCTGCATTATCTTGAGCTTTGATGGTCATTATATCATCATTGGAACAACATTTCATGATTTTTACCATACTAAAATAAATTTACAAATATAATTTATCTATGTTACTTTTAAAATTTACTTGAGCGTATATTTTACCTTTCTAGATTTATACCCATTGACAAATTGCGGTCACAACGGAACTTATCAAAACCAGTACTTTTTAAATACATAGACACTAAACTAACGTGGGCGTCATCCATGGCCTGTAGCTGAATTCCAGAATCAGAACAGTCGAATGTAGCTTCTTTCAAAAGTTCCTTAATGGCTTCCAAGATCTTTTTGAGCTGTCCACTCTTCAAAAGTCTAGCTTCGAACATGGTGAAATAGTTATAAATTTACGAAGAAAATTAAAAAAATAAAATTGAAAATAATAGCGTCACGAGTTTTTGACGAAAACAAGTAGAGCAGTAGCGTTCTGTAACGTAAGAAAAATTAACATTAGGTAACTTCAGTGGACAGCGTTTAGCCCCAAAATGCTAAATCACAAAAGATAGTGCTGTTAAAGGCGGGAAAATTGGCGGTACTTGACAATGTGACCAACAAAAAACCTGATTGATTTTTGAATATGTAAATCTCATATTTAAATAATAAAAACAAGAAATTACAATCGTATTAATAAAATAAATCGGTTTTATTTGGTTTATTTATTTATTTCAAGAAAGTTGTAAATAGATAACATTTAAAAATCCAAATGAATTAACGAAATTCCTTACTCATTATTATGTATACACAAAATGGATGCATTGTCTTTATCATTGACGAAGTCTTTATCAAAATATCGAGTCTTTATCACGGATGGGTATCAGCGAGTATCATAATATTCTTGAATTGTATATTAGCCGAATGCTAAAATATGCCAACAGTATGCTACAGTTTTTATAGTAACATAATTGCATTGTTGCATTCACTACTCACCAGTCACTAGGAAGGAGTATCAGTAGTTTCTGTTCGACGTATTGACGTAGCTGACGCTTTTCGCAGTAGATTAGATGTTCTGTAAGACTTCGTTGTATTTAATCGTTTTTCTTTATATTTCCTTAGCTTTTGAAGTGCATTAAATTAATTTAAAATTTAAACTGTATTCCTTGTAATGAATTTAACGATTTTTTTTATTCACAATTGTTTAAATTTTATGTCCGTTGATACTATTTATTGAACGTAATTTAGGTAATAAGTATAATGAGTTCTGTAGTGAATTGGAATCCTCGAGAAGTTTCCATTTGGTTGGATAAAAAAGGTCACAGTAAATATTCTCAATTACTTACTGAAGAACATTGTATCGATGGCCGAGCTCTTTTACTCATAAATGAAACAGATTTAAAAAATCCACCTATAAGTATAAACGTAAGTTTTTTATTTATCTATATAGAAAAAAATATTGAATTAAAATCATTTATTATTTTAATGCTTTTAGATCTTAGGCGATATAAAACGTTTAATGTTGGATATTCGTCAGTTAAAAGTAGAAAATCGACAGGCCCTTTTACAACTAGGATTTGACCCTATATCACTATTAACAAAGCCTGTATGTAGTACACACGTTTATGGAACTCAATTTCGACCTGATGTAAGTACCACACATTAAATTTAATATTTTAAGTACTATATTAAGTTTTATGAATTATTTTATTGCCAAATGCATATTATAGGTACATTAAATTAAATAAATTGTGTAATTTTTTGTTTGTTTTGGTTTTAAATTATCACCTAATTAACAATAGGAACAATAGGTAAAAATGATTATATGAAAAAGTTATGAATATTATTACAATTATAAATTATAATATTTAAGAGACAAATTAGATATATATTAAAATATAAAAAATAATACAATTTCATTGTACTTTTTATATTAAATGCCAAATGCACTAGTTTTGTTTGGTAAAATTGAGTATGCATTTATATTTCATATTTATTTTTACAAGACAAAACCAGTAGGTTGATAAGGAATTCTTGTTTTTATTATATAAGTTGATTTTTCAACCATGCTCTTCGATGGCAATAAAAACTTTTGTTTTTCAATTAGAAACATCTTTTGTCTAATATTTAACTCAAAGCAGTTGGTACTTTTAAAATTATTCAAGTTTTAAATTAGAATTATTCTGAAGTACTGATTCAAATTTTACCCCAATGGCATAAAAAATTCCAGACAAATTAATTAAATAATTAATTCTGTAGAAAAAGATTTTTCATTTGAAAAACAAAAGATATTGTAGCCATAAGATAAAAAAGATATACGTGAAATATAGTTCTTAATAAATTTTCTAAAAATCAGAATTTAAATAAAAAACGCATTATTTTAACATAAAAGAGATAATCATGTTTAATAAACTATTCTGTTTCTCTTAAAAAAAATTTATAATTTCTTCTATTTTATACCCCAATGAAAAAGTTCACATTTCACAATGTTTTTTTTTTTTTTAAACAAAAGTATATCTACAGTCTGTAATTTTATTGTATACAATAAGTAAATTTGGTAGCTAAGATAAAAAAAAACATAAAATAAACGTGAGGAGGGAGGTCTACCAGTGGGGAAACCCTCTGACTTGGGGGGAATTTCACAATGTTATATAATATAATTATGCTGAACTAGCCAAACCCTATTAATTATTATAATCATGATACAAGCAAATTTTTATATAATTCATTATATGCTTGTTTATAGCCCATTTATTATAGAATATAAAATTTAAAAAAGCATGTCTAAAATTACCATACAAATTGCATTTTGTTTAGACAATATAGTTCAATAATCTACTATGCTAAAAAATGTAAATACTTATATTCTAGTTGAATATTATGTAATTATTCATTTATTAGTTTATAAATCATTATTTGTGTGATAATTTATTGTTTTTTTTTTGTTTTTTCAATGGTAAGGCAAAATATAAATTATTTTTGGTTCAATCACTGCATCATAGATCTTATCTAGAGAATAGATTAAATTTATTTTGTGATTCAATATTCAAAATATATTTATAATTATATTTATTTAAAAGTATGAGAGGGTTGGATAAGATTAAAAAAAAAGATAAGACATTTTTTCACTTAACCTTTCTTTTTATTCAAACTTTGAATACCTAATTATAATTGATAAACCTTATTTAGTATCAAATGTATTTACATGAACAAATTTGGAAATATAATTTTAGTCTTAAAATGTAATCTTACTACCCACTCACCCATAAAACTACCTTACATAGAATGCTATCTAAATATATATATAATTAAAAAAATGTAATTGTAACTATGAACAATAAAATAATCTTACTTATACTTAAATTTCATTAAAGTTAATTAAAATCATATATTATCTAAATTTATTGTTTTTAAATAATTTATAGTAAAACGACTATAACTGTAAATATTTTTTAAGTTTATATTTACTATAAGAACTTAACATTTCTGACCTTCAATATTTATAAAATTATTTTTGTGTTAATCTACTTTGATTAACTCTTATTGTGGTTGATACGCTATAGCTGTATTATTATAATATAACCAACTGAAAGTGACCTTAAAATGTTTAACCATATATCAAGTAACTTAAAATTAAAAACAGAATTATTTCTAACTATCCGTTGTTGGATTAAAGTAAAAAAAAAAAAATGTAATTTAATTTCTCAAATTTACATTATAACCAATTAAAGTTTATTTTTAAGTAACATTGTCTATTCAAATGAGCAAAGCAATAATGTTAAACAAATAAGAAAATCTTAGTATTGTCTATCAGAATCATCCCTTAAGTTCGTCTTTTGCCATGGCATAACTAATTTCTCATTGCTTTCAGGGTATGAGGTGAGGTCTAATGTGTAAATAAGCATCATTTTGTAAAATAAATCATGTACACTTAAAATAAAATATCTTTAATATTCATTCTTTTTTTTAATTGTCTTACATGTTTGGCAAGATCTTATTTTTTAGACCTCTGGTAATAACAATTTATTTTCGTCCTATTACAATAGTAACATTAGCATATTGCTGTAGTAGCTTGTCAAGAAATGTTTTTAATAATATATGCGTTCAAATCATAATATACTTACTGAAAGTCTATGTTAGTGAACTTTGATCCTTTAAAAAATTATCTCCAAATAGAAATATAAATTTGGTCATTAGCTTAGGAGTTGAGATAATATTAGGAAAAAATTTGGTTTTCAAAAACTAAACTGAAACAAAACTAAGTTACAGAATTTGTTTTGGATCTTATTAAGTCTAATGATTATATATTAAATCAAATATGATTGGACTGATAAGGTGATCAAATCATATTGAGACCTAGTCAAGAATTGAACAAACCAGAGACATATTTAAAATTAAAAAGTTTGAGTATTTGAAAAATTTATGGTATTAAATCCCATGTTATTAAAACCCAATAATTTTAATACTTAAAAATTATTATAGCTTGTAATAGCTTATAATTTATCTTTATTATTGTAACTACTTGGAATATATATGATATTTCTTTGATAATATGAAGAAAAAGAAATATAATTACTAAGATCAATAAATCCAATGAAGATAAAAATTAAATACTTCGATGTTTCCAATCATTACAGGTTTATTATTAAAAAAAAACAGAGCTAAAATGACCTTGCTCCAAAATAACTCACACTAAAATGTCTTTGCGCCAAAAGGACTAAAGCCGAAACAGCCACTTTGAATTGTCCAATTCCGAAATAATAAATATCCATTATAGTACATAACTCCATAAAAGTTTTAGAAAATTTATTTAAAAAGAGGTAGAGTAGAGAAGATAAATTATTGGAAAAAACCTAGTGCCTAAATTTAGTGGCAATTATAAACTTATTATAGGAAGTAGCCCCATGGTAAATTTCATATCTGCTAGGTTAAATAGTTAAAAGCAAATTGACTAGTGTACTCTATTATTTATTATTATTATTGCTTTATTCGTTTGTTAAATTAGTTGGTAAAAATAAATAAGTTGGTTTGTAATTTATTACTGCATTTTAAAACTTGAAAAATGGAACAAACTAATATTTTCAATTTGTATAATTGATTTTTCTACAATTAAAAATTAGCTGACATAATATATTATGATAGAAATATAAAGAAATAAATATTAGAAAGTTTTCATGTAAATTTTAAGTAAAGTTTATTGATTTCAGCCATTCAATTTTTATGATGACATTCATATGAATCATGGATCTGATATAACAACTGCGTCTTCCCATAGTTCAGAATTTGAAGAAGATAGACGATTAAAACCCGAGGTAAAATATATTCTTACTGTATTTAAATATTAAGTTTATTTTTAAAAATGTTTGTTTGAACATATAATTTGAATAGTATTTCAATAGTAATTTAAAATCATATAAAATATTTTATATTTAGTTCACAGTTTGCATATATTTTTATCATTTTATCATAGTAATGATGTAGACAAAATTTTAATTAAAAATTATACAGCATTGAAACTTCAATATTGTAAATTCATAACAATTATAATTATCACAATTATTTATATAGATAAAACATTATAAATTATTAAAATAAACATTTACTTCATTACAACTTACAATATGAATAGTTATAATATTAAACTATTATAATCAATTGTAATATTTATTATTATTTATATCAAGCATTATAATTGTTTCTTATTAAAAGTCAAATTTGAACAATAATTTTTCAAAAAGGAAACCATATTTTTTCTATTTTAATAAATAATAATGATAATAATTTTAAAAGTTTAATTTTTATACCTATCATAAATAAGTATATAAATCAATTCTTTTAACTGTATTTAATGACGGTAAAACCTCAATTACTTTAATTCTCATCAGTTTCCTTTATTTATTATTTTTCATTAATCATGGATCATTGTTATTATAAATAAATCATTTATGATAAATATAATATGTAGGTGTATATGGAAAATTGATAAATGATTGATATTAACATTAGGCTTGTATACATTTTTTAAACTTTTAATTTATAATAATAATTAGAACCTGTTGGTATTAATACTCGCTATTTAATATTATTAACAATTAATCAGATCAATGTCATAATGGCTATTATATAATCTTTTATAGTTTCATTTGTCTAGTGTAACTGTCCATATTTCCTATGGTTCTGTTATTGACATTTAATCAAGATTCTACTGTATTTATAAGTATTTAAAGCTTTTTCAAGTATAAATTGTATGTGCACGCCTAATTTAGGTATATACACTAGTCTAAACTTTATATAAATACTTTTAAATGATTCAGTGCTAATATCTTATACAATATTTGAAAAACATTCCATTTCAGAATATTAATTTTAAATATAGGTAGATATTAGATAAAAAAAAATGTAAAAATCAAAAATTTGATCATAATAAAAATAGAATCTTAACTGTATAGTTTTTTTAAATGGACCAAAAAAAAAAAAAAATGATAAGCCAACTAAATATCAAACACTCAGTAAAATACTTAATATATTATTAATTTCAAATTTTTATGAGAACTTTTGATTTGAAGTGTATTTAATATAAAAATAAATAATAATATATTATCTTTAAATATGTAGACAATATAAAAGTCAGTCTGACTAATTTGTGTTTGTTATTTATTTTTTATTGTGTAATGTTTAGTCATTAATAAATTCTTAAATTTAAACTAATTAACATTTTTAAAAAACCACATACTTGCTAAATGATTATGTTATGTTTATTCGAATATGCGAACATACTCTTAATTATAAAATAAAACATAGGCATTTTGAGTAATTATATGCTTTGTGTGATTAATTGGTGAATCATTCACATTGCAGCATAATTTATTTGGGTCTTTGTTTTGTTCAAATTATGTATAAAATCAAATATTAATGTATTAGTGTATACTAAATACTAAATATTGTATAGTGAAACAGTGAATTTAAACTGTTTTGATTCAATAAACAATCATTTAACTTCTTAATACTCAATAGTTAAATCAAATAAAAAATAAGTAATTAATAGCACAAATCATGTGTTTGTGTGGTGTGGTGTACATGTCATATGAACATAATATAAACAAATATTATTCTTCAAATTTATTATCTTCAATACTCATTAGTATTTTTTATACATTTGACTCTGAATGAAAAAAAGAATGTTATGATTTTACCATGATATATTAATGTAATTTATTCATAATATACAATTTATAAATGAGCCATACAATATTTTAAAATAATATTTTTGACCCAGTTATGAACTGGGCAGACGTTTTGTATGCTTGATTTAAGAATTTAGTAAAAAATAGTTAACAATTTTCTAGTTCATGAAATAAACAATTTTTTAGTTGAGGACACATACACATATATATATATATATATATATTGATTATTAAATATGATTGTAACTCAAGATTTTATAGTTAAAAATGAATTACAAATTGTGGGTGAAAAAATTTAAAAACAAAGTCATGTTCAGAAGTTAAAAAGTAATTTGTCAGTATCTATAAAAACAATCAGTTATATCCAAGGTGGATATATTTTGGAGACTCGTGTTTAAGGCGAGTCTTTTGGCTTTGATTTGGGGAGGCCGACTTTGAAATCTTAATAAAAAGAAATTGGTCCTGTCTAATCTGATTGATCTTTTTTTAAATTTTTAACATTTAGAGTACATCATATATAAAATTAATATTTTGAGAATTTAAGATTAGTTTTGTTCACATGTCTAGTTATAAAACTTAAAATTACTGATTCTATCAATAAAAATATAAATGGTTGTGTTTCAAAACATAACATTTTTTCATCAAGAAATTATTGAGAAAACAAAATGCTACCTTGTTAATTTCTACATGCATATTGCATATTATAGTTATTAATTATTATAATATTATTTAATGTATTTTCGAAAATAGACCACTTTAGATTTATGATATATTTTTATGTTGTTACATATTGTTATCAAATTGTGATATATTATTTAGAAATTAACAACTTTAAACTTTGTGGAGTTACATCATTTTAAGTCAATATTACAAAACCGATTTACTTACGTTTTCTAAATTTCAGCAGATAGCGGTTACAATTGTTACAAACTATTGCGAAAGTTCAGATAACAATTCAATAATATTCCAATAATGATAAACGTTTTTACGTAGGAGAAAAATATTATTCCGATAAGAATATGAATAATATTTTTATTACTTTTAATATTGATAAAAAGTTAATACATTTTTTTATTAAATATATTTTATTTTAATTATTAATTTTCACTGCAGAATAGTTGAATATTATATTACTAAATTAAACACAAATTTAATTTTGTTTAATAAAATTATTTTGTTTAATATACATATAATATTACTGTATTTACACCATTAGAGCGTAGACCTATAGACTTATACTGAGTAGACATGTACTTTATATGTATGGTTGGAGGTTGGAAATAACTGATAAAAATATGTTAGTTGTAGATATACTCCTCTAAAATTTCAAAAATATTAATACCATGCTTGAAATATAAAATATACCTCGGCCGTCTTTAAATGTAATGTGAATAGGTATTACATTGAGCCAATTAATTATTGAGCAAATAAATAAATTAGTACCTATATTATACTCTTGTTTATTATATAATGTAATTTAAAAATTATAGTAACATTTAGTGTTTACCAACTTTATTATTTGACATTTATGCATATAAATGAAATTAAGTTTGACCAAAATATCAGTTATAACAATGTTTAAATTAATCATTAAGAATTAAAGCCCAAACAAGATTCTTAAATAGTATTCAATTAAAGCATTATTTTTATAGTTATTGTAAAAAATCAAAGTAACATTAAGAATATTGACAAAAACCATAATCTATTTATTCTTAGTTGATTTGCAGTTAATAATAACCATAACATGTATTATTATATAGATAATAGGTAGGTATATTGTAAATTATATATTATGTAGATACCCTTGAGCTCAGGCATATGAGTATGATTAATGATTGGTAAAAGTAAAAAAATATTAGTAATCATATATTCTGTAATAAACCAAATTGATTTTAAATTTTGTTATGATAGTATATATTAACAGAACATATACATGTAGAATTAAAACGTGTATGACTAATAGGATACCGTTATTATTTAGAATGCTAAGTTGTATGAACTCAACAGCTAATAATTTCGGAATTCAACCGGTTATTTTATGCGCGTGGATAAATTTTCTTAGAAAATCGAACTCGTAATAGTACAATTATGTATAATTGTATTTAATATTTGTTTCATAGTGTTCTTTTCCAATGTTATATGAATGTATTAGAAAAAATATATTTTTTTAATAAGGCTTTTTTCATAGAAATTAGTAATTTAGTAAATATTATTATTTTTAGTTCTTCAAAATTAATTTTCATCAAACCTCTATAAAAGAATACCCATTTAACAAATTAATTTCATATTATTATTCTACAAAAGTATTATTTATATGAGTACACTCTCGTCAATTCAATATATTATGAGACATACATACCGCTGCCAGTATCATAGCTCATTTAATTTTATTATCTTAAGATTATTGTTATCGACTGATAAAACGATAATAGCATTTTTATCCCTAACCATTTTTTACAGTGGAAATTAGAAAGATATGAAATCAATTCATCAGGATAAACAATAGTGCTCTGACAAAAAAAAATATAAAACATTTTTAAAGTATACATACATCATCTAAGTATACACATTATAATAGGCATACTAACATGTATTATTCATATTATTTATTAATTCGTAATTACTGATACTTACTTTTATTTACTATACAATATCATTATTTATTTTACGTTATTATAAAACATATGTATTTTCAATTTTGTATTATTATTTACATACATTTTGTACAGTAAAAACAATGTTTTTCAGAAAACTTAAATAGAGATTCGATCGTATTCACAATATAGTACAATGTTTGGCAATGTTACTACTTTTTCTTAGTATAAACTTTAAATTTATATGTTAGACTAATTAAAATAATTTGAAAGTTTATTCAATAATTATATTCATTAAATTTAGATATTAATGATAGAATTTATTATTTTTCCAATACCAAACTTGAAACTATTAACTTTATTATTACAATTTTAATTTAAAAACTATCAATATTAGCACTTTAATTTTGTTTTTATCATTTTATTTTATTTGTTTCAGGTATGGAAAGCTCTCATTGCTATGGGCTATCTTTTTACTGTAACATGGATCACAGCATTTGTCATGGTTATTGTTCATGATCGTGTACCCGACATGAAGAAATATCCTCCATTGCCAGATATATTCCTGGATAATGTGCCTTACATACCTTGGGCATTTCACATGTGTGAATTGACTGGCACTGTATTATGTTTTGTCTGGCTTACAGTATTGGTCTTCCACAAGCACCGTTTCATATTATTGCGGCGATTTTTTGCTCTCTCTGGTACTGTCTTCCTTTTACGATGTATCACAATGATTATTACTTCCTTATCTGTACCTGGCACTCATTTAGAATGTACACCCCGTAAAAAACCAGCATTTTTAGATGGTAAGTTCAATAGAAATAATGACAACTTAACATAAACTCAATACTTATTGCACTTTTCCATTATAGATGGAAATTTTTTGGGAGAAATGGTATACAAAATGCAACAAGCATACGTGATTTGGAGAGGGGCTGGTATGTCCATACAAGGAGTTCGCACTTGTGGTGACTATATGTTTAGTGGACATACAGTGGCATTAACTATGCTGAACTTCTTCATCACAGAATGTAAATATATATTATAAATTTATTTGTAAAATAATATTTATAATAAATTAATTTAAAATTTTTTTTTTTTTTTTTTAGACACTCCGCGTGACATTTATTTGTTACATACCTTCAGCTGGCTCATGAATATGTTTGGTATTTTTTTTATACTTTCTGGCCATGAACACTACTCCATTGATGTATTCATAGCCTTTTACATCACATCAAGACTCTTCCTTTATTACCATACACTAGCTAATAACCAAGCATTAAGTAACAATGTCGATTCTTGTCGAACCAGAATTTGGTTTCCACTGTTCAGTTTTTTTGAATCTTCATGCTGCTGCATGGTACCCAATGAATACGAATCATTGACAGAAATCGCTGAAAATCTGGCATGTTCATCGTATAATAACTATCTACTTATTAAATCTGCAATAAAAACTCAGATTTTGTTACTACGGTCACTTCCATCCAATCAAACAGCACAAATTGGTTCAACTACTTTAGTCGGTTCAAGTTCAATCGGATCAAGAACACCAATTATTCTGCATAAAAAAAAAAGATTATAAAAATAGAACGCACATAATGGTGGATAATTTAGTTGATTTATCATAACCTTAAGCACTGAGTACGATTATTATGCGTGGAATTTTGTGATACAAAGAACATGTTTGGAAGACTGTGAGCCAAATATGATTATATTTTGTTACTTTTTTAGTTTTCATTAAGTTGTTTTTAGAATAACTTCTTGATCACTTCCATTTTCTTGGTAGTGTACATTATTTTTTTAATCTATACATGATATTCCTTCTACTTCATCTTTATTTATTAAACAAAAAACATTGATGATATTACTATATATTTTGTAGGTATGTTTTTTTTTAAAAAAAATTTTTTTATTTGTATTGAATTCCTATAGGCAATAATTCCTAATTAGTAGTTATTTTATGTTTTTTAAAAGATTAAAGAATTATTTTAGCCTTCCCATCAGTACCTAATTATTATTTTTACTCTAGTCTTAAATTGTATTAAAATGTTTTATTATTAATATGTCTTCATTTTAAAGTTATTTATGTATACAGATAAATGTACAGAATGTTTCAAATGTGTTAATAAAAAAATTATTTTGCCAGAATAAATGTGAATTTGTATTTTTATTGTTTTAATATTATATACAACATTTACGTCTATAGAGATATTTTTTTATATTTCTGCAAATTTTTAATATTACTTGATTCAATTTATTATTTGTACTTTATTTTATTGTTGTTCTGTGCGATTTGATTAATAAATCATATCACTATTTTCAATATATTCTATTTTTTTTTTATTTAATAACCACTAACCATTAAATTTAAGTTGTTGAACAATGTTTGTGAAATGATAAAATGTATTAGAAAACTCTGTATTTTTTGAAAACAAATAGCTAAATAAGTAAATCACATAAACAGTTACTAACATTGATTTACAAAATTGTTGCTGGTAACTAAAAACCATTGGTTTCAAAATACCCGTATTAACCATACTTATATACTCATACAATTATAATATAAATATTAATATATTTAAACTGTATAAACATGTTACCATTAATTATAATTTATAATAATATTACATAATGAAAATTATACAAAATTGAACGAATAAATTTCTAAACAAAAAAATACTTTTAAATGAAAAAATGAAAATGAAAATCAATGCTGACAATTGTATAAAGATTAAAATGAAATCATGCAAATTATCTATCAAAATTTGATCAAAAATATTTACTATACAATATTTAAAAAATCATCTTTGGTTTTGTCTTATAATCTGTTTAGGATTAAAAAATATTTCTAACTTATAAATAAACTTTTTTTAGTTTTATTAATTTTTATATCACATAATTTATTACCTACTTTACTATCATAAATTCATAAGTAATATTGTTCAATTTTATTCTGATATGAATATTAAACATAATGTCAACTCATATAATATTTACAAATTTATCATTGTTTTAGAAAATGGACGAAACAACGGGATTGGATCTGCAAGATAAGTCAGCACATATAAGTTCATTAAATAAAACTCCAGCCTCTATTGTACAAGAATATGCAGCCAAAAATCACCTTGTTCCACAATATGACATTTTACATAATGGTATTTCACAGAATAAGGTCACCTTTAAATATAGTTTGACATTAGGTGATTATAAAACTATTGGTGAAGGAACCTCCAAAAAAGAAGCTAAACATGTAGCAGCTTTAAACTTGCTTAAGAAAATGATCCATGACAACCCTCTATTATTAGAAACCGAATTTAGGCAATGGGATTTTGATAATCATGTATCTCCATTTGACAACAATATTAAGGTAAATGCTGTTGAAATAAATAAATAATAAATGTCAGTTGAATGATATTTGTGCAAATAATAGATTGCCAATGCCTGAATTTGTTTTAGTTCGAGAAGAAGGTCAAGCTCATGCAAAACTGTTTACTATTAGTTGTCGTGTTGCTAATATGGTTGAAGTAGCAACGCATAAAACCAAGAAACAAGCTAAACATCTGGTCTCTGTTCAGATGTTAAAAAGATTGTCGTCTCTTGATAAATCATTAGTATCAGATAACGAACCAAATAATAAATCCGATTCCATTAAAGTTTTAGAACAAGTAGAACTTATTAAAAACGAATTTTTCAAAAAATGTGCGCATATGGATCAAAATGTATCAAATTATCATTTACTGTTTAAAAAGACTGAATGGTTAAAGCCTGAAATATTAGGTGATTTTGTTAAGCAATATTTCCGTGATGGAAGATTAAATCTAAACAACCCACATGAAGTCTTGAAAAATATCGTTGAGGAGTGTGGAATATACTTAATTGAAAAAATCATAAATAAAACATATATAAAACAATACATTCAATAAAATCACACATCCTGATTCAAGTTAATATTAACTTCAAAAAAAGTTAATACCTAAGCAGTGTCTCAATATTTCTATAGTTTATTTAACTACCAGTTGTGCAAATTTAATATATATAAAATTTAATTTGTATTTTTTATGAAATACAAGTGCAATTATGAATTTGTTAAGATATTTTCATTAATTGATCTGATATTATTTCCTCTTTAGGTAAAGATATTTCCATAATTTCAATAGATGTCCTAAAAATATGGATATGTAACCTAACCTGAATAGTAAGTATTATAATTCTGTGAACTTAAATACAATACTCAAATTGTGTACCTATTGAAGTAATCAATTTTTCAAAACTAATTTTTTTAGTATGTTTGACTAAAAAATATCAGTTTTTTTCTTTTAATGTGTTTATTTATCGAGACATATTATTACTTATATTCCAATGCACTTCATTTTAATTCTAAAATAAAAAAAAGAATTATCTGCAAATACAGGGAATAAATATTTCATTAAAATAAAAAATATCAACAACAGTTGAAAATTTTAATTTAAATAGATTTATAAGTGGACATGTTTTAAAACTACAAATGCATTATATTAGATTGTTATTAATATTTAAACTTTATTGCATTTATTAATCAAACTATATATAATTATAAGATTTATTTAATTGACAAACGCAAGATTCTACCAAAAATATTAATTTTTATATTTTGATTTCCTCTTATAAAACTGCAAAGTTATTAGTGTTATCACCTTTTTATTTACATTCAAAATCAATAAAAATAAAAACTATTCAATGTCAAGTTGTCAAAAAATATATATTTCTATAAATTGTAAAAAAAATCACACAATACAAAAAAATATAAACCCATATAAAATATGAAATAACAAAAATTTTAATACATATGTTTTAAATATAGTTAATTGTAATTAGTACAAATAGTCAAAAATAATAAACAATTTGTGTAAAAAATGATTATAAAAAATAAATACTGAATAACATTTTTAAAAATTCAGTTTAATTCGTTTTACTTGTTTGCATTCACTAATCATAGTCGATCAAGTTTTAATTGAAAATTGCATTTTGATTTTCAATAATCAAGTGTAATGCACTTATATCACGATTCATGTCTGGTATTGTACCTTTAAAGTCAATTAAATCTGGCATTGGCATTAGAGTCGGCGCAAAGACTGTGCTCAGATTCTGTGCAGTCATTTTGTTTTCATCTGATCGTAAAGTCACCCTAAAATTAAAATAAAAAAAAAAAAATAGGAATAAAGCATTTTTTCACATTAAATTATTAATTTTAAATACAAATATACAGTTAAACATATTGTAATGTGTTTATAAACCAGATTATAAGACATTTTAGTCATTTAATTTCCAATGATTTATTCTTAGCTGATTACTGTTTCAGATTATCAACTATAGTGATATAGAAATATAAATACAAACATTTGTTCTTAATATTAAGATGCAAAAGAATATAAGAAATAGAAAATAAATAAACAAGGTAATTATATTAATATTTAATGGTTAATACTCATAAATAATAACAAAAGAATATGTTTATTTATCATAATCATAGACATAGATGCTTTGCATGCATATTGTTTGATATTTTGTGTTATTACCTGTATAAGTGAGCCATCAAGTAACTTAGAGTGTTATAATGTGCTGGTGGTAATTTTTTCAAAGCGGTTCTCACTTCTGCTAATTGTTCCCAAGACATTTTAATTTCTAAAAAGAATATTACTCAGTACCGTAAATAAAATAAACGAATGTAATTAAAAACACAAAATATGTATGAACTTAATTAACACACGTATTAAAAAAAGAAAAAAAATTATGATAAAAAGTTACCTAAAGCACTTATTACAAGAGGATGTACATGAAATGTAATCAATGGAATTGGAAGTAATCTAAGGTACATTTTCAAAATGCTCGCAACCACATGTATATTTTCATAAGCTTGATCACCCATCACTGTTGTTTTACCATCTAAAAACAAACACAATTATCATATTTTTTTTAAAACAACCAAAAATATAATAACTAAATAAATTTAAACTGTAATATAACACCATACATACATTTGGAGATTGAGAATTAAATTAAACAATTTTGATATTTTAATTAGTAAATTTCACTTTGATAATTTCTATCTTTACCTTTGTCTAAAGCTAATCTCAAGTTATCCATCTCTTCTTGAAAACCAGATACTCTATAAATTCCTTCAGCAGACATACCACGTCGTTCGATTTCTTCAACACATTTATCTACGACAAATGGTCTATTGGTCTTATAGGCTTTAACGTGAGTAGTTAAATCGATTCCAAAAACGCCTCGAAATAATTTCAAGTCTGGGCAACAATCTGGAGGTAACTTTTCAGAACATTTAAAATGTGCACTAAAACCACAATCTAAAACAACAATACAATTAATTACAACACTTAAATAATATAAATCTAAACAATTACCTTCGCATTTTACTCCTTGCTGGGTGAAACCCCATAAGAAATTACCACATAGTAAACACCAATTAAGTCCTTTAAAAGTATGAGTCTTAAAATGATGAGGTTTATCATAGTCAACTATTTCTTCGCTGTTGAGTTGTCTTGGTTTTAGTTTTTTTATAGTTTTACGCTTCAGTTTATTTAATGTCATGTAAGGACTTTTTTCATAACTATTTAAACTATGCATAAGATGGATGTACTTTCCTGCTTTAGATTCCATATATAAAGTCACCTATTATTTACAAACAATTTTAACATATATGAAATATTAGTTAATATACAATATTATAGTGATTTAATCAGAAAAAAACAAAACTACTTCCTTAGTTATTTTAAAATTAAAAAGTTAAATATATACATTTTTAAATTAATAGTTAATTATCATATTCCAACTTAGTCAAATTAAGGATTCAAAAAATGTTATTCAATGTGCCTTAGTAAAATACATAATATTTACTAGCATAAATAGGTTATATAGTCTTGTTAATGTTGATAAAATCACCTTTAAAACTCAATACATTAACTTAACTTACCAAACCATCCGCAACAAGATCATTTATAGTATTAAAACGCTTTTGAGATACATAATGTTGTCCATCATAAAATAATTTATAATGATGGACCTTGCCAAATATTCTAAATGTGATAAATCATATTTTGTTACAGCTGATAATTATATTAATTAACAAATGTCATTTACTTTAGAGAAAGTGTATATGTTTTATCATCTGAACTGGTACTCAGACGTATGAGATAGTTTCCGTCAAATTTTAACAACGAATTAGCCTCTTTATGGTTCATTGCTCCATGATATTCTAGACCATAAAAAAATGGGCATCCTGACACGGCGCTAGATGAAAATATCGGCAGAGGCTTAGGTGATTCTTGTTGAAGTTTGTAAACTATCAAAAACATTATTAGTATATTACGTTACATTGACTATATTTATATATCAAAAACAAATACATACGGTCAGGTTTCCAGACAATACTGATGGGAGAACCATTTTCGTCAGTCACTGGAGTATCTAAAAATATGAATACATATTTCTTATTCAAATGGCCTAATTTCATTATAATCTAAATTAAATTGTACTGTTAATTTAAACACTTGTATTAACAGGTAATTTTTTTGAAAAGTGTCCTCACCGTATACTTCTTTACGTTCTTCTTTCTCCATTGGTAATAAATGATTTTACATTTTTAAACGAAAAATAAAATTCGTGTGACGTAAATTAAATTATTTTGCATTTTATTGTTTATCATACTAAATACATTCTATTTTCTACTACATCTAATACTAAATACTTGGTTACGAAGTAATTACTAAGTACATAATACTGACAAATACGAAACTAATACAAAATTATAGAATAATTAATAATTAATATAACCATTGATTATAAATACTAGTATTTATAATCAATGATAAAACATAATAATTCATATACTTATCTATGGCTTATTTTTTTTATTATCTGTGGTTGTGGCTCAAAGAGGTTGATCACTATTTATCACTATCAATTTATTAATTCTATATGGTCAAAGAAGTTGTTTATGCTAGAACCTTGTCAATGTATAACAATTCATAATAAACTGTACAAAACTGAAAACACAACACAACTACACAAGACTCTAGCAAGTAGCACCAGTAGGGCCTGCAGAAGGACGAACGCAGAATAAAAGATCAACATAATAAGCTTGGTAGTTTTAACTACCTTGGTTATTGCTTATTTAAATACATTTCAAACAGTGAAAGAGAACCGTTTGTTTGAATTAGAATAAGTGAAAAGTGGACAAAAAAACACAATGGACAAACCACAGAAAATACCAAAAGTCGCTAAGGTATATGTTATTATATTATGTATCTTATGAACAACTTCTTTAAACTTATTGAGGATATTGCTAGTTGACCATTAAAATTTGTGTTTTAGGTGAAAAACAAGGCTCCCGCGGAGATACAAATCACCGCTGAGCAATTGTTAAGAGAAGCTAAAGAAAGAGATCTTGAAATTGTACCACCAGTAAGTATTGTAGTTTGTTGGGTAAAATCATTATTCATTCTGATTTAAAAAGATTATTCATATTAAAATATTTTATCTATTATTTAGCCTCCAAAACAAAAAATCTCTGATCCAGTAGAATTAAGAGATTATCAACATAGAAAACGCCGTGCTTTTGAGGATAATATCCGAAGAAACCGCACAAATATTAGTAATTGGATAAAATACGCAGCTTGGGAAGAAAGTCAAAAAGAAATTCAAAGGTGAATCATTAACAATTTAATTTATGGTGGTTTTAACATTAGATTAGGCGAAAATTCAGGTTTTCTGTATGAAGCATGTGAATAAACAAAAATAAATCTATTTCATTTTTTTTTATTATTATTTTTACTAATTTTTAGTTAATTTAAATTGTATTTATAACTTTACAATAAATTGGTATATTTTCAGAGCACGATCAATTTATGAAAGAGCTTTAGATACAGACCATCGTAATATTACACTATGGCTAAAATATGCAGAACTAGAAATGAGACATCGACAGGTAATGCATGCCAGAAACCTTTGGGATCGTGCTGTAGTTATTATGCCTCGTGCAAATCAGTTTTGGTACAAATACACATACATGGAAGAAATGTTGGGCAATGTCGCAGGTAAAACCAAATCTAATAATAAGTTAGGTTTTTTTATATTTATTATTATCTTTAGTTTTGAATACATGGTTTAACAATGATTGTTTAGGAGCTAGAGCGGTGTTTGAACGATGGATGGAATGGGAACCACCAGAACAAGCTTGGTTAACTTATATAAAGTTTGAGTTACGTTACCATGAAGTTGATCGTGCCAGAAAAATTTATAATAATTTTGTCATGGTGCATCCAGATGTCACTAACTGGATACGATATGCCAGGTAAATTTCATGATATACTGGGTGATCCAATTAAAACGCAATCAAGAAAAAAAATAGTTGCTTTTATTTCATAAAAAAACATTCGAAAATGAAATAAAATGATTAAAACGTCTATTACAGAAAATATATTTACCCCATCTTCCCCAAATTTATAACAAGTGCTCGAAATGAGTTTGGGTTGCGTTTTAATTGGATCAGTCTTTATTTCAAGTACAAAATACTTTAATTATAACTTTATTCTTAGGTTTGAAGAACAAAATAGCTTTATTGCGGGGGCAAGAAGTGTATTTGAAAAATCAGTTGAATTTTTCGGCGATGATCACATAAATGAAAATTTATTTATTGCATTTGCAAAATTTGAAGAACGGCAAAAAGAAGTATTAAAACATACTTAACATATTTTTATATTTTTCTAAGCAATTTACTTTACACAGTATTTGATTTGATTCTAGCATGAACGTGTGCGAGTAATTTATAAATATGCCTTAGATCATGTTCCAAAGGATAGATGTCATGATATTTATAAAGCATATACAATACACGAGAAGAAATTCGGTGACCGAACTGCTATTGAAAGCGTTATTAGTAGTAAAAGAAAACTACAATACGAACAGGTATTTAAACATAAATATTTAAATTATTCTAAAGAAGTATTTTGAATATCAATTTTTAGGAAGTTAAAAGTAATCCAACAAATTACGATGCTTGGTTCGATTATTTAAAATTAGTCGAAAGTGAAGGAAATCTAGAAGTCATTCGAGATACATATGAACGAGCAGTCGCCAACATACCTCCTTCAAATGTATGTTATTTCAATAGTAAAATATAATACTCTAACTAAATACATTTTTTTAAATTAAATTAATTTTTAATTTTTTTTTGAAATTTACTCAGTATATATTTTATATTTTAATTCCCTATTATAGTATTAAATATGTCTTGCATTTTTATTTTTAGGAAAAACATGCATGGCGTCGATATGTTTACTTGTGGATAAATTATGCCTTATTTGAGGAATTAGAAGCTGAAGACGAAGAGCGTACTCGTGATGTATATCAGACATTTATTTCTACTATTCCCCATAAGATATTTACATTTTCAAAAGCTTGGTTGTATTATGCTCATTTTGAAATACGTCATAAAAATCTAGCGGCCGCAAGAAAACGATTGGTGATTTATAGTTAAATTATTAATTAAAAAATTGAATTTTCAAAAATATAACCTATTGATTTCATTTGTAGGGTATTGCATTAGGTCTATGCCCAAGAGATAAAATTTTTAGAGGTTATATTGATTTAGAAATACAACTCAGAGAATTTGAACGATGTCGTATTTTATATGAAAAGTATTTAGAATTTGGATCAGAAAATTGTGTCACTTGGATTAGAGTAAGTATTTTTAATTAAATTTCCTCTACATGCATATAACTTACATGTACAAACATTTTTAATAAATTGAATACATTTTAGTTTGCAGAATTAGAAACAGTATTAGGTGACATTGATCGTGCTAGAGCAATTTATGAATTGGCTGTTAACCAGCAACGTTTGGATATGCCAGAAGTTCTCTGGAAATCCTTTATCGATTTCGAAACATTACAAGGGGAAACAGAAAAAGCTAGAAAGTTGTATGAAAGACTTCTGGAAAGAACTAATCATTTCAAGGTATAAATACATTTATAAATTCTATTTCCTTATTTTTTATTCTTATTTTACAAATTTCAAGTATAAAAATCAAAACCTATTTTTATGTTCAAGGTTTGGATGAGCTATGCCCAGTTTGAAGCTACTTCAGAAGAGGAAGGTATCGATTGTATTTCTGTAGCAAGAAGAGTATTTGAAAGAGGTAATGAAGCATTAAGACGAAGTGCCACACCAGAAGAAAGGGAAGGTATTTTACAAGCGTGGTATAGGTTTGAAGAAGAAAATGGAAACGAAGAAAGTAAAAACAAAGTTAAAAATATGTTGCCCAAGAGAATTAAAAAGAGAGTGCCTTATACCTCTGAAAATGGAGTAAGAAAACTTGTTCTATTGTTGTCGAAACAATTTTATTATACATTTTTTGTAACTTCATGTTTGTATTATTTATTTTAGCGAGACAAAGGATGGGAAGAAAAGATAGATTTTATATTCCCAGAAGATAATGCAGCAAGACCAAATCTTAAACTTCTAGAAACTGCTAAAGCTTGGAAAAAGAGGAAATTAGAAGAAACCAATGACGAATCATAAAAATAAGAACATCAAACTATTAACAATTTGTATTTATATTTTATTATTTTCAAGATTTTCAAATAGATGTTTTGAATTCAATCACAGTCCTCTAATCTTACAGGATGTTCAAGTGGAATAACCGATTTTTTCTCAATATCTCTAGAAAGTGCTTTCCTCATATCTGAAAATACAAAATATTGTTCAATTAACATTTGACTGTACAAATCTTAAAAATAAATTATACATAGTACATACCAAATGCATCTTCATCGGGATCTCCAGAATAATATTCTAACACAGTGCGATAAACTGTGTATCCAAGACTCTTATACATAGAAATAGCAACTGTGTTGCTAACACGTACATATAGATCAACAAACCATGCATCTTTTCTACAAATTATTATTTTAGGAATTATAAATATAATTTTAAACGATAAAATATTACTTTTCTGATATGTCTTCAAGCCAATTCATCAAAACACCAGCAACGCCCAATCTCCTGAATTCTGGAGCAACTGTTAAGGCAGTAACGTGACCATGCCAATTGTCTGTTTGTCCTTCAGACTTTCCCATGACTAATTAAATTTGAAAATAAAGAAAAGAAAAAACAATAATAAATATTATTTATCGCAGAATAAAAATATCTTATCCTGAAATGATATGTCATTTCATTTATATTGAATGTTAAAAAAACAATTTAAAACATGAAATTAGTTAGAGCATAATATATCGATACATATTCTATTTATCTAAAAGAAATCAAATTAAATTTTTACTGTGCAAGACAATACATTGTAAGTAATGTTAACAAATACAAAAACTTACTATAGCCCATAATTTCTCCTGTGGGCGATTCAGCCACTTGGAAATACTCTGGCCAGTGTGCTAGATATTGCATATAAAATGGTATTGCATACTATATAAGTATGTGTTGAGAAAAATTTCAAACATTTAACAGTATATTTATTTATACGTAAAATTAAAAATTGATAATAAATGTTACATTATATGTAATATTAAAAAAATAAACATATATAATAACAAAATTGGTTAAGTTATAAGTTTTAATAGTATTAATATATATTTTTAAGGATACAGTTTCTGTAAGTGTATCTAAATTTCTGAAACAATAAAAAATAAATGTTTAACGACAATTAAATAATATTAAATTCAATTATAGTACAATTAATGTACAAGTATAATTATAGTACAATTTTTGTTTTGCAAAATAATCTAGTATTTAGACTTTTTTAGGAAATTTAGTTAACAATAGTGAGACAATTATAACAATAGTAGTTATTTATTTTGAAAAGGTATCCAAAGTCAACATTTAAAGACCTACCGGCTATCATTATATCATAACAGATATTATCAAAACAAATCATTAAAACTCTTTGCTCTTAATTGAAATCGAACATAGATCTTAAGAATGAATGATATACTTTAAAATAAAACCGAATAAAAATGATAAAATAACAATTTTGTGGGTATTAAACATGGAATAATATACATTTTGGTTAATGAGTAATTAGAACTCAATCACACATGAACACTTTATAAGGGAAATTCATAAAAATTAAAATTAATTAGTTTAAAATTCAAGAACAACTATTGAAATCAATGGATTCTGGATTAGTGAATAGTGTAAATGAAAACTTCTTTTTACTGATCGACCGCAGGTTAAGTATCGTTATCAGTGTAAAAACTAAATAGTTGAATTCATGGCTAACGTGTTAAACTTAATACAAAATAATATAACAGTTGAACTATCAACATAGTATACCTGTGAAGTTATACACTTCAGAAATAATTTTAACAATATTATTAATTTTTTATATAATAGACTTACACATTGTTGAATTTATATAAATCATCGCAATTGAATGGTCGTAATGTAGTCATCTTGTTGACAAATTTGAAGTATTCAAATTTAGATTTCGATGAAACTTGATACGATTTAGAATTTATTACTTCAGTTAAGAACGACAAGTACAAACTATAAACAATGTTTAATATTTATGCATTACAAAAATAGATACAATTTAATATACAATATACTTTATATTATTGCTGTGATAATAATTGATAACCAAACCGTTTACAGTCGATTCCGATTCTCTGTCCAGGACATTCCAAGGAGATAATACTATAGTTCTTCCGGAGTGATTTTAAAAACGAAACGCTCAACTATCAACTTTGAAATTTATAAATCCTGACAACCCAAGACTGCTTTAAAACGTATTTATTATTCTTGAAAAACTTAAAACAATATGATATATTTCAAACTAATCGAAATGAAACCTGCCAATTTATTTCCATTTCAGGTAAAATGGTTTGCTTTGCTCGAAAAACAGAATAGGTAATTCAATTACGTTTTCCAAATAAAATTTTACATTATTGTTTTGTACTTTTATAAGGAAATATGAAAATTTCCTATTTCGACGTCATCCAGATTCATTTTTCAATCTAGACATTTTTTAGAGTAGATAATCCAATAAAAAATATGAATCACAGAAAAAAAAATGTTCTCCGATGTAGTTCAATGTACATATTTAAACATAAAAAATCAATATATGGTTAAATATCTCTATCTTCATTATTTTTGAGAACAAAAAAAAAAACAGGGAGCAGGGAACCATGTTTAGTGAATATTGTGCGCCTTGGTTTGATTCTTATTAAAAAAACACCAATTTAGTGAAAAGGAAATAAATTGTCTTCTCCTTAAGAGTTATCGGGTAAAAGTAAGTGGGTACTTGTTAAGTAATCACTTTAGTATACCTTCAATTTTGGTTATTTGAAACTTTAAATATAATTTCTACAAATAAAACTTGTCATATAATTTTTTTTTTGTTTATTAGTGGTACATTATATGATATAACAGATAATTCATACAAGCCAACAATGGCAATAACATAGAATAATATTATATAATATTCTGTGGTATTAACTTATTTTCTTCTTCTTTACATATAATTATATCAATTTTCATCACATGAAAATAAATTATAATTGGAATAAGCTAATGGTCAAAGTCCTCAGCCTTTTTCCTAGTACATTAATATTCTACACACTATAAAAAATAAAAGGTAGTCCAGATATTGAAAATGCATAGAGATTATTTTAAAGTTGATTTGTTTTTTCATGATAATTGAACAATGTTTAAAATAAATATCAATCGACCAAATATTTACACAAAATATTTTTTGCTCTTTCGGCATCAATTTCCTGCAATAATTCCTACCAAAAATATTATCCACCATTTGACAAATAATATACAATATGATTAATGATAAACAATAATAATTATATAACACAATTTATTTTTAAATAATTTAATTATACAATGTACATATTATAAACGTAAAAATGAATGTCACACATTTATACAGAACCCACATTAGAATATTACATTTTTTTTTTTAATGATTTACTTGTAAAGCTAGTTCTGAACGAGACTTGAAAAAATCAATTAAACTAGAAATTACATCTTTTAATCCAATGGTTTCAATGTTTGCATTAAAACTCACATAAACTGGAATAGAGGATTTCAAACTTTTTGATAACGCATTAGCTATTGATTCTGATCTGCTATCTGGATCTGTATTGAAAATAGCACTCGAAATTGTTTTTGTGCTATTTCTTTGTATCATAGCAACAGATAAGCTCGAAAAAGTATTGTCTTGACCAATAACAACAAAGATACAATTATCAAAACATAATATTTTGTTATACAATGTAACACTTAGTATTGTAGATACAAATGAAAATGATTTAACTTTTGGTTGTACATATTCTATGGTTGCAATGTCATTGTTTCTTTCCGGTAACTCCATTTTTCATACTGTAAAGAAAAAAAATAAATATTTTTTACAACACATAACTTACAAGTTTAATTAACATATAATTGATTCAAAACATGTATTATATCTATTGAGTCATTACTCAAGTCGTTGCATACATTGTAGACAAAAACGTTTATTATATGCAACAAAAATCAAATAATCTCATATTTTGCAAAACATCATTTATTTTTCAATGAATGTTTAACTAAATTTTTACTTTATTTAATTGCTTCACTTAAATAAAATAATTTAATATATATTTTTACTTGTATTTCTGAGATAAACATTAAACAAAGTATCTATATTCAATAAGGTTAGAGTTAGACTATCTTATTGTATGCATTCCGTAAATTACACAGCTACTGCAGTATAAGCTTTACCTCTGATCTATTGTACAAATAATAATAAAAAACTATAGCCAATAAAATAATATTATCACACAATTTATGTTTAAACAAAATCAATAATTCCTTAGCCTTAAACTTTATTTATTACCTAGTTTTTTTCTTTAATTTAACTCTAGATCAAGGAAATGTAGGCTATATTATGTTATTAATGTATCCATGTCTATTTTAAAAGTATATTATACTTTACATAATTGTTAGCAGTGTTGTTTTGAACTACAAAATACCTCCATTATTGTCACATAAGCTGAATAAACCAACGAGCAGTCAATGCTATTTCATTTTCAAACTTTGAAGATAAAATATGGGTATTGTAGATTTTAACAAGCCATCGACCTTGTTGGGTTAAAGCACAAACGCCATGTCATGCAGCTGTAACCACCGGAAAATCACAATCTGTGGTAAGTGCAAACAATAAGATGGTCTAAAATTATGATTATATATATCAGGGAATTGAAATGTAAATGCAAAATGTAATGTGCTAATAGTAATTATAAGTTAGAAACTTTAAAATTATAGAACTATTAGAAAATTAATAAGGTGATTTTTTGTTTTAAATTTTGGAATGAATTTAAAATTGTTAAATGTTGGTAATCAATTTAATTAAAAAAAAAAAAAATCCAATACCTACCGCATATAAACGTCAATCCAAAATGCAAATATTTGAGGAAATAAAAATCAACTGAGTACCAAAAAGAATAGTTTAAACACGCCACAATTTATTTATAATTCAAAACAGTCATTTGAAATTCGTTAAATCTTTTGGTATTTCAAAAATTTCAAATTTGCGTATTGCTAACACCACTAATACATACTATAAAAAATATTATATAATATAGATGTGTATATTATAAATATAGTATAATAATTCGCGATTCGAGTTAAGCAACAAATTTAGCGTCGACATCAGTAGTGCAGCAATATTATCTATGATATACACTGAAATTCAGTCAAATTCTTCATTTCATTTTAACTATTTAACATAAAACCTAACCTTAAAAATGACACTATCATTATCACAATTACAATAAAAAAAAAATAGAGGTAGGCCGTGATAACCGAAAGAATGCCTTGCGCCAGACGCGGGGACAGGGGGGACATAAAAGCATGTCCCCAACCTCCCCAGAAAAAACCGCTGTAAATTATTATAATATTATTATACTTAACTTTACCTCTATGAGCACAATCACAAAATTTGCAAGAGAAATACATTTATTATAAATTTCTATATTAGGTATTTGTATATCAGAGGTATATTATGTCAAAAATATATTGATTTTGATTTCCGGACAATTCTATAAATAGTTATATTTCTGTAATTTCTAATCACACCAATTAACGACAACCTGACGACGTGATGTCAGCGTTATCGATATAAAATCGCCCGTTCTTTACTTTACTCTTATTTTTATTTCCATTGCTTTATAGTTTATAGTTGTTAAAATAAAATGTTTTACTTTTTACATTATTTTTCTACGGACGACACGCAACGAGAAGACACAAGTGTTTGTAAAAATGGTATGTAATTTGTATTTTAATAAATATTTTCCTTTTAAAATAATCTATAGGATAGACCGGATCGTGAAATATATTTAGTTAAACTTAGATTTACTATTTGTAAAACGAATTTTATTTCTGTTTTGAATTGAATATAAATACATTTATTGTCTGTGCTATAACGGTGTAGCGTGCATAAACTAACTATAATTCATTGTTTAATAATATATCGTAGAACGTAGTTCCGTATCGGCTTATACTTAAGTACTTATACTTGGTATAATACTTTACTCATACACTTCACATGACTATAAAAAAAATACATACTATTACATGACTATTTACATAGGTACGTCTTGTGCCATTTCAACTTAACGATGTTTTAAAAAAAATGTTTGTTTATTCATTACACTCATAATGGGGGTAGCCCACCTGACCACTAATAATCTGCTTTTTAATTTTGGTTTACTTATATATGTAAATCATTTTAAAGTAAGCTTCGTCTTGATCATCATTAACCTGATGTTAAAAAATTTTAACATTTACCCTGTAATCTATATAATATATATATATATATTTGATGTCCCTCCCCTGCAATTAGACATCCTGGATCCGCGCCTGCATTGCGCCCTTGCTTATCAAACTACATACCCAATACTTAACAGTTAGGAATTAGATGTTATATTAATCCTTTTATCCTTTTATATAATATATATAAAAGAACAAGCCTTTTTTATGTTCCCATTTTGTGACGACGCTATTTAACTTTTTTCCAATTTTTTTTCACAGAGTTGTTCCAAATACCTCACCGAGTGTCACCACGTCACCCGATTTTCAAAATTTTGCTTTTACAGGGTTGAAATCGGTAAAAATAATATTATACAAAAATTAATCCCTATTTACCAGGTATGCTCATCACGCGTGAACGGCTGGACCGATTTAGCTAATTCTTTTTTTTTTGTGTTTGTTATTGACAGGAGAAGAAAAAAAATTAAGAAAATTCAACCTAAGGGGGTTATATAGCAGAGGGATGAATCAGTATTCAGATCTGGCAATTCAGGAAGGCATTATGGGCGATGATTTCGGGATGAGCTTGTTTCATTCGAAAACCTATTTCGGTAACAACGACGAGTTATCACAGCACTGCGGCGGCGCGAATCACGCGAACGGCGCGGCACTTGAATATTCCATTTCCAGCACGCGTTGCAGCGTGAATGTTTCGCCGCCGTGGCCGTGTGGTCGCGTGGCCGCGGTGACGGAACAACGATGATGTGGTCGCGCGCTGCGGACAGAACTCTGGATACCGCGGTCGCCTGGACGGAGGTCGTTTAAAAAAACGACCGTTAAAAAAAGAAATCACTTTCCATGAAAAATAGTTATTAACTATCATTGGCTGTTCGTTTTTCCAACCGTTACAGCCGACGCGGGGCTATTGGTTTTCCCTTCCGTTTCAGTCTTCGTCGGTTCGCGCTATTGTCTGGGGCTTCTCCGAACGGGTCCGTGTTTCGAGAATTTTATGCCGACCGCCATAGTCTCGTCTCACGGCTTCTACAATTCCTTTCGCGGCGATGGTAATAGTATTTATCGACGAATAATCGCACGTCTCACGACGGTCGCGTGGGCGCAACCAAATTATTTCGTCGCTAAAATACTACCGTACCATCGACATTCGGTATTTTTCGTATCGTATCGTCGCCGTCGCGTCCGGTGCGCGAGATCCATTACGCGATTGTAATGGCCGTCGCTTTCGGATTTTCAACGATTCCGTCGAGGCTCGGACGACGTCTAATCCAAGCCGGTAAAGGCTTCGAGTGTGCGTTTTTTGACGTCGTCGTGGTCGGTGCGATCGCGGCATAACGTTTCGATTTGTGCGTACATATCTGTGTAATTAAAATATAACATTTCTTTGCGAGAATTCGCGATCGCTTAAAGCGGGCCAGCCACAATAAGTGCATCACATATTCACATTCGTTCATTATTGTATTGCGTCACAAACAAACCTATATTTGAGGTAAGGGTTTATTATTATAATTTATTATAACAATATGATTCATTTGTATTTATTCAAACGGCCAACTTATTCGGTTGTGCCAACGAGGCAACATATTATTTTTTTAAGTACATGATTATTGAAATTATTAGTATATTACACTGAATAATTATTATTCTTTTTACCTATTATTGAAACATTATTATCATGATATTTACCATATTGTATTATCCGTGTGAAACGTTACATCGTAGACGAAAAAAATAGTAACGGTTTCATTTATTTTTTTTAATTATAATACACGCGTATACTGACTGGCACAGCTAGGCTAAATTGGGCCCTAGTGTCATTTTGAAGGAAGGGCCATATAATTTATGTTTTTTACAATAACATACATTTAATAATGAAATTCAACTTGGAATAGTGTCCATTCATAAACTATTGAGAAGCAAATCTAGTCCTTTTCAGGTGAAAAATAATATCTGGCCTCTAAGGTGTCTATATGATAAAATACATCTTTTAATAATATGATTGCTCTTAATATTTTCTTCGAATGTATTCTGTCAGTTGGATAATTATTATGTATATTAAAATCTAATAATAAGAAGTAAAAATAATTAATCTCTAATATAATAGGTACTTATATATTAAAATAGATACCTATTAATTTACTATTCAATATAACCAAAGATAAATATATAATTAGGAATTACATTATACTTTTTACAGTCAATATTCATTAATTATATTATCTAACCCAGCCTATATTTATTTAATCCAGACTTGCACATTGCACTTTAGTAAAAATTGATGGTAGCTAGGTGATATAAACATATTATCTACTATAAATTAATATAATTTTATAAAGTAAATAAAATAAAAAACAAAAAAATTGTCATAAGTAAATAGAAACTCATAAATGAATAAAAAATATAATAATTTAATATATTAAGTATTTAATTTAATTAAAAACAATCTTATGTATTCAAAATTAACAATGTATGAAAAATATATATGTAATTAAATAAAAACTTGGCCTTAAGTACATAAAAGTTTTGGTTTATAATACACTGTAATACACAGTTTCGATTTCAATAATTATTGTTTTATTATGTATTTATTTTACATTGTTAATTGTGTATATATTAGCCAGTTGTATTAAATATATATTTTACTAAATGATTGTATATCAACAACATAGAAAAATATTTAATTTTAATTTTCCTGAAGTAGAATCATGTATATCAAATAAAATATAAATTATCAATTTGAATCTCAGGTTTAGGTATCAGGGGTAATCCATCATTTGAAACATTTAATTCTGAATCTTATTTATTTATTATTATTATAAAATCTTATTTAGTTATTATTATTATTATAATTTTACATCATGTAAATTTGAAAGTATTTAATGTTTGTTGCCAGAAATATTTTTTAAAGGTTTATGGATTTCAGTTCTTTATAAATTAAAATATAGAATAGTAATATAAAATTCTTGCTAGTTACCGTTAAAGTGTTAACTATGAAAAATAGTAAAAAAGTCCTTTGCTGCTTTTGATTTTATAAGAGAAAAAGGTGGTTTTTAAACAATATGAAGGAGAATTATGAGGGTGTAGGGAAATTGTGCCTATATGTCAATAACTTGTAGGATTCCAAGTTGTTGCCTCCCCAAAAATGTAATGCCAGGACCACTGCGTATAATCATTCATTATATTATTTATATTGGTATCAATAATCAATGGTTTATTATAATATATAACATTACTATTTGGTTTTTTTTTACAGAACTTAATTTTTGGCGTGTCATTAAATCTTCTACATCAAACATGATAATATTTTTGAAAGAACGTCACAAGGTAATGTACATAATTTGGTTACCTACATATATTCGATTGATTTTAATTTCGTCCTAAATTAAATTGGTCACATACCTACCTAGATATTTAATTTTTAATAATTTTTTCATACATTACATATATGTCATATGATATATGATATATGTAATATTTATAACAGTTATAATACAATAATAATAATGACCAGAGCTCGGAAGTTATAATACTGGAAAAATATTTTTAGCGCTTTAATATGTATTTAAAAATGTCAAAATATGCAAAGTAAAATTTATTGTAAATTGTAAATTATGACTAATAATATCACATGGGAAGAAGTCGAACCCCTTGATTCCCCCCTTCTCTGTTAATACGCCACTGATCACCTATATAAGTACCTAATAGAGACAGTTAAATATTTATTTCTAAAATATCACACATTTTTCTCTAAATTCAAGTAACTATATTCATCAATCATCACTATTGTTGTGTTCAGTGTTGGTGTAGCTATTAAAGTACCTAGGTACCTAAATCCGGGAAAAAACGAGCACCCATCCTGACGAAAAAGAAACGAAAAAAGTTGCATTTATTTAATTTTTAACCCACACAAGTACTTAATAAAATAAATACACTATTCTTAATTCTTGAATAATATTTAAAGTCCAAACACTTTTTGGCTTAAATATTTTAAGGTATAATACATTTATCAGTATTACTTATGAGTACTGCTGAATATTATTCGCATTCACTTTCAGATCATATCATGTATGTTTATTATTTACGATACTGACATATACAAACTTATTCAATAATAACGCATGTGCGCGCACGTGTAAGGGGTAACGTTGTAACAATATAATATACATACATTGTATTTGCGTACACGCGGGTTATGCAAATATTGTACAGGTGTGCATGCGAAACATGCGTACGCGTTTGCAAATATAATCCGACATTGCGGAACGGAGCCAACCGTACAAAGCTCCGCCCATTGCAAAAAAAAAAATATACGCTTTACTCCTTCCCACAAGTTTCCGCCTTTGTTTTTATTACTATGTTCTTTCCCCTTTTTTGCATACCTGTTTTATTTATTTGCACCAATAGCTATTCAGGAGAAATCTTCTAATATAAATATTTTATAATACTCTGTTTTAATTTTGCACTATGGTTTGTGTAATATCTATATAATATTTTCTATAAAACGTTATCCGTTATAAATTTATGAATATTGCATATTTCAACGTTATTCATGTGTATTTAATCATTGATTAGATGAATTAAATTTATAATTTAAAGAATATATATACGCCTAGATCATGTTAAAATATTATATGCGTTTAGGCTTTAATTGAATCAAAGAATAGATTGCGTTTTAATAATGACGATCTGAAGTTTTATATGAACATTTTAGACATTACTAATTTACGATTTAGGGTATAAGATTGTATTATGTAACAATATTATATAACAATTTCCATACTGGATGGGAATTGGGAATTAACAATTTTCGATTTTTTTAACGATGACGATTTATAGTAATATTTTATGAAATGGTATCTCAACTATGATGCGTAATATACGTATGAACTTACATAATAAATAAATCATGAAGCTCGCGTATTATATGCGTAATTATAATTATACTCTAGAATGCAGAAGGATTTACTTTTTTTTCATTCTCTATTTAGTATAAACATAATTACAGCACTTTGGAATATTTATTATTTATACATTTACAAATATATGTACAATTAATTTAAAAAGACAAAAAAACAAAATTCCATTTCATTATTATAGTCCACCAAAACAATATAATCAGTGGCGGTTTTGTGGGGTGAGGAAAGAGAGGCGGTGTTTTACCAATTTACTAGGATTTTTTATGTGAATTATGCTTGATAAAAATTCTTAGCTCATCAATAGTTCAAATTTTTTTACCTTTTCGTATTTTATTTTTTTTTAAATTTATTTCTAATCCATTAAGTGTTTTAAGTGTACTAAATTAGGTGTGAATTAGTGTACTAATTCAGGAAATAATTAAAACTTGTTTCGTCGTCTCTGATTATAAAACAGATAAACTGTGTGGACGGTTGCGTTCAAAGTTCAAATAAACAAAAAAAATCCGGTTGTTAATTGTTATAACTTATAATCACACCATTTACTACATGGCAATACACAATTGTAAATCCGAAAATAGAGATAATGAGGTGAAATCAATTCAGGCAAAAATCGACGACTTTCACTAATCAATATTTATGGGTTCAGTCTCGTTCGAACCGTTGTTGTTGTTAGATTCCGTTGTCCATATATTTTGTTAATTTGTTTGCCATTGCAAGCGTGCACCGCAGTTTTTTATTAGGCTTAACTGATTTTGTTTTTTTTTTCTTAATTAAGGTATCATGAATCCAGATGAGATGGACACCACAGTTGTATTACTGCAGACGCCGTTTCGACGTTAGATATCCAGTGATAGAAACGAGCTACCTCTCAAAACAGGTAAACCTATTTGTATTTCTTTGTTTTACTATGTTAAAATTATAACCAGTTATATTTTCGTATTTTCAATAATATCAATTTGTTTCTTGATCTACATAAAAGCCAAAAGGAATTTCCCCTTTAAACGTTCATCGGAGGACAGCCCTCCCTCTCCAGTTTATGCCTTTGATAATATAGTTAATTTTCAAAAAAGAATTTCTTACATTCCTTACGGTGCGTTTATGTGATATTAATTATGATATATCTTGGAAAAAAATTAGTATAAGTTACTGTGGTTACTGAGTAGGAATTAAAAGGATATTGCTTATAAATTCTTATACATATACTTGCCTATTGCCTAGCCTCAGCAACATTTCCCCATTTTTTTCTAAGGTATAATCATTAATATTAATTGAGTAGGTTCTATTTTTTTTGTATAGTTCATTAAAACAACTTGATAAATTTGTTAAAAAAAATTCGATCGCTTACTATAGATAGATGTCTCTTTAAGCAATTATTTATTACTATACGCTGCAGGTTCATTATAAAATAAAATGTTACATTAGTTAAGGTTAACGCGTAATAGATATTTCGTTAAACTGCAAATTTAATCTCGTTATAAGTTTATATCAATGCCCAATGGTTCTAAAAAATTTGACTCGACCTTTTTTTAATAATGCTAACTGTCGTATATCCTTGCATTTCTACCATAGTAGACAAGGTATACGGTAAATGTGTCCACTGAAGTTTAGTTGTAAACTAGATACTCTTCGAAACATCAACTATATACAAACCACATAATTCCCACGTGTATTCCATATGTCAGTTCGTTTTAGGATAGTTTTCAAAAATAGTATTCATTTTTAATTTCTATAATGCATATTCCAATTTTCTTACATTTTTACTTTTTATGACGTTTATGTTGTTTACGATAATTTAATATTGAACAGTGTTCTGTGAATGATAAACAATTAAAATCATTAATTAAAACAAAAATTCATTCATAAAATTTGCATTTTTATGTAATTTAATAAAATAGAATTGTATAATCGTATACCATTCATTTATTTGTCAGTAAAATTAAATTAAATAATTTACATATTATACTATATTAATAGTTTTATAGATAAATAAGTAATATTATCACCAATGGATAGTGAGAAAAAATATCTTTAAAAAGTATTTGAATTGTTCATATAGTAGATTTTTGTGTTAGGTTATCGTTACACGATTCGTGTGTTGCGTTTATTAAAATGTTGAAGTATGCGATATAATAATACTCGTAGGTATGTTTTCTTTTATATATTTGTTGGTTTCTACGTGCAACATCTGGTCATCTGAATTGAGTAGATATTGTATACTACTGAAACTGTACCTTTTAACACCCTATACTACGTATAGTTCGTAAATTATGTAGTTTGTCAAACGGCCCAACATATTTCAGCATTGAATTTAAAACTAAACATTTTTGGACCTTTTAACCTTCTTTTAATATTACAGAAATCGATTAATATCTGTATAACTTTATTTTCTTTGTCTATGGGTAATACGTTTATAAAACAATGCGTATTATATTATTATATTATACGAATTACGAGTATAAAATACATTATATAAATTAATTTAATTTAGTTTCCGTATATGAGTTTTTTTAGTGACGGCTAAGGGCAAATTAAGAGTTCGTAAAATGGGAGGAAAAATTATTTTGTACTCCTTGGTGTATGGATAAATATATAATATACAACCAAAAAAAAATATTAAGTTTATCATATTAATGAAAATCGTTAATTAAATATCCAACTAACATTTTGTTCGTTATTTTCTAAGTACAACTTATTCGAGCGTCAATTATCACACACGTGATCTGTGTAATTTGATAAATTGAAACTAGATTTCTCGGGCTTTTTTTTTTGTTTTATGTGGTTGAGTCAGTTGAGTGAGTAGTATAAAATGGTGACTAGAAAGAAAAATTCGCACCACCATTAAAGAAGTATATCTATGACATATCTAATATCGAAATTTGAATAACATAAATTTAAGTATAATAATGCAATAAATGTAATAAATATAATTTAAAACTAAAATAACTCAGTAAAATATAAACCAAATAATCTCATTTCATGATTAATAAATATATATAATCCCTGTATGTATATATTTAACCTCCCCAGTTCCTATGCACCCTTGACAACCCTTGCGACCTTACTGCATCGCCACCCTTATATTTTTTTAACGTTTTTTTATATGTACTCAGATATATAAAATTAAAGTACGAGTATGTATAGACTCTTGAGGATTACACGCGTAAAATAAATGCTATACATAATATTAAAATTGTATGATGCATCCTTCTTATGTATACATAATTTTTCTGTAAAATGTAACCTATTATTTAAATAGTCGAAGAAATATAGTATATTTCTATTCCTTTATTTTAGGCTTTAATTATGGGCTCTTTTTTTGTAACTGGCATCACATTTTTATTAAGAAGAATTAGTTCGATTCTCAACTTCACGGATGGTTTCTAGTAGCCAGTAGGAAATGTTGTCTAGTTGGTACTTTATAGGTTGCTAATTCAAATATTTTTTAAATAATTAAAGAAGCTGAGAAAATATTTATAAATAACTCTATACTACATATATTATAGTAGGTAATATCTAAAAACTTGAAAATACTTAATATATATTATAAATATGATCAATGATCATAAATAATTATTTTTATGTACTAATGTATATAATCTAAAATCTAGATGATTTGAATATTTTAACTATACCTATAATCAGTGTGAAATATAAGAAATGGTTTCTGTATTAATTTTTTTTCTATTATTAATATATCAAAATTCATTGAAATCATAAAAATAAACGTAAATTTAAAAAAATATATTTATAGCGATAATATAGACAACAAAAGACCATATAGGTATACTTAATAAGGAGTGAAAACTTGAAAAATACCATGAATTGAATATGTATTATATATAATATGTATAATATAATAATATAAATCGAGAAATGCATGCATTCATACGATATATAAATAATGGATAAAATGGAAATAATAATAATACGCTTTTGGTGTACATCTATTGTATATAGATATATTTTGTTACTGTATACAATTTATTGAATCAGATACTATTTACGACATAACACGTTAATATGTATAAATATAGGTATATATTATGTAATATGTGTATAAATATACATATAAATAAAAATACCTGCCTAAATAAGGTACGTTTTTAATTATATAATTTGAAAGAAAACTGAGACTGCTTTTTTTACAACCTATAAGAATTCCTCGTACAAACGGTTTCTTGGTGTTCGTAATATATGCAAGTTAAAAACGATAAAAAAAACCTAAAACCTCCCAGTCCGTTTATTATTCGTTGTGAGCGGTAACGTACTGACACGATGCCTACAAAATATTATAGTGATGCATATTGTACTTCGTGTTTATATAATACATTATATTATTTTATAGTATGAAACATTCGGAATTCTGGATAAGCGTGTAACATAATAATGCTTTGATCGTCAAATCAGATGAATTTTTTCCTACAATTAACGGGGTTTAAGACGTTCAGAGTTGGTGACGAACATGTGCAGTTTATGCGCGCTTTTTTTCTTATTTTTTTTTTCCTGGGGCGGCTGCATTCCAAGCCAGCTGTCCGGGGTTCGAAAACGAGCGGGTCATGGTTTTCGAATCCACATACAAAAATATCCCTCGTCGGATTATCTTGGCGGCAAAAATACACGTCACGCGTCCTTCTCCTACTCTTGTACGTGCGCAGGACGCCACATATAATATAATATTATTTTAACATTGCCGCGGAACGAGGGTGCCGCAGTGGGGGCAGATACCAGTCGGGAGACTGAAAATGAGAGGGAAAAAGAACGTAAAAACGGGAGTAATATATTATTTTATTTTATACACCGTCACTACCAAACCGTCCAGACCAGCCATGGCGGTTTCGTCGACAAACACGACGACACGACAAAAGCCGACTGATTTCCTGCGACGACAGTCTGTCCCAGTGTGACGGCACACTAAACCATCGTGCTAATTATAAAAATGTATCGTCAAAGGGAGGCATTTTATCAAATACTAATAGAAAAATTATCAACATTTCAAATCGTCATTATGAATTTACCATTTTTCTGGGTGTTAAATTAAAAAACCTCCAAGTGCATAGTAAAACAACAATAATTATCACTGATTTATATACGTAATATATAATCGATCTAGTATACGAATGAAACAAGAAACGAACAAAATAAAACTCTCAAACTATTTACCTAACGTAATTATTTCAAATTAACCGTCTATACATAGTAATTGAAATATTCACAATTATTCAACTAAGCCGGTTAGGTAACTTTTCATTGTCCGTTAGATTCGACGGTGAAAACCTGCAGGAAAAACGTGTGCTAAATATATATTTAGTCGTTGACCGTTCGACAGAACGCCCTGGTTCTAGGAGGATTCGTCTAGGACATGATGTGTACGTAACAATATCGTGTAGGCATAAACGGTTTACTCGCGTCTCGTACATTTTATTTTACAATAAACACACGTACATACGCGCATACCATATTATATAATAATATTATTATTACTGCAGCTCGCGATATAACAATAATATAATATAATAATATACGGCGCACTCAACTATACGGCGGCGCGACCGCGGACTGGCCCCCGCCGGATGGGAGTGATTTACGGCCGGGGGGCGCATGCGCAGTGCCGGCTCATTCTTTGGTTGGGGGATCGGTGCTGCGAGTTGCAACTCTCTCCGGGGAAAATGCCCCGTCCGTCGCAGCGCGACGATGCACGCGCTATTTCGACGCATCCGTACGCCACCCCGAGAAGCGCAGCGCGCGCGACTCGCGCACGCGCACGCACGTCCCGCGTTTTTCGTGGAGACCACAACATTTTTACCATGCGCGCCGCCGCCGCCCGAGGAACCCGCGCGCTGAACGACGATGACGCCGCCGACGAAAACGTGCAGCGGACCCGGGTCCCGGTGTGCGCGCTAGTATTTGTATACAAACAACGCGCGTCACACATCGCACACGAGCGCCGCCCGCCACAGCTCTACGCATCGTTGCAATTTAATAATAATATATTGTAATAATATTTCTATAATACGACCTTTTTTTTTTTTTTTTTGCCCTCTATCTCTCTCTTTCTCTTCTTTTCTACTCGTCTTCTTTTTCTCTTCTCCGTTTTTTCGTCCGACCGTCCGCCCGCCCGTCGTTTCGTAGAGGAAAAATAAAAAGAACAGTTTTTCATTCTTTTTTTTCCCCCTCCCCCGGTCAAATCGGGTTTTTTTTCGTTCACCCCGCGGTTTGAATCGAAATCGTACCATAACGCGTCCTCCCAACCGTCCCGTATTCTTCACGCACGCGTCCGTCGTCATCGCAATTGAACATTTTCAACGAAACCAAATAACATTTTCATAACCACATACCTTACCTATGTTCACGTGCGCTCGTCGGTACATGTGGTCATTGCGTTGACAATTATTCTTATTGCTGTGACCCGTCATCACCGAGGAAGAAAGTAGTGTCGACGACCGTCGTCGCATTCCGGTAATAATAATATTGTGGTCGTCGTGTTCTTTTTTCTTTATTTTCATGTTTTTCTCTGGCGCGTGGTATTACGATTATTATGTCACGTACGACATTTTTACTCCCAAAGCTCAACTTTGAATATTTGTTTTGATTTGTGCAGGTACATTTTTTTCGGGACCAAAAGCCATTAGTAACTACGATGAGCGAGAACAAAATCGACAGTCAGATGTCAACGGTGTCTTCCAACGGAGGTGAGTCGTTTAAAATTAATTTACAAAATAAAATATATATATATATATATATAGATAAATAAATAAATCACGTATATAATAATCACATTTAGAGTTTAAATTGAATCTACTTTGTTCATATATACCTCGCGTACATAATAATATATAAGACGCAATTGTCGTTTAATTAAGTGTATGTATGTCAATTGAAGCGTAGTATGATTTCTTATTTACGCATTATTTAATTCGAAAACAATCATCGCACGTGTTAAAAAAAAATTTTTAAATCAATTCCCCAAATTATTATTTTTTCATAACTTGGTATTAGACACGATATAACAACATTCCTGTTCCGTCTTATTGGCCATACATTCGGACAGTTTTTAAAAAGCGGCGCAGTAGTCTATTTTTGGCTGTTTGCTTACGAGGTCTAATCTAAACTGCTTTCAGCAAATTTAATCCGGTGATTGCGATTTTATCTAATCTCATAATGTGTCAATAAAAACCAAAAACCCCATCATGAAACATATTTTCTATAGTATAAGTTATTAATGTTCATAACACGTGTTATTTTTTTGAAATATAAATATAACAATTCACTACGTCTTAAGTTATGCAAGACTATGAAGAAGATCATTCACTTAATATGCCAGTAGATTGTTAAACACATTTAATTAGTGGATAGGTAATCAATTTGGTCGGTTTATTATATTAAGGTGTTAACGAAACACTATTTATACTTAGGGTAATAATAAATAATAATACAGGTGTTTCTTGACACTCCCCTACTTTTAGTACAATATACAATATGCCTAGTGTTATGTACAATGCATGTTTTGTTTGTTCTAAAAATCTCAAGTCAAACAAATATTTTCATTAGAAAATCCAAATTAATAAATCTGTAATACAGGCTATATAATAATATAAGCATAGTGTACTATAAGAAAATTTTATCTTTGAACTCACATTACTAAACGTAATATAATTTGTAATAACTAATAATTATTAAAATTTAAGTTATTATTCTACGTATTTTATAAGGGTTAAAAATAAAATAATATTGTATTATTTACGTTGTATTATGAAAACACTGTTGTAAGTCGACTAGGTTAGGTACCTATGTCATAATGATACACCCCATGTATATTTTGGTTACTTGGACAATACATGTCTATTTATAAAATAACAATATAATCAACTATTCTTTTCTTGTATGCGGTTCTTTAAAGCCTTACGAAATTCTAGCTTAATTAATTTTTTCTGATATCAGAATAACGAAAAGGCCCCAAAATATTTCTCTAAAATATTACATTTTGTTCCAAATCCAAATATGGTCCGTGTATTTTTATGACCATAGAATAAAAACCACGTATAAGCATATAATTCCCTGCATTACTTAACGAGGATTTTAATATTTTATAGTTGTCGAGACTATATAATAATTGTATCGAAAAATTCGAGACATTAACGAGTTAAAAACAATTTCTTTTTTTAGCGGGGAAACTAAAATTTTCAGTTTTTAAAATATATGAGTATACTTTTTATTGGTTATTTACTTGATATTATTACGTATTTAATAAATCACTGCACGTGTTTCATAAATATACAAAGCGTTCAATATGTTTAAATATGGCTCAATACATTTAATTTAATATATTTCAATTGTTTTAATCTGAAGATTTCACATTAATTTTGTAATAATAGTCATAATAATTATTCGTGTATATTAAGTATGACGTATATATTTATACTAGGAATTTTGATGCTGATTTATTATAATTTTAATAACGATTAGTTTTACTATTGAATTATTTTACGATATTGGTATTCGTGTTTGTTAAAATTGTTGCTGAGGTGGTATAAATGATTTGGGGTTGATTTAAGGCAGGTGACAATAAAAGAAAACGGTATGTAGTTTCGGTTGTTAAGTTACCTTCTGCAGAGATATCGAAGATCACATCACGTGGCTTGTATTAGGTATAAGTGGTATAACCTACCTAATATATATGTATTGATGTTCATATATCGTTGTGTTGCAGCTGGCGTTTATAATAATGCTTTTCTCCTTCCTAAGGGTTTACTTCGTTGACTATTAAGGGTAGAAAATCGGAACCGTACAACCGTACAGGTAAATGAAACGATGAATGCAGATGGCTTGTCTTTTATATTATATATAGGTATTTGCGCCACATTGCCAAAATTAAGAGTATTATAGTCCAATACTAAGCATGAGTATACAAAAATGCATGTGTATTAAAAAAAACAAGTAACTGTTGGGATTGTAGGATGTAAACTATATTGTAATACATCAAGTATACTGAATTCAAGAATAATTATTAGTTATTACTATCAATATTAACGTTTTAGACCTTTTTCTTTGTTTTTTTTATCTGATACCTAATATTTATTTTAAATTAAATTATTTATAACTACTAATTGATTTCGTGTTAATATAATATATTATAGTATATTATACCAAATAATATCAAATAATTTTAAAAACAATCAATAATCTAATCTATAAAGATTAATAATTTCACCAAGTCAGTAAGTGGGTAATTACCAATTAGTAATAAAATAACTCGAATCAATCCACTTTCTGTACACGAATTTTCATTGATAGGTGTCTTTATGGTGTACCTTTCGACTTACTAATTGCAAATAAGTGTTAACACATCACACATGCACACGTATGTATATGTTTATATATACATATTATTATCAGAGCCATCAATATTTAGATTATTCAGAGTCTGAGTTATTAAAATTATTATTTATAAAATTAAATAGTTTTATTAATTTCATTGTTTTTCATTTCTATACAAACAATTGGTTATCTTTTACTATTCATTCATTAAAATATTTGGAAGTGCCTATTTGTTATGACTGTTATATATAATATGAATGTTCTCAAAAATCAATATCTTTAAAATATCACTCGTATATATTATTAATTTTAATATTCAATGTATTGCAACATAACTTGGCCATCGTAGGTATTATTAATATATATACAGTACCTATACATACATATAAAAATAATTTTTACAAAGCGGACCATATAATGCAATAGAGATGAGAGTGATACGACTATACTTGCCTAAAATGTAAATCCATTAATGCAATTCAATGCCACTGAATATATGACCTTGAAATTTTAGTTATAGAAAAATACTAAGTAAATTTTTCGTTTCGAATCATAACATTATGTTTTTTACATTTACCGTATTATATTAGTGTGGGGATGTAACATTTGCATAGGTGAGACTGATCCATTTCGAAAAAACACGAGTGTACTTTTTTAGTACCCTATTTTATTCATTTAATTGCATACATTGTTCCAAAAACCGGATCTGTTCGTTGCATATTCGACGAAATAACGCGACTTGTAATTCATCATATTCATCACACATAAATCATAGTATAATAATATATACATTATATATGTATAACTAGATGTCATTGACTAACTGGAGATAATATACCTCACGTGATACTTTTTTCAATACTATTGATTTTTTTTCTTTTATTTCTGAATGAAAAACAGTATTTGATTTTGATTTAATAGACATTAATATACCGCGATTAGAAATATGTTATTTGAGATGATAAATTTACATCCGGTGTAGTTATTATGTCATTACTTCATTAGCATTCAATATTAATATGATAATATGAACTACATAATAACATAACATATATACATAAACATTGAATAAACCTTGATAATAAATATCACTTGGTAAAAATAAATGTATTACCTAATAAGTAATAATTGATTATGTATATTCCTAAATTACTTAAAAGTTATAATAGCATCAGTGAAAATATAATTCAAAAAATAGTTAATTTCTACTGTTTTTTTAACCAAGATAAACATTACTGTACAAATTTCGTGTGCTTGCGGAACAACATTGTTCTATTTATCCGTTTAAAAATATTAATTCAAATAATTTGATATTTTTATAAGACTAGAACATTTTTTAGTTTTTCTATGTAATTTATTACGAACTACTAATTTATTTTTATTTTATAAACTAAGAAAATATACTTATGAAATATAAATCTGAAAACTATTTACAAATCCAACAATACGTAGGGATTTATTATATATTATTTCAATATAGGCATTGAATGATACATTTGAAGACGGTAACACACCTAATCACGCATAGTAGTTGTGTATTGTGAAGTAAAACCATCAATCTTGTATGGAAAAATAGTTCTATTTTTTTGACTGAATGAAATCCATTTACATTTATCAGAATTAATTCAAAGGCCATTTTTGATACACCATTTTACAAATTTGTCAAGATCACATTGAAGCAGATTTGAGTCAACTATAGAATTTGTTGATATATTTTTAAATCGTCTGCGAATAATAGGTACTTACATGATTTAAATATAAAACCAACATAATTAATAGAAGGAATAAAGGAGAGGGAGAATAAATGGCCACTTTGAGGTACAACAGATATATCCACTTTATTATTATAATTATAGTAATATTATAATTATAATTTATAAAGTATATGACAACACATCTAATTAATTTAAATTTCTCGTTTCTAATCTTAAATACCTATGTATATACTATAAATACAACATTATTATTTATATTTCCTATCCAAAATATTTTATAATTTATAGAGTTACAACTAAATAAACTTGGTAATTTAATTTCTAAAGAATTCATTACAGAATACCACTATGAAACTACCAGTTTTCATTAACATTTCGCAATGAAAAATAACTTAAGTAGGTACTGCTTGAATTGGATGTCTTAACCGGTTTATATGCGTCGTGATATGTTATAATAGTGTTTGAAATTTTGTAAGGGTTCTATTATATTTGTATTCATTAAAAAGATGAAATATCTCTATTCTATAAACATTTTGAAAATATAATAAAAACATATGATTAAAACAAATTAATTTAAATATTTTACCATCAATTAAGTATTAAATATATTTTATAGTATTCAGATCGAATTCTATATTTTGCTACTATAGACTGATTTTTAAATAAAAAAATTAACTTAATTTAAAATGCATCTCATGAATTTACGTCCTTTACATATATCAATCAACACTGTTGAAGTCACTCTGAATTCTTTATGATTTTTTTTTTTGCTAATGAATTCGATTTTTATGGATTTACCTAAAAATTATTGCCCTTTTTTTTTTGTTTTTAAGTAAAATTGTGTCTAAATATCTATTATAACATAGAACGGATATATATAGCGATTGTTATTCATAGTTTTAAATTTAATAATTATTTCAAATAGTGTCAAATTTGATTCTTTGAACATATATTTATTTTATTATATAAAATTTTAAAGTTAAAGCAAATATCTATAAAACTTTATGTTCCATCATATGCATAAAATAAAAAACATCGATTTTAATGCAATTTCAATTATATTATCCGGAGTCTCCGTCAGTCCGGGTGCCCAGGGCTTGATCTCCACGGGCCCTCGACCTGACGGAGACTCCGGATAATATAATTGTAATTTTCACGTTGTACCACATTGACGTGACCTAGCCGAATTAAAATATATTTGATTGTCAGTCTTCAATTAGTGGCATATTTAGGGGTGAAGGCCCCCCCCCCCGGCAATTTCCCTGGGGTACCATATTGTGAGTCCCTTAAAGAGACGACGAAGCTAACGATTATTTTTATTGACATTTTATAGCTTGAGGTTAAACTGTTTACAAATAGAATTAATAATTAAATAAAATTGATTTTAATTTTTTTTTTCATTGTGTTTATTGAGAAATTATATAAGTGTCAAGTGATAAACTGATAAATAAAAACTCGTATCTCAAGTTCTTAATTTATTCTAACCTTAGATAATAATATATATTCTATAATTCTATATGATCAGAAATTACTAGTTATCTTAAATATATAGATGTGATTGAAGAATTTTCTTTAAAAAAGCGCAACGTAAAATATAAATATTTACTAATTTTGTATGGTTTTTTATTATTATGATAAAATTCTTTATATTACATTATATATCTATTTTCTATTAAATTATAAATTTTAGGGTACCTAGGTATCATTTTTAATAGCAAAACAATATTAATTTTCTAAATAAAGGGAGGAAGGTTAAACACCCCTATTAGTGCCTATGAGTGATAGGAATTTTATAAAAAAAAAAAGGGGGGACAATGAATGCTCTCAGATTTGCTTTTACATTTATCTGATAAGCATTTACTTTTGCATGGACATTTTTTAAAATCATTGACCATCGAAAAGAGATAGTGTATTAGCTATTTTAAACAAAAACTTTTTAGTAGCCAACACTTCTAAAATATAATGGTTTAGGACACACATTCAATTAGTTCCTTGAATAAAGTTAAAGAAGAGTGCCATTTTTATATCCGAGTTCATAGTATTGATCTTTTTGTTACTGATAGATACAACAAATTTACTTAGCGGTTTATAATAATGTATAATTTACCTGGGTAATGTACAAAATAAATGTTTTATAATACTATTTTTACATTATTCAATCGGTACGGATAATGTATACATTATCCGTCATTCAAACTTTACATAACATAACGAATACACCTTATGTTAATATGCCTTATGGTATATATTAGCCAATAGTCATATAAATAATATTTTTAAGGAGTGTCACTGTGTCAACAATGCCTACAGACAAATTATGGGGCCCTATGAAATATTTTGTAGGGTTCGATACACTTAGAATATATCAAAAATCTAAATAATCTCTATATAATAAACTACAAAATTGTTTGGTAACAAATTTCCAGCGATATGTATTTTTAAATCACATTGGAATCTTAAAATTAACCTTTGTTCAAAAATTATACTGATTTGATTTTTCAAAAAAGTATAATTTCTTTTCTAAATTTCTAATTTTTTAAAAGTGTATACTATAAATTACATCAATATTACTATTTTCACTTAACAATTAGTTATAAAATATAAATTAGTTCATTTTTTTTTTTTGTTATGAATAAATAATATTTTAGAATTACAAAATATGGAGCTGACTTTGAGGATGATAAGTGCAGACCCCTATAATGGTATTATAAATAGTATTATTACCTGGAAAAAAGGAGTAATAAGGAGGGTAATTAACTGGTGAATGTATGTTTTTGACTTACATTTGACTTACATTAATTTGTGGTTAACTTAAAGTTAACTTCCATTATGTCACTATTATCACTAAATTCACTGTTTTTAATGAATTAATTATACTTGAATTTATTATTAATTAATAATCCTAATAATTTTATTTTATTATTTTATTATTTAGTTCACCCAGAAGATGATAAAACCAAATCTAAATTCCACTTAAAAGATTCAGCTGAAACAAATAAAAAGCCTAATAATAATGGAAATGACAGTCAATCATCTAGTGATATTGAAAATATAAAACCCGAAACTGAAGAATTGCCAGAAGGTGTTCGTAGAGGTGTTTGTAAATGGTTTAACTCGAAAAAAGGTTTTGGGTTTGTCACTCCTGACGATGGCGGTAAAGATGTTTTTGTTCATCAGGTAAAATAAAATCAATCATGACTTATTTATTACTCATTAAATAATTGTACTTGTTTATTTTTTGTAGAGAGTAATTAAAAAAGACGGATTTAGATCACTTCGAGAAAATGAACATGTGGAATTCACTTGCCATGAATCTGATAAAGGTTTAGAAGCTAGTCTTGTTACTGGACCTGGAGGTCAATATTGTAAAGGATCAAATAAAGCATATCCTACAAAAAGACTGAGGTAGTATATACTAAAGAAATATGAATATTATAATCATATGTATTTGTAGTTATTGTTAAATTGTTTATTATTTTTATCAGATGCTATAACTGTGGAGATTTTGCCAATCATATAGCTGCAAAATGTACAATGGGCCCTATGCCCAAACGCTGTCACAGCTGTAAGGCTCAAGACCACCTTATAGCTGATTGTCCAAAAGTCCTCCCCAAAGAAGCTAGTAATAAGTTTTCCAAAACTCCGCGAAAGAAATCGGAACGATCGAAATTTAGACCCAAGTCGAAAACTGAAGAAGATAGTGTAGGTGAACAGTCAACTGTTTTACCTGAACTGAATGGAGATGAGATAAATGAAGAATAAGATAATTGAGTACAAAATTGACTATTTTTAATCATTTATAATAATAATTTTAATTGCATGGAGATAAATTAATATTTTTTAATGGAGTTTTAAGATATTCCTTAAGAAAAGACTTTATATTATACCATTTTGTAAACTATTTTTCTAATTTAAATTTTTTAACGTTGATAGAATTTCAACAAATTAAATTATTTTATTCATGTAAAATTTATTTTTTGAAATTATTACACCATGCCCTTTACAATCAATATTTTCCTACAGATATTTCAATTTTATGTGAATCTTCTTGTTCCTTACATAATACTTTGGACTTAGTATCCTCGTCGTCTTTACCAAAACAGACATAAACTGCACATGCAATTATACATACAACACATAAAATCATTACACAATTTCCAAACCAAGGTAAGCGATATGATTCATGTGTCGATTCAATTACTTGATTTGGATACCCTAAAATAAAATTACTAAAATTAGTATTGTATACAAGAACTTATTCTAAAACAATAATAATATAGAGTTCAATAAACTTCATAACTTTTTTATATGCATACTTATTTAGGTCATAAACATCTGAATCTCAAATTAATAATCAATAAGGTATTTATTATTCTATTTCAAAAATTCGAAAGAAAAGTTATTTACTGTAGTTTATAATAACTTTTGATAATAAAGTTCTCTAAGATATTACCAAAAGAAACATTCTGATAAGAATGAGAATATTTGATGAAAAATGGACATATTGGTTTCACATAATCATTGATGTATTTTTTGCATATTTATTTGTTATTACTACACATTTACATAATATGTGATACAACAAAGCCAAATATAATTTTGGAAATTAGTTATTAAAGAAAAATTACTCTTTCAGACACAAAACCAGTGTATCCAAGACAAAATTTGTTACTAGTAACATTCAACCTAGTATTCAAACCTAGATTGAAGTTAATTATCGGATCGAGAATTCTGGTCGAAACTGTAAACACAGATAATTATATTAAAACTCAGCGACTCATTACGGTAATATCAATCAATGCTTCCCTTGATTTATTCAAAATCTAAAATGATGTATCTATAGATTTTATTTGGCATCTTACCCCGTCATTAAATCGGTATTGAAACTGAATTGTGTAAATGTTTAAAAACCCGTTTTTTTGCGTTTAATAGCAGAAACCATATTGGTTATTCTCTGGTATAGATTATGGGATTAGGACCACGTCACTTAAGTTTCTACTCGGAATCAATTCAACTTTTCGGTGTTAAATCTATCCTGTGGGTTTTATTTATATCGTTTATCCCCATAATAATCCTTTAACTAATTAGGTAATCTTTATCCTTACAAAAATCATCTTGTTGGGTTGCATTTTTTTTTATCCAAGTAGTGAAGTTGTTTTGTAGAAATTCGCATTTTCCAACATTTTCATTTCGAACAAAAAATCTGTTGGACACTTCGCATTAATATTGTTCGATATATGTGTATGAAGTTGTTTAAAAAAATAGGTATATAAAGTAGGTATGAAGAGTACAGATAGAAACGGACATAAAGAATATTTTGAATAAATATGAATTTTTTTTTTATATTTTGCCTTGGAAGTCTCATAATAAATATGGCATATAAATATATAACACTAGGTATAATTAATATTTTATGCGATAAATGTATTACCTAGTTGGTAATGGTTTCAAAATGGACTATTTACCTTTTCTTTGAACTCTTCATATCTACCTATCATTATGAATTCGTTAATATTTTAAATTACCTACCCGGCACATTGGCATAATTTGTTAGTTTTGTTGCAAAACAATGCTATATCTTCACACTCTAAATCGTTTGTGCAACTTGTGTTGTATTTATCGATCATTGTATAATTTTGTGGCCCTGTTAAAAAACGTAATAATTTTTATCATATTATGTATATTAGTCGGTATACCTATAAGCATAGAATAAGTTTATTATTATTACAGATTATTATTCAACTTATGTCTTATTCTGTGATGTAGGTGGGTACAATAGTTAATATGATTTATAATTACTATTCCAAATTTCTTGAAAAGTTTCGACCACTCTGTTGACAAAGATGTTGAACAAAACAGTAGAATTGTCGTCGTCCATGATCAACTCCGATCGCCCGTGCTGAATGAATGCTGAACACGAATTAAAGTTGAAACTAAAATGTGCCGAGTAATTTTAATCATGCATTCATTAACATAATTAAAACAAGATCCAAGATATAAAAAACAAGCACGCAATATCGCAATACATCCATTAAGCAATAAGCATTAAAATATAAAATGGTACAATTTTAATTCTATTAGTAGGTGTTGTTCTAATGGTGTTAAAAATTTTTTTATGAATGAAAGTTATGGCCTATGGGACATAATTATTATTGTACACTTGAAGTATAGGTAATAGAGGTACTACCTAATTTAATTAATTTAGCAATCAAATTAAATAGATAATTATAGAAAAGTGGAACGTTTAATACATTGTGATATTAGAATATGTTATAGGTACTTATTTCAATATTATGTTGGTACTTATACCAGTTACATCTATACACAATTTATTCAAATTCAATTCAAATCAATCAAATTATACATGTATATAGATTACTACTATATAGTACACTATTTATGCGATTCGGATAAAAAATAGTTTTCAATCATTTATATACAGTGTGCTGTTATAATTTTTTTTCTTTTATGCAATGAATTGTTTAAACAAAGAATCAAATAAATGTGAAAAAACTGATTTTAAGTTAACTTTCTGGACCTTTTTGGTAACTTATTTATTACCTTATTATGATGATTAGTAGTTTAATTAAAATGTTTTTGGGTACCTTCAAAATTATGGAAATGTGTAACGAGGGTAAAAAGAAACTATTGCAACAAAAACCAATTTAATGTTGACAATGGGAACTGGAGTTTTATTAATTTCACTTATGTTTTTATATTTTAAGTAAATAAAATATACATTATATTATAAAATCAATGATTAAAGAATAGATCCACATTTTTATATTCATCGATTTTTTTTGAGCTTCCTTATTGCATTTTAGAACATTGAATATATTTTTTTTATTCATTTTAATGAACTTATTTTCTATTAATTAACCGAAAATTGTATTTTTCTCATCAAGGTATTTTGGTGTGTTACAGACATTACAGTTAACCTCATGACATGTTAAACTCTACCAAGAACACTCTTGGGAACTCTCACACTATTTTAGTTCCATTAAAAACAGAAAGTGGGAACAAAGATCTAAACACTCAGATATCAATAATATATAAATTGATATCTGTGCCTATACACGACATATTTTTCTTTCTTCCACTATAGAGTAAGAATTAACTATTAAAGTTGGCCACTTATAAAAAATAATATTATTTGTGATAAAACAATGAAAAGCTTATCAAGTTTTAAAAACTCTTACATCTGGATTAAAAGTTATTTAAAACATTTGTAAAGTGGTTATATAATGGTACATTGAATGAGTGACAGGCAAATTGGCACTATCTAATTGTTCATTGTAGCCAGTTTCCCTTGAATATTTATTATAGAAAAGTAATTGTTATTCAATTTACATAATTTTTAAAATATTTGATATATATAATCATTACTCATTACTATTCATAAATTCAAATAAACTTCAATTTATTTATTAATAAATATGTACAAGCTCTCTGAATATTAACAAAACTATCGAAATCATTTTGTTGTGCTAAGCTAAGTATTTGGTGAAACAGCCGAATTTTGATTTTTATAAAAATGGCATTTTCATGAGTTATACATTTTTAATTCTTTCTATTTTTACCACATTACAGAGGTTCGTGTGTTTAATAGCAAGTATGTATGTGCCCTTATTAAGTCTAAGCTAATGGACCAATTTCAACAAATGAGACGTCTCTGTTACAATCTAGTGAGTATTGCAGGCTAACTCTTTGATTAATACTATTTTTATTTGAACATTCTGTATGCAAGATTGTCATTTCAATCACTCTGAATAAAAAATTACATATTTCAGTAGAAGGTGTCTCCAGAATTCTAAAGACCCCCCTCACCACAGAGGATAAGACACCGATATTGTATAAATAGTGAGTGACTGTCGGAAATTTAAGCATTTGTAGTTATTTTTGTGCATGAGTGCAATTTATACATATTATAAAACAAAAATGTTGTTATTTAAAAAAACTTAAAAGAGTGAAATAAAAGTTTAGAAACAATGTTGATTCACCTACGGTAAAAAGCAAAAACATTTAAAACAAGTTATTATTTTATTCCTTACTATCAAATGTACTCATGTTATCTACTAATGTCTCTTTCTTAGAATCTGAATATTAAACATGGTATAATTTATTCTACTAAAATAATCTAACCAATTATTGGAATAACAAATAACACTGGATGACGTCATCTCATTTAACCGAAAAAAAAAACATCCTACTCAAATTAATTAATTTTTATTATATGTGAACAAGATGATGTCCGAGTATGTCTTTCTATTGTGTTTCTGTTATTCTATAGTTTGTTTTTCAACTTAATTTTTAATTTCATATATTATATAAAAAAATATTTTTTTAATATTTAAGGTATTACCCTGAGTTTTATTGGTATTAATTTTAAAATAAGAGAACTAAAATTTTTCTTAATAAAAACAACATAGCACATACGTAAAATGTTGTTTGTCAAAAGCACAAACACATTATCTACTTTTAATTTAAGGTCAAGAGTGTTTTAATTTGTGGAATAGAGTTCAAATTTGTCGCATTGTAATTTATAGAGCAATGTTTAATTTAAAATACTTATAAATGCACATGCATTTCATATTATTTAGACTTTCGATAATTTTTTAATTTTCAGTGTTGAAAACATAGTTAATCTGAAGTAATATAGATAAATTTAGATTATAAAAAAAGCAGTATTTAGTAATATGTTATTTATTATTTTCACTCAAATATAATATTTAAACATTTTTAATAAAAATAACATTTTATAATAATTTTTATGGTAACACAATTTTCAAATATTGTTTTTAAATTCATCTTGAATCCCACATTTTAAATTCATTGGTACAGCAACATCTGAAATGAATATAAAATTCTTTTTACACACTATGAAAATATAATACTTCTTTAGTACTTATAAATATATAATTATAGCTTACCAATTACAAAAGCAAAATTAATCTGTATGAATTACATAATATGATAAAATATAAAGGTAAATTTATTTATGGTACATAATCATTTTTTACTCACCAATCTTTTTAGGATATGCTAAATTTAAATTGTTCATCACTTCAATAAATTCATCCAAAGGCTTTGTGAGACGTGGGTTATAAGACTTTTCTTCTCCAACTGTGGTAACGGTTTGACCTGAAATAATTACCAAAGTAAGTATAATTGGTATTTATTAACTATGAGGTAAAATAATTATGAATTTATGTTTTTATTAATTAAAATAAATGTGTTATTTACAAATAATTACACATGTCAAAGAAAAATAAGTAGAATGATTTACATTTAAACTATACTCATAATTAAAGAAAAACGCCTATTTTTCTACCAAAGTCAATTTGAATGATAGAAATATTTAGAAATCAAAGATTAATTTCCAATAACAAACAGTTCATTTAAAATATGAAAAAATACTTTAAACTCTATTAGAAAACATAAAAATAACTAAAGATAAAATATGCTAATATATTGAATATTATAAAATGTAACCTAAATATTGGTAATAAACCATTTGACATGTAATATTCTTCTATATAAAAAATAAAAATTCTCAGTATATATTATATAAATTTATTATTTTTCATAACATATTTTTATACAAAATAATAAATTGATTTAATGTACACAAAGTTATTTAAAAATATATATATACGATAAAACTAAATTATTTCTTAAAAAGTAATTTTTAAATCAACACAAATATTATATAAAATAAATAATTTTTTTTCACATACCTGTATAATCATGAGCAGGATATATTTTATAATAATCAGGTAACGAAAATATTTGTTCATGGACAGAATTATATAATGTTTTAGCATCTCCTTCTTGAAAGTCAGTGCGTCCACAAGCACCAATCATTAAGCAATCTCCAGTCAGAGCTATCGCTTCATCATGACAAACAAATGTAACACAGCCTACAAAATAATTAATGTCATTATGACAGATATTATTACAGTGCGAGTTGCATGAAATTATTTGTACAAAATAATAGCAATCATACTTCATTTCAGTTAATCAGAATTAAATAGGATTTTCTTAATTTTTTTTTAGATAAAAACTATAATTTTACTATTTTAATATAGTATGATTTAATGTGTAAAGAACTAAATATAAAATTAAATGTCTGAACACAAATGAAAATTATTATTACATATAGAAATAAAAGTTTAGTAAAAGAGATTGATTTTAGATATATTGACATAAATTTAAGATATTGCTCTTTGGATATTTACTAATATCCAAAAAAATATTGAAATTTTCTCAAAAAATGTCATATTTTAACTCAATTTTTTATAGACTTGACGTGACCAATTTATTTTATTTTTATTTATATTGTTTGTATATTTAATAGTTTTAATAAATTATTTTATATATTAAATAATACTATCTAATTAGTATTACTTAGTTGTTTGTGCTAATAGTAATAATATATTAATATGTTTATCAAGAAAAGAAACATAAATTCCGATAAAATTTTAAAAACTTAATTACATTAATATTTAAAAATGATACTAAAATGATAAACTTTATCCAAGAATAAAATAAAGAATATTAAATATTAAGAATTTATTGTGTATATTATTATACTTTAATAGAATGAATTAATTTTTTTAGATGTTATAATGCTGTGAGTTCTATAGAAAATAAGTTTAAAGTATGAAATTGGATTTGTTTTTCAGAAACTAATAGGTAAAATAGTTTATCATTTATTCATCTTTAGTGATAAGTCATGAACTACAATATCAACTATGAAATACAAAAATCTTCAAATACATTTTATATTTTTAAGAAGTATTAAGACAAACCATTTGTATGCCCTGGAGTTTGTCTAACTTCAACTGAATAGCGTCCAAACTGTATTTCATCTCCCGATTTAACAAAAACGTCTGCTTTAGCTCCACTACTCAAAGAGATAACACTTTCACATGTCGGAATTAACTTCTTCAATTCGCCAGTACCCGTAATGTGATCAGCGTGTACATGAGTATTAGCTGCAACAATATAATAGTTTAACAATATGATCTTAAATATATATATATATATATACAATATACATACCACAATATAAAAGATTTAAACCCAATCTCTTAAGAATTGAATGATCCCGATTCACTTGTTCGATGACTGGATCAATAATAATTGCTTCCTTGGCCACATAATCAGCCAATAAGTAAGTATATGTTGACGATTCTTTATCGAACAACTGTGAAATAAGAATTAAAATTATAGAAAAAATGTAACAAACAAAGTGTCAAGTACACAGAAATAACCTGTCGGAACAAGAATGAATCTTGAGCAAATCTACGATCGTTCATCACTATTGTTCTTGAAAATTCACTTAGTAAGTTTCCACTAGAATTGTGCTGTCTAAGAGGTCGGCATAAATAAGTTGCTGATTTCATAATTCCATCAAAAGAAAATTAATTTCTATAAAATAAATAATTATGGTGTTAGTGACCGGTGAGTTTTAGTATACAAAAATGACTAACATGTCAAAGTGCCAACCATCATAGATAAAGAATAATCATATTATGATTTATGATACATAAGGCCAAGGACGAATTTTATCATTATTGCTAATACACATGTATTCTACATAAATTCTTCCTTCGACTTCCTCCGAGACTTATTTCATTTGACCATAGTACAGTAGGGATTTTATGTGCATACATAAATATTGACTTACCTTTATTATTCCAACGGCATGTTGTTGCGTTCACATGTTTCTTATTAAAACCGTTTTTTCGAAATTGTATTTTTCGCTCGAATCATTGAATTATAATTTATCGTTGTAAAAGTAAAGAAGTATATAGGTTTATATGAGAAGTCGACACTCGACTGTGAACCGAGTCGACTCATTTAACACCTAAAATACCCTTTAACTCTATTTTACTATAATATGTACGAGTATCAATATAAAAACCCAATTGAGAATCAAAATTTTTATCTCATTCTCACACAAGTTGTGTAACCCATGTTAAGGCTACTTATTGTCAATACGTGATTGCTAATGGGTACCTCCTACTTATAGGTAGCACAGATTAAATACACCATAGATAGACCACGGGTATGGGGGGAAAATGGCAACCAATTTATTTAGTATGGAGATGTCTCAACAGATGGCGCTGCTAGTTTCGTCAATCAGTTATTTGAAAAAAAAATTATTTATATAATAAAATTACTTATACATAGATGTTTATATCGACTTTTAGATTTTAGATAGCGAATGGATAGCGACCGCGATGCTCGGCGGGCCTTATTGACGTATTTGGTATACGAAAAAAGAACGCAATAATTATTGTTCATTATTCGATATATTATATTCATTAAGCTAAATCCAAAAATAATTACTTGTTTTTCGATAACGAGTATAGGTTATAGTACGTCTAATTATGTATACTGTATAGTGATGGGAATAATCGAATGATTTCGATAATCGAGATATTATAGTAGTCGAGTAAATCGCTCGATTAAAACAATCGAGATATAATAATCAAGAAAATGCAATCGAATCACTCGAATAATATCACTCGAATTTATCCTCGATAACACGGCAGCTTTATAGTCCAGATCTATAAAATACTTTATAGTTTATAGTTTATAGTGCTACTGTGCTAGTACTACTTCACAAATCTTGAGCTTTACTATAGCCAAGTACGGAGATAACCATGCTCGATTGTCAATAATCATTAATCAATATACGTATGTATAAAATTCATTCTATTTTTTAATGTTTAATTAATGACATCTTCATAATAAAACAAAATAAAATACAATGTAAGAAAAACAATTTATTTTGTTTTTACGTAGGTATGTTTCATGTTACTATATATAGTTCGGTAAATTATGTGCAATGTACTTGATAATGATAATATTATGTAGGAACTATGAAGTAACAGGTATACAAGTAACTATCAGTCATCAGCAGTGGCGGTTTTCCCGGGGAGGCAAGGGAGGCGCCGACAATTAGGGAGAAAAAATGGTTAAAATCATATATAATTATTATTGATTCTATAATTTCAATTTTTAATTAAATCCGGAGCCACTGGAGCGGCACTTGAATATTCCGTTACCGGAACGCGTTGCAGCGTGAATGTTCCGCCGCCGTGGCCGTGTGGTCGCGTGGCCGCGCGCTGCGGACAGAACTCTGGATACCGCGGTCGCCTGGACGGAGGTCGTTTAAAAAAACGACAGTTAAAAAAACAAATCACTTTCCATGAATTAGTAAATAACTATAATTGGCTGTTCGTTTTTCCAACAGTTTCGGCCGACGCGGGGCTATTGGTTTTCCCTTCCGTTTCAGTCTTCGTCGGTTCGCGCGTATGTCCGAACGTGTCCGTATTTCGAGATTTTTATGCCGACCGCCATCGAATCTCGTTTCTCGGTTTCAAAATTTCCTTTCGCGGCGATGGTAATAGTATTTATCAACGAATAATCGCACGTCTCACGGCGGTCGCGTGAGCGCAACCAAATTATTTCGTCGCTAAAATACTACCGTACCATCGATATTCGGTGTTCCACGTATTTTTCGTATCGTATCGCCGCCGCCGCATCCGCGTCCGGTGCGCGCGATCCATTACGCGAGTGTAATGGCCGTCGCCTTCGGATTTCCAACGATTCCGTTGAGGCTCGGACGACGTCTAATCCAAGCCGGTAAAGGCTTTGAGTGTGCGTTTTTTTACATCGTCGTCGTTTCGTATCCTATTAGCCGTCGCCCGGCACGACGATTTTTGGTTTTTTTTTCCATGTTTTGCGATTCATGACCACGGAAGCTCGGATGGTAAAAATATTATTCATACTAAAAACACTATTCTCCGTCGATAACGTTTCGCATGACACTTTCCAACGTTTCGATTTGTGCGTACATACGATGTGTAAATAAAATTTAACATTTCTTTGCGACAATTCGCGATCGCTCAAAACGGGCCGGCCACAATGGGTGCATCACGTTCGTTCATTATTGTATTGCGATGCTATCACAAACAAACCTTTATTCGAGGTAAGGTTTATTATTATAAATTATAATAATAATATGATTCATTTGTATTTATTCAAACAGCCAACTTATTTATGTTTCGGTTGTGCCAACGAGGCATCATATTATTATTATTATTATTTAAGTACATGATAATTGAAATTATTAGTATATTACACTGAATAATTTATATTTTTTTAATTATCTTAAGAGATCGCGACACCACTTACGCTTCAGGCGTCTCGGTGGATTGCCAGGTATAGTGGGAATGGCCAAGTTTAGTATGAGTTTATTTGGAGGGTTATTTAGTTAGTTATGAAATCTTTTAAAACATGTTTTTGCTTCGTCATTGTAAGTAATGATAAAAATATTTTAACTACTCGCTAGTGTACCCGTAGATAAAGAAATGTCAAATGAATTGAGATAATTTTTATTTATTTTTTTATTTTATTGGGGATGCAATATGTGTAACCTTTATCCAATGGTTAGAGTGGGGAAAATGTTGAGGGGGGGACTTTTTTTTCTTTTTTTTTAATGATGGGGGAGGGCTATATTAACTAAAAATCAAGGAGAAAAAAAAATCGTGATTTTTGCATCATAAACGTATAAAAATCGAACAAATCGGTTATTATATAATATGTACTTAATTATATAATGATATAATGACTAATGAGTAATGATAGTTCGTTATGAATACATAATTATGTAACAATAGTAATAGTCATAAAACGAAAGACTATACGTAGGTGTGTTTGCTTGAGACCGGAAAAAGTGAGTCATCAGTACAAAACTGGGCGTGTCGCACGGCCAATGAGAGCCGAGCTGCTCGCTCCGCCCGACCAATGACGGCCGAGTTGCCCACGCAACCCGACCGATCGAGAGACACGCGAATCTAGGGGCGACAGCTCACCGCCCACGGGGCCGTTCAGTGTAGCGTCGACCGCGGTTCCGAAAGCTCGTCTCGGTCACGTTTTATTTTTCTCCGCGACATTGCTTAAAGTCGTCAAATGTCGTTACTATTTATCGCGACTCAATTTAAATTTAATTAAATTTATCGAGTGACTTTCGTATGCGCTACCATACTGACATTATTTTACAAGCCAACATGAACACCGAACCTCTACAGCAAGCCACCGAAAAGCCGTCAGAGGTACCGACTTTCTTCGTTCATAAATCGGTACAAGATCCTGGGCGCCGACGGAGGGTAGCGAAGGCTAGTGTGCGACCACACACACGTGCATTCATTACATACGAATGTACTGGCTTTCACGTCTCAATAAAACGGCATTTAACACACTATCGGTGGATTATGCACAAGTCACCAAAGGGGAATATCGCACAGATTTAATTGAACCCGGAAAACATCACAACAAGTCCAAACACAACAAATAACAGAAGCCAAGTCTAAATAGAACACAATCATTATAGGACATCTGTCTAAGGTAAAAGGTCAAATTATTTTAATTCTTTTTAATAAAAAAAACTTAGTGACAAGTAATGTAAAAAAAAATAAATACCTTTGAATCAGATGCCCTTATAAATAATGATAAATTAATATAAAAAAGTAGGTACAAAACCTACTTTTTTCTTGAATAAGCACATAAATATAAAAAATGTAATTTAGAATGGAATTAATGAAAAAAAAAACTTTAAGACCCTTTTCAATCCACCAAATAATTATCAATATCAAAAAGGTTAAAAACATCAATGTAAATGAAATTAAAATCAACTGTGTTTCATTTTACTCTTTAGCAGCCCATATCTCATTGGTATAATACCAAACGATGTGAAACCTCGTTGTATATGCGTGGATTTTTGTTAAATCGTTGAAAATAATATCACGTAAATATAAACGAAAAAAGTCGTGCGAGATATTATTGCACAATGTATGACATTTGTTCGGCATTTGTGTGTGACGAGTTAAATTTTCTTTTATTCGAATTTGAAAAACTTTCAAGTAGTAAAATACACTGGCCCTAACTGGCCTGACTGGCGGTTTTGTCGTTATTTAAGATGTATAATGTGGCTGGTTCAAAAATATAGTTTGTTGATTTCATAAACGAATTGTAAAACGAAATAAACATTTTCCCGTCATTGATATATTATATATTCACCTGCTGCGAACATCTCCATAATACAACTCAACTTTTCTTCAAAAATGGCCAACGAAAAAAAAAACAATATAAGTACGTATTGTTTTACATTTTATTACGATACCCGTGTGTAATTATTCAATTTTTACACTCGACCACAAGACGTTTAAGATGTGAATTTTTTTTCTGATGATACTCTTTAATCTCTGTTTTATTTAGACATCCAACCATCAAGCCAGCCGCGTCCGAAAAAAAGCAAAAAAAAAATTCATAAGAAAAAAAATCGCGGCGAACTAGTAGTTGAAATGGTAAGTAGTACCGCATAATTGCAATCGAAACTTTGTAAAACTGTCGTCAACGTACCGACGATAAAATAAAATGAAAAATTGTTCTCTTATCTGTTGGGTCCCTTATCGGTTATCGTCCAGTACAACAATGTTTTAAAATAAAAAAAAGTTATCCTTTAGATTCTCCCGTCGCGTGTTTGAAAAAAATCCGGAAACGTCGTACTCGCATGGTCGACAGATGAGATAATTCTGTTCGAAAATCGAGCGTGGCATAATGATATATTTATACTATTTTTTTAGAACCCCGACCAACCGTTAAAAATTATCATCAGAAGAATAAAATGCAGAAGAACAAAAGACGATCCGGCGACGCGGGCTGCTTACAGTGAGTTTTCGAAAAAGTGTTTTTTTTCTTCCCATACTTGTATAATTTTTTCTAATTTGTTCTGATTTTCCTTTTCTTTTTTTTTTGCTCTAGACGACAGCGACAGTAAGAATAGCAAAACCAAACAGGCTGATTTAAATTTGCAACAGCATTATGACGATGACGTTTGAACACAGTTGGTTCTTATCAGATTCACACCATTTAATATAACGACCACGCACGATCGTTGATCATTTTTATGTGAGATTACAACCGTTGTTGTGATTCTCACCCAATAATTTTTGTTATAAAATGTTTATGAATTTATTCCTTTTTTTTTTTTTTTTTTTTGTATTATTTCTAGTGCATGAATGATCCGCATACACTCGCACTACTATGTATTTTTTTATTTTTTTTTTGATTAAACATTTTTTCTTGTACCTATATAAACTATAGCATTTATAATACACGCCAAAAGCTTATTAATATGTGTATATTTTTCTTTTTTTTATTAATCTTATAAAATTATTTTAATACAAACTATTAAATATGTGAAATATATTTCATTAATAATGAAATAAAATAAAATAAAGGTCTTGAGTGCAAAAATGTGACGACCGATTTCGATTAAAAATCATAATCGCGTCTAAAGATCTTTTACAATAATAATGTATTAAAATAATACACAATAAAATAGTTTGTATTGAAATAATTTTATACATTCAATAATATTTTGTCCATATTTAAGGCTTGAAAATGGCAATACGAGTTTCTAGAAAAGTTGCTGTTTCTAGTGAAAAAGAAAGTTCATACATCAAAATAAAATTAACCGCGTTTCATTTTACACTTAAGCAGCCCATGTCTCTTTCTTATTGTATGAATAACAACCGTCCGTTAACATTATATTCTCATTTTTCTTCACATACATGTGACCTTCCAGCTGTCCTGTGGAGGCACAACACATTAAATTCTATGGTGGATGTAATGAGGTGATCATTTTATGTATATTACTGTATTATGTACCCACAATTACTACTGAAATCAAACAATAAAATGTGGCTCTTTTTGGTAGGCGCACAGACGAGAAACATAAATAATAATGCAGACCTAACTGTACCTTCACATACAACACCTTTGTCGCAAAGGAATCTGAGAGACATCAAAGGTATTATTCACAACCACCTGACCGACAATGAGAGTCTGCACCTCAAAATAAAAGTATATTTGGTTGCTGTATTTTCACACGGTATGAGCTATCTATGTATATTTAATCTATGACTATACTTATAAGACTATTTATAGATTTATTGCGGCATACTTCAAGGTCAAAATACTTTCTTTTTGTTTAAATTAGCACTGAATTGAAAAAAAAATAATTTAGATTTGAATTGATAAAAAAAAAAAAAAAACTGTTGCATCCTTTACAATATTAATTATATTTCGAATGATTTTTCGATTCTCTTGATAATTTATTATAGTCGATTATTCTTATATGAAAAAACCGATTTTAATGTCGATTGATTTTTCGTGATATTCTCTCAATTACTAATCATTTGATTATGCCCATCACTTGTTTTTATCATGGATATAGATAAAGATAATGTATAAAATAATATTTAGAACTGTGTCTATATATAACTCATGAACAATATAACTTTGCAGTTATAACAGTATAACCACTGAATAAAATGTAATTATTTTATTCAGTGCTATGTTACCATGGTATTTGTATAGCTTATAAGATTATACAATCAATAAAACTTGTTTTTATAACATGCTATGTGTTAAATAATGATAAGAAATTTTAAACCTTAACAATTTTATCGAAACAAATCTTATTGCTCATGGGTACTTTAGTACATTATATCTAATTATATCCATTATTAGCATTTACATTAAGCAATTAATTTTTAAAAATGTAATTATGAACTCTAAAGATTAAATAACTTGATAACGATTTGAGTTATAGTTAAGTATTTTTAACTATAGGTAATTTAGTAATTATGACCTATACATTCATTTGTAAATGTTTAGGGTGTATAAAATTGTGTAAATATTTCCATGTTTAACTAACTAATGACTAAATAAATTAAAAATCTGCCTGTTAACTAAAATAAATCATTTTTTTAGGAATTTGTCATAATCAATCATGGAGTCTATTTCAACACCAACTGCGCCAGATATTCAGAAAGCCAATGATAGTAACTATAAATATATAGACGATGTATGCATTTACACAGATCCGAGTACCAAAAAAGAGTATACTTGGAATAAAGAAAAGAATACATGGATTGAAAAAGGCTTTGAAAATTATGAATTTGATGAAATTCTCAAAACATATAAATATGCTGATAAACAAACAAGTAAGTTCTTATTTTTTCTGTACATATAGGATTAAAAAGAGTTAATCAAATCATGTGTCTATTTACTTCTATTTTATTTGTTTGGGTATTTTCATGTTGATTTTTTGCTTTGGTCATAGATGTAATAACTCTAAAAAAAAATAGGAATTTTTAGATTAGTATAAGAGAATAACATAAAAATTAAAGTAAATTTTTTTCACTTTCTATCTAAAAATCATGATGTAAGTTAACCAATTTAATTGAATTTCTTAAATTATTTATCATAGTTAAAGCTTTAAAAAAATTGTCGACAATATAGTGTACAGCAATGTACTCATTACATATATAAATAGAGTATAAATGTAATATTCACCATTAATTACTCATAAATCATAATAATAGTACTGATTTATATTTGTGGGTAAAAGTTATCCCTTTTATTTATCAGATTTTAAATATGAGGAATTTAAGATTTTAGTTTTTAAATAAATTATTAGGCAATTAAAAAAAATAATAATAATGAAAATAAAATAAAATAAAATGATGTACTGTAAATTTTATTTTTACCCATCATATAATGTATTAATTATCAACTTTAAATTGATATAATTATAACTGTGTATAATTTATTATCATAGATATTTCTTACTTATGGGATCAGAAATCGAATAAGTGGGAAATTGAAAATAAGGAAACAATAAGTTTGGTAGAAGAAAAAACTGTAGATGATGGTCATGATGGTGAAGAATTTGACGATGACGATGATGGGAAAAGGAAAACTCAACGTATAGAAAAGCGTCAAGATATGAGCAAAGGAAAGTATGGACATGATGGTTTAACCCAAACATATACAGATCAAGCTGATGGAACAGTTTATATTTGGGATAGAGACAAAAATGCATGGTTTCCTAAGGTAAGTTAGTACTAATATTTAAAACATTATTACTAAATAATGACACCTGAATAAAATCAGTGTTGAATACTTTAATTTTTTTTAACATTTTTTTTTTTTTAGATTGATGATGATTTTTTGGCTCATTATCAATTAAGCTATGGATTTAATTCAAGTGATAATAATACTATAAGTGTGAAGAACACTAGTACAGACTCATTAAACATAGAGACATCCAAAGTAAAAAATACTGAAAATCAACCAGAGTCTAGTTTAGAGGGTTCTAGTGAAAAATCTGAAACTGAGAAAAGAAAACTTTCACTACCTTCTGAACCAAGTATTAAAGACTAAAATTTCTACTGGTTTACATTTTATAACTCTTTATTTATTTATAGATTGGTTTGAAATTGATGAAGAGCATAACACAAAAGTGTATGTGTCAAATTTACCATTGGATATAACTGAACAAGAGTTTATCGATTTAATGCAAAAGTGTGGTCTTATCATGAAAGATATCGACAATGGTCGAATGAAAATTAAACTCTACACAGAACGAGGAACAGATATTCTTAAAGGAGATGCTCTTTGCACATATATTAAGGTATTATTGTAACTTAATATTTTGCTAAAACTACTAAAATTTAATATATCGATAAATTCATTAAAATTAAGACAATTGACATAATCTAGTTTGAATACATAGATTTGATTGTTTTTGGTAAAATATAAAGAGTTAAATGAGATATCAAAGTTAAACTGTTGATCTCTATTTCTTGAATGGTTGAACAGGATACTTATAACAATTATATAGATAAAAAATAGAAAATAAATAAATAAAGTAATTATATTAATATTTAATAGTTAATACTCATAAATAATATCAAAATATTATTAAATATATAAAATTATTTTAATACAAACTATTAAATATATTTAAACAATAATAAAATAAAATAAAGGTCTTGCCTTGAGTATTATAATGAAGAGTGCAAAAAAGTCATGACCGGTTTCGATTAAAAATCATCATCGGGTGTAAACTGAACATAAAATTAAAAATTTGTGAATAAAATATTGAAAATTAATTTTACATAGAGAGACAAAATATTTAGTAAAAGAGATTGAATTTAGATATTATATAGAATTATTGCTCTTTGGTAATTTACTATTATTTAATAAGTATTGAAATATAATATTATTTTTGAAATCTGTTTGTATGTTCATGATATTATTAAATTTATTTTTTTTGATTTCATTATGTACATGCAATTCTTCTAAAACTGAGTTCATATAGATATTATTTTCTAAGTTGTTTTATTTTTACTTAGAAATATAAAATTGCCAAAATAATATCTATATAAACTCAGTTTTAGAAGAATTGCATATACATTATAGACATTTCAATTTTAATTTTCAAATTCCATATATATATGCTTGAATTAAACTCATTTTTCTTAAATATTCTTAACAACAATTAAATTTATTTAAATTAACCAGATATGTGCACGCTCTCATATACACATATATATTATTTATTATTGAATATAAGTAGAATAAAAATGAATGCAATATTAAAATTAAAACTGTAATTCGGTTAATATAGGCATGATTGAAGAGATTACAATGATATATATATATATATATATATATAATATATTCATATGTATATTATGAACATAAAATAGATTAGTATATTAATGTTGTTTAATATCTTGGCACATGTACAGAAATATATTTGGGGATGAGTGAAGGTTGATACAATGTGTAGTACAATTATTTTATTTTTTTACTGTGAGAAATTCTAAGGTTAGTTTATAGTTATTTAACTTTAAAAATTAAATTGCAAATAATTTGTGAAAACTTAATTATATCAATGAATAATTTAAATAAAACTTACATTTTTGCTACACAAATTAAATAAAAACAAATCAATTTGAATAATGTTGATTGATTACTATTATTTATTTTCATTTTTAAATGTTTTCAACATACTACACACCGTGTAGTACTTTAACTGGCAAATCGTCAATGATAAATTTTAAAATTATTAAATCTAAATGACGATCTAACTTGTATACATTTATGTGATTATACGATCCTAATACTTCCCTTAGTACATGTGCCAGATAATATTCATACTTTTATATAATATATTTATACATGTATAAATAATAAATAGTAACTTACAACGATATGAATGTTAGTAAGGAAATTATTTTACAATAATACAGTTTATTAATATTTCGATTGAGATAGTTGATAATTAATTTGTATTATAATATAAGTATTTTAAAACATTGATTAAATTAAAATAAAAAAAATATTTTTTTTTTTGAAACTTAACTTATTAAATAATTGATTACTTCAAAAATCCTCCAAAATATTTTTTAACCATAATTAAAAATCAAAAATTTATACAATTTGATAAATTATTTATTTTCAGAGTATTATATTTTTATTATGTCTATGTAAATTTTAATTAAATTTTGCTAAACTTTATTTGTTTATTATTCTTCTCATACTAAATTATTTTTAAAATGTGCATTCTGGTTGAGGTTTTGCTTCACATACAAAATATTTCTTTTGTATGCAATTGTATGCTGTCCATTTGTAATCAATATTTGGATCAAGTGCCAGACACATCCAATGTTCATTCCGTTCATTTTGTTCAAAATTCGGTGTCGTCTCAAATTTATTGTATCTAATTTTACGTCCTGATATTGCCCATTTCCATTGATCTTGTGCCCAATCATAAATTCCTCCTATCCATCTTTCATTAGTTTCTAAAATGAGATTTAAAATTAATTCTCTCTTATAAATATGAAACTAAAATTAATTATAATGATTATTAAATCAAATCATTTTTGTTTTTTTAATTTCACAAAATGCTTATCTAAGAGTTACTAATATTTATTTGAGTTAGTTTTACACTCTGATAGTAAAGAATAGAATAGATAATTAATTATATGTATTGCCTACATAGGAACATAAGAAATAGATAATAATTGTTACATTGAACTTTCAATATTTTTTTTAACCATAAAATAAATGTATGTAAAAACAGTATATATTTTCATTAAATAAAAAAATAATATATAAATTTTAGATAATAGTAGTTAAAATAATAATAATAATAATAATAGTAGTTTTTTTTGTTTTTTGTCATTTTTTGCTATTAAAAAAAAATTATAACTATTACCATTTCCAAAATTGATGATTGAACCAAACATTCAAAATTATGATGAAAAATAAATTTAAATTAAATCAATAAAATTCACTAAAAAATTTCATATTATTTTACACTGGATATAAAACTTGACTAACATATTTTATGTATGCATAGAATTTAATTTTAATTTTCTTAATAATGAATAACAAAAATATTACCATTATGTCTGTACTTTAAAAATTTTCTTATATTATGATCTTCTACTTCTTTGTAAAGCACAGCGAGTTTACTTCCTTTGGATATGTTTTTGCATTCAAAATAAGCTTCTTGCCACGTCGCTGTTTTTTCACTTAAATAGTAACAGTTACTTCCAAATTTTGTAAACCCGTTTTTACAACTATATATCAATTTTGATTCACAGGTATAAAATGAAACTATAAAGTAAAAACAAATGTATTCATATATTTTAATAAAATAGTAAACTATATTTCAACATACCATTTAACAACAAATAATGACAAAATAAAATAAACTTAGGTACTGTTTTGAAATTCATTTTCAGTTAAAAAAATTTATTAATTAAATGTTAAGAAATGTTTGGTCTGTTCTATATCAGTTACAACTTAGTACTAAAATGGTACTGTTGAGACCCCTCAGTATTATGGGTCTATTCATTATTCAACCTTCAGACGAGTTTTGTTAATCCAGTCAATTATAAAAAAATCATGCTATGAATCACAATAGCTATTGATATTTATGATTTTTTTTTTATTTCGGAAAAACTATTAAACAAATAAACTAGTTAGTTTACTAAAACAGGGAACTTATAATTATTATATTTATTTATGTTATAATTACAGGGTTGTGGTTTTTTATTTCTGTAATGCATTTAAAATTAGCATTTTTTAAAAAAAAATTCTATTTTACTGTATCTTAAAACAATGCATTAGTAAAATTCCAGTGTTCCTTTTTAAAGTTTTATATTTAAACGAGTTATTATTAAAAAATATTTTAGTTCTTACATTAGAGTATACGCATACTTTAAATTGTGTATATACGTTTCATATTGGTTAAAAAAAATTTGGTATTTAAATAATTTTATATAATAATCATATCAATTTTATTTATTTAATTTTGCTGAATCATAAATAGTTGTTTAACATTGCATGTTGGAAGTATTTATTAAAAAAAATTATATACATTGTAAATTATTTAAAGTAATAATTTAAGTAGTAACTATTACTTTTTTTTTTTTAAGTTATTATAAGTATTTATACACTAATAACGTGGCATTGAAAATAGTTGCTATATATTAAAGCTGTATAATTAATCATTTTTTATTTTTTCCATTGATTCAATATTATTGAATTTAATCAAAAATATATCGAATAAAATCTGAATTTTTTTTTTGTTAACAACTATTTTGTATGTATTCAGAAATCTGAGAGAATTATTTATTTTCAGGTTTTTATTGATTCGTTTCTATTGTTATTGTTATTGTAATTGTTATTGGTTTATCAAAAATATTCAAAGGTATTTAACATCTACCAATACTAACATACAGATATTTAAAGTATTTTTTTTTTACAAAGACACTCCTGTCAAAAAGAACAATATAATTTGCAAGTCAACGCCCATCCTGAAGTGATTATTATCATTAAAAACTATATATTGTATTGTACTAACCCAATCTACCACACCTTTAATGCGGTTTTATATATGTAATTTAATTGTATTTCTATCATTATATTTGGTACTTAGGTACAATTAGGTTTCAAACGTCAAAAAGTCGTCTGGGGTTGCAAAAATCTTTATACGAAATTGTAATGTTAAAAAGCATTTCAAATTATTTTTATAAGAAGTTATGTAAACACTATATTTAAATGCAAGGGATTTCAATTCTGTTATTGTAATGATTATAACTGATCAGGAATTACCATTATTCATTAGATATATTCTTTAAATTACCTGTATGTACACTTGTACACACATGTATAATTAAAATATGCTGGGATGTACAAATAATGAACCAAGTGTTTCAACAAGTTTGGTTGGCTATTATTTGTTTTTATTAGGCTATATATAGAGAGAAAGGTTATTTATACCATTTGTTGTATTAAATTTGGGGTTCCAACAGTTATCTGTGTGAAAATAATATCCCGTCTTCCAACAAAATTCAAAAAGCCATAAAAAACACAAAAAGTAAGAAGTCTTTTGTCTTTTATGCCGTCAGGTTAAAGTAATAACTTAGAAAAAGAATTTTTTCAATATTTAAATCTTGTAAAATTTACCAAATTAAAATAGTTGAAATAGGTACCTATATCATATATTTTATTAAATCCAACTCGACTTAAATGCGCAATTTTTTAAAAAATGATCTGTAAAAGAAATATTTGTTCCTTGAATGGTAACTATTTAATTGTTGTGAAATATTATGGGGCTAGTTACACCCATATTAAAGCAAGGTCGAGTTTCTTCTTCAATTTTAATGAGGGCCACGTGGCACATAAAGGTTTTCAATGCTTTCGTACTCCTAATGATTTGTCAATATATTCCTATGTGGTTATGAATTATTATGGACAAGTGAGAATAAGTTTCTGCAAGATGACATCATATATATGTAAACTGAACAACAATAAAACCACGACAACTTCATTATTAAGTTCACCAATGACCTTATAACTTTCAATTTTCATGGACATAATTAAAAATATTAGCAAGAAATATGTTTAACTATCAAATTTATGTTGTATTTATGATTGATTTTGTTATGATTCATTTTCAGAAAGAATCTGTAGATTTAGCATTGAAGTTGTTAGATGGTTATACATTTCGAGAGAAGGAAATTTGTGTGGAAAAGGCTAAGTTTACAATGCGTGGAGAAAAATATGACCCGTCTTTGAAACCAAAAAAGAAAAAGCGGAAAGATAAAGAAAAGATAAAAAAAATTCAAGAAAAGTAATTTTTATCTTATGAAATATTTGTTCTAATGTTACCGTACTTATTTGTTTCTATCCATTTTAGATTATTTGATTGGAGACCCGATAAAATGAGAGGCGAAAGAGGAAAACATGAAAATGTGGTTATCATCAAGAATTTATTTGAAAGAGAAACATTTGATAATGATGTATCATTACTTTTAGAATATCAAAGCGATCTTAGAGAAGAATGTTCCAAATGTGGAGTTGTTAAAAAAGTTATTATTTTTGATGTAAGTATGATAATTATTATTATTGGATAATTAATTTAAGATAAAATCATATTGGCACGTTCATTTACAGCCGAATTTATAATACATTTTTCTTACTAAATTATTAATCCTTTTTCTTTTGCTAATAATTGTAAGAATTAAAATCATTCATACGTAAAATAGAAAACAGTTGAAATTAATAATATATCTTATCAATTGTGGTGTACTTTAAGGGATCTAAACTGAGGTCTTCTACCAGTTTTCTGGCTGGTAAATTAAATTCAAAATTTGAAATGGTTGGTAGTTTAAATTTATACCTTTTAATTATTAAGCGTTTTATTTCATATTTTTACAAATATGTTTATATTTAAACTTTGAATTTGACATCAAAATGTCAAGTTAAGAAGGCCAACAAGGAAATATAATTTGAATTGCAATTTATATAAAATATTTAGGTACTACAACATAGAAATGTATAAAAATGCAATTAAATTATATTTATCAAATTTATCATTTCATAGACATTATATTTTATAAATAACAAACATGATCTACTAGTTATACTATTTTACTGGCATTGATTATAAAATATTATATAATACTATCTATTCTATAATAAATAAGTAGGTAATTAAATGTCTAAAACAAAAAACAATAGTTGAATAACAAGGATATTTCCTTTCACTTCAAACAAATTGGCTTTTCTAGTACATAGTAGTTTCGAAAAAAATATATACATTTATTATGTATTCTTTGAAATCTTATTGGTTATAACAAATCAGATGCATAACAAATCTTCACTGACTTGGTTGATCATGAATATGTTTTAGAAAAAACTTTAGTGGTACATTAAATATAATAGGCATAACCAAATATTGGAAACATTTAATGGAATGACCATAATCATGTTGTTATAAACGAGTTATAATCACATTAAATCATAAACGTTATTATTCATTATTATATAATTTTTTTTTTTTTTTTAGAGACACCCAGAGGGCGTTGCTCAGATCAACTTCAAAGAACCTGATGCAGCTGATGCTTGTGTACAATTATTAAATAACCGGTGGTTTGGTCAGCGAAAAATTACAGCTAATATATGGGATGGAAAAACTAAATACAAGTTTGTTTGAATAATATAATGAAGAAAATAAATGTTATGATTAATTTTTGTTTACTGTTTAGAGTTGTTGAAACTCCCGAAGAAACTGAGGAACGTTTAAAGAAATGGGAAACATATTTAATAGCTACTGGTAGTACTGAAAAGAACGATGATCATGAATCTGACAGCGATTCAGTAAAAACGAAAAGTGGTGGTGAAAGTGATGATGAAATGCCATCAACTAACAAGACTACCCATAATGAAAGTAATATATTTTATTTTGATAATATTTTGAATTATAACAAATATAATTTAAAAAATAATAATAGGGTAGAAAAAAAATAATTAAAAATGAATATTATATAATTTACAGATTAATTCAAGTCATAATTAGTCTTCTCCAGCGGGTATAGCATCTTCTAGCCGTTTGTTAAATTTTATTCGCAATTCAGTGGCTAAATCGCCTTTCAGTTGATCTTGCACGAACCAACATGATACATCCATTTGTACCTGGAAATAAAAAAAGATCATACATTTTCCAACATTAATTTTAATTACACTAGTTGTTTATTCATACATTTTAGATATTCCGTAAGTGAAATTACTATTTTACGAGATAATTTGAATTATGTGTTTTTTTAACGTATATATATATTATATTTTAATAAATGTATAATTAAATTAATTTTTTTACAGTATCAAATAATAATACAAAAAAATAAATAAATTTGAATTTGTCTACATAATTTTAGATAGCTACTAGTTTCACAGTTATTTGAATTTATTAATTTTTATTTATATCATGGAAAAATAATTAAAAATAAAATCAACATAAAAATTTAAAATAATCATATCATAAATACCATTTCGCATGATCCTCTCAAGGCCCCGCAAAGTATATTGCTGTATTTGAGATTTTGATAATTATCTGGTAATTCCACAAATTCTGTTAATGGATTAGTGTCAAATGTTAATGAAAACTCATCTCCAGCAGCACTCCAATTAGTCAAAGCCGGAGTTATACCCAAATACATTTTAAACGCGTACTATAATAGAATAATGATCAAGTTATGAATAATGCCAAGTCAAAGTTTAACGGTTGAATGTAAAACAAAAAATTAAAATAAATTATAAATGTGTATAATGTTAACACCTGAATTTTATCTGCTGTTTCTCTTAGATCATAACACCTTCCAGCATTAGTACGCGCTAAAAAATCTTCAACCATACGCACGCCTATGTTATAACCCATTCGATCTAATTGTTTGTTTACATCTTCGACATTTTCGTAGTCTTTCATTAATTGTGACACTATAGCGCCATAAGTTAATGTGAATAACTCGGAGTTCTGAAAACAGAAGGTAGATGTAGTATAATAAAATAACTATTATTAATTAATAGTTAAAAATAATAATATGGAAAAATTCAAATATTTTATGAAATAGTTATAATAATAAATGAATTGTATTAATTACCAAATAATAAATTTTATCTGTTTGATAGGTTTGCCAAAATAATTATGAGGTAAAATTATTCAATCTTTTAAGAAAAGATAGAAAAAAAAAAGAATTGTATGAACTTTAAGGTGAGAAAATTAACCACAATCTTGGAGGAATAGTATTATACAAATAGTTTTACTGACAAGAATAAAATAATTGAAATAAATAAATTTATATTTTAAAGATTTATTATAAAGCCATTTAACGGGGAAATCAAAGGCATGTGCGTAATTATATCTTTAAAAGTTGCTAAACCATTCAATGAATCATTTATAACAACATATTTTTGTTGTTTACACGAATACACATAAACAGGCATTAATAAAAATCAAATTATTGGTAAAATATTTATTTTTTGATTATGAACATTAGAGTAACGGTCATGGTATTAAAATGTATTTTCTGTAAACAATAATTTTTTAATAATAAAATGAGGATTCAAAAAATGTCAATACATAATATTTAAGTGTTAAAACATATATAAAACGTTTCAGAGCTAGGAGACAGTATGGAAAAAATTAATTGGACTAAAGTATTCCTCATAGATATGTCTATGAGATTGGGTAATTTTGTATGGCAAGTGCTATGTGAGATTCTTTAAAATGTACAATAAATATTAAGATAAAATTATTATGCCAACAACTTTTTATTGACAAGTAAGTAATAAAATATGATTAATATAAGGAATTATATTTACAATTTTTTTAAACATTAATTAGAACTTAATTTAACTTTCAATATTAATACTTAAATTTACTGAACTCGTACACCTATAGTCAAATAATTTTTTAAAAAAGAAGTTAAATAAGTTGATGAGAAAAAATTCTTACAAGAATAAAAAAATATTTAAAAGAAATAAATGTATTTTAATAGTTTATAATCGAAGACTATATTTAATAAGTTATATTGAAAAAAAAAAAACAAATACTTACAACTTTCTTAACGTCTAATCTTGTGCTTTGACGAGACATTGTACAGGTAGTTTAAGACAATTTGATTTTTTCAGGATGACAAATTATAGTTGCAGTACATATATTCAAGAAGATTGTAGATTTAATTTAAATGAATATGTTGAATTTTTCATCAAATTGTCAATTCTTCTTATCATTTATCAGGTTCTAATTTATATGTGATACAACCACAGATAATAAATTAATTTATCATCTATGGATACAACGTTTTGACTGGTCATGATTCTAAGTCCCAGGGGATTAATATTGAACAATTAATTTTCATTCGTAATGAAATTTAACTGGTATTTATAAATAATGATAATTAATAAATTAATTAAATTTTAACAAAATACTATTTATGTGTTTAAGGGTAAAATCCGATTATTCAATTACGTATTTTGTTCTCAAAATTCATTTTATATCAGAAGACATTTTGATAACAAACATAACCTAAAAATTGTCAGTGGTTGTTGTTCACTGATCACGGGCGCTACTATAGCCGTGCCGCCGTTGTGTTTAGAGATATCAATTTTAAGTCAGTTTTCTAACGATAAAGTTTTATATTTAGTAAATATTGTACAATTTTAGTGTAGTAAATAATATTCCGATTACTAGCGCTTTTAAGTTGGTTTCTCAAAAGTTAACATTAGTTATATTATTAGTATACTACATTTATTTTAATATTTTTTTCTAAAATGAATGACACCGATAATTACAAGTCATATTTGAAACGTACCGTTTATGTAGGCGGATTAGCCGAAGAAGTGGACGATAAAGTTTTAAAATCTGCTTTCATTCCTTTCGGTGACATCGTTGATGTTCAGGTAATGCTTTTATCATATTAAATTTAACAAAATCGGTACAAATAATTTGTTATGCATTTAGATGCCTTTAGATTATGAATCTGAGAAACACCGTGGATTTGCATTTGTTGAATTCGAGCAGCCAGAAGACGCTTTGGACGCTATTGATAACATGAATGAATCTGAAATATTTGGTCGCACTATTCGTGTCAATTTGGCCAAGCCCCAGAAAATTAACAGGGGTTCAACGAGACCGGTATGGTCTGAAGATGATTGGCTTGTTCAGTATGCCGGCAAGACTCTGGAACCTAAGGATGATAAAAAAACTGAAGAAGATAAAAGCAAAGATGATGTGAAGAATCCTCAGGTTTATTTAGACATTAAAATTGGTAAAAAAGATGCTGGTCGAATTATAATCATGTTACGAGCTGATATAGTGCCTAGGACAGCAGAAAATTTCCGCTGTTTATGTACACACGAAAAGGGTTTTGGATATCAAAACACTACGTTTCATCGAATAATTCCAAATTTCATGTGTCAAGGTGGTGACATTACCAATAATAATGGTACAGGTGGACTATCAATTTATGGAAAAAAATTTGATGATGAAAATTTCGAATTAAAACACACTGGCCCCGGAGTATTATCCATGGCCAATTCTGGTCCAAATACAAATAGTTCACAATTTTTTATTTGTACAGCTCGTACAGAATGGTTAGATAATAAACATGTTGTATTTGGTCACATATTAAGTGGCATTGATGTTATGAAGAAAATTGAAAAATGTGGTACAAAAGCTGGCTTGCCGACTGAGAAAGTAATAATTGGTTCATGTGGACAATTGGCATAATCACGAATAAACTATTTATTTATTTTTTTCAATTGTAATTAAATTTTCTATTGTATTAACTGATGTAATTTATTTTACAGCATATATGTTACTTTTGTAAATTATAGGTATAAGAACATATTTAGGAAATATATTTTCATAAAATACATTTTTTAACAAAAAAAACTGTTAATTAGATAGTGCATTTGTTATTTTCAGATACATCTGAGAAAAATATACCTAATGTATTATCTATTATTTTGAGAAAAGGAACAGTTTGACTCCGCAACATATCCATTTTCAAAATGTTATCCAGATAATGTTAAAAATAGCTAAAGTTTGTACATTAACTATATAATATATATATTATTTTATCATATAAGTAAATACTATTAAAAACATTGACTTAGGCTGGCCATCTTTTCACTAAACCCGTGGTGGTGACCAAGTACAACCCGCGATCATTTATTAACCGGCCCATTAAAATATTAAAATTAAATCATAATTGAAAAAAATTACTAAAAATGTAACATTATAGTAAAATTTAATATAAGTGATAAATACATTTATATTATTCATAACAATCAAAATATAATATATTCAATTAAAAGAAAAAATTTGAATTCTTGGCCCCCAAGGATTTTTTTTTTATGGCCCTCGGTAAAAAAAATGTTGGGTGACCACTGCACTAAACAATTAATTACATATGTTCTGTTTTGTATTATACAAATTCATATATCATATATATCCTTGGCCAATAAAATATTAAATCAAAAATAGCACTGATAAAGTAAAAAGTAAACTAAGACTTAATCACTATACATACCCCGTTATGTGTTTTAAAATTTATTTTTAATTACCTATTGCAACTTATCTAAATATGATGACATTTTTCACACAAAAATTCCTATTTTTATAAAGTTCAAAATATAAATTAGTATTGATATTTTTAATGTAACTTTTGGTATACTAAACATTTAATAATATCCCTGAATAAATGTATATTATTTGAAAACGCACAGTATTTCACATTAAAAATCATATATAATATATATGTATATTTTATACTTTAATGACTACATTAGAATATAAAGTTAAAACATATATGATATGATATATTATTGTGTTATTGTACTTAAAGTTGAATTATTGTAAGAAGCATTTCTCTTCTTGGTCAAAGTTTCACTATGTTTTTGAAATTTAATTTTTTCATTAGTCTTTAGATAAAGCTTGAGTTTGGATCTGTTAAGAAAAAAAATTTGAAATATTTGTCATTAAATAAAGATTTTATAAAAATAAAATACAATATTACCCGATATCGTTGACGATATTTGTGTCGCATGTAGAAATCCAAATGGATAATTTGCTATACTGGCGCTTATTGTAAACAATACCACAGATGCAATTGTCATATGGATCATACATTCCACCAATCATACTCATCAACTAAAAATAACAAATAAACGATAGGTACAATGGAAAATGTATGGATACAAAAGGAGCATTACAATATCCATCCAGTACTGATCTAATAATCCATTGTCTTTAATTAACCAACGTCCACCATTCTTATTTGTAGAGTCTTCCCACATTGGTTTTATATCTGATTTAAAAACAGAGTAATCGCAACCAATTTTTAACATGCTTGGTTTTTTTATATGATTAAATATGCTGTAAATAGAATATAAAAGACAATTAAGAAAAGTACTTATTTTAGTTTAAATTAAATTTAAGTTTTAGGTGCTATACTGTTTTTGAGAAGAAAATAATGTACATCTAGTGGTACATACAAGGGAAGCTTAAGGACACTTTACTTCACCACTTGAAAACATTTTGGATTCATATGATCATTTTATTATAATCATAATTGATATAGTGTATTCTGCTTAATATGAGTATGTGGAGACCGGACTAACTTGTTCATAAAATAAAAATTAATAGGTAATTATAAAAATATTTTATTTCATCACAATTTCAACTAAAACTTATAGGCGAGTGAACATATAAAGTTATTGTTGTAACATGTAAGGCATAAAATATAATATTTTAATAGTGCTTTGTCAATGATTTTTAGTTAAAGTTGGGTTTACAAGATCTATGCATGCTTCGAGTTTATCAGATGAATTATTCTCATTAACCACTGACATAAAGAATTTCCCCTATTCAACACATTTTTGAACCTATATTATAGTCTCAGTATCCAGATCAGTGTATTCTTCTTATAATATTACCACAACAGACCCAGAAAATCAGTAAGGTTTAATATTTTTTATAACTTTTGATTCACAAAATCTTATTATATATATACATATATAATGTAATACTTACAATTATGTACATATATTATAAACCTAATGCTATTTTCAAATACACAATCTCAAGTTTTAATTTAATAAATATTTTATTAACTATATCTATTAGTCTATATTAACGATATAGATTTTAAAATAACCAATTAAAAAGAAAAAAATCTTATAAATAATTAAGTCTATTGATAGGTCTATTAAGACTATAGGTATATAGTAGTCAGTAGACGTGAATTTTTCCATGTTTTCATAATCCATCTTTGCTTTCTTTTTTTTTTAAGACGAGCTAAATTTAGTTCAATGCAAATTTTGTGAATATATTTAACATGAATAGGTGCTTGCACAATTTGAAAAATGGTTTCAAATAGACAAAATGCAGTCTCTATTTCTAGAGACTTGTTTTCCACATTAATAATTATTTGTCACTGACTTCCTTCGGCCCACAGAGTACAGGGGAGTCTTCCAAAAGAGTTAAATTTAGAATACATTATGCTCACCTCCAAAATTTTTCAACACTATCGAACTCGCACAACCCATGTAAATTGTCCATCCAATCAATAGGCGCAGCTACAAAACCGTCGAATTTCCAGTACCATAGTTTCCAGGAATCACTTAACAAATGAACAATGTCAACCACATAGTCTCCTTTGGCCAAATCCATATTTTTAACGGTACGATTTTCCATAATTTAGAAATTAATTTTCATCCAAGTTTTCAACGTAAAGAAAATAGGTATTTTAATTAAAAATATATACATATAACATTAGAACCGAAAATGATACAAAGCATCCATGTTTTCCAAGTTTTAATCCTACTAAAAAAATTTATTAATTTTCCATAATATACATGTAATTATCACCTTATTTTGAACAACACTTAACAGTCACTCTTAAGATTTCTGACCATCCGTTGGTAATACACAAGGAATAAGCAGTGAACACTGATAAATATTATTGATAAAATTAAAAATACTCAACAATCAGAGTTCAGAGACATAAGGAAATGATAATAAACTAATAAATAAACAAACATAGTGTGGGGAAACCAGATTTTATTAATACATTTAAATGCAATAGTGTAATGATATTATTTACTCTATGATTGACAATAACAATTTTTTTTTCATCTCTGATGATAAGCCCCCATTTTTTTTAAATAATAATTCTGCACAACAAATGTAGAATCTTGAATTTTTTTTTTATCATTATACAATTTATATTTTAACTTTGTTAGATAGATTAAAGCATAAACGCATGTTTAGTGAATGATCCTTGTTTATTTGCCGTATCCGCGTGAGACTCGTAGACCATCTTTTCATTTTGAGTGCCAAGGACTTCTTTTATTTTCCTCCTGAAATTAAAATTCAACAAAAATTGTTATCTCAATTTACAGAGTTTACACGCGTAGACTTAAAATTACTAAAACATGAAAATCATAAATATTACGTATTGCCTTTTAATACTCCGTAGCATTTAAAAGTCATTAATAAATCAGTTCTTCCATAAGCTGTTATTCAATACTACTTAAATTATTTTAAATAATATTATAGTGAATCTTTATTTTCAGAATATTTTCTAGTTTTTAAAATTAGAACATAGATCTAAAAATGATAAATAAATACAATTTTTAAAATTTAAGAATTAAATATTTTTCACCCGATATGTAAATTATTTGAATTTTTAATATTTATCATTGTAAATATCATCCTAATGGCCATTTTATAGCTGAATTCCTTCTTTGTTTATATATTTAGTTATGATGGGTAATTATCAATATCACTCTATAGTGCTACCTTTTGTGTCCAGATTCCAATAATAATGGGTTGAATAATAGATATTATTTTTAAACTTCATTATCTGATATTTTCATATGAATAGAAAACATTTTTTATTTTTCAATATTTTATGAAAATCCATAACAATGTGAATGAAAACAATTTTTGATAGTTTTAGATGGGGAAGGTCATCTCTCTGATGATGTCACCACACCAACTTTGCCATAATCATTGAAATATTCTATAGTCAATAATAGTACATTAAATGGAACACTTTGTAGAGGCTTTGCTGAAATTTGATTTTAACGTTATTAAATATTTGCAATGCTTATAATTTTTAAATATTGCCAATATTTTTGTATGATTTTAGCAAATTGCTTCATTTTTATTAGATTGAAAATTTAGGCTATAAGACAAATAGGATAATACAAGTACAACATAAAGAAAGTAATTAAAATTATATTTGTGTATAATATTGTTTCTTAGTAATTTTATAGAATTCTAATTTACTTATTTGTTTGACAAATTGTCTTCTTTTACATACCCAATAGCCATAATGTTATCCCCATTGTCTTTTGACGCATTGTTTGTCCAAACTGCAATTTTCGTGCCTTTGGCTCTAATGTTAACTATGGCTCCGTTAATCTCAGAACTCTGATCATATATTTCACCAATTATACTCATAATCTAAAATAATAACATTAATAATTATAAACATTGTTAATTAAAAAAAAAACTTGATATAGCTCACTATATTTTTCCAGTAATCATCTACATGTACACTATTTTTGGCAGGCGGTAACTGTAATAACCAACGTCCACCAGCACTATTTTTTCCATCTTCCCACATCGGCTTGATGCCATTTTTAAAATAGTTGTAATCACAATTTACCGAAAGTTGACTTGGAGGTTTAATATGATTAAACAAGCTGAAAACAGTGTACATGTTCAGAATAGTTATGTTCAAATTGTTACAGTTAGTCTCTTAAATTAACTGTAGGTTTAATGTTTTAAAAATTAATTTTTTTTTTATATAAACAATGTATAAACATTCTTTTTTTAAAGTTATTTTGACATACCACCAAAAATCTTCAACTGTATCAAAACTAGAAACTTCGCGAATATTTTCTTCCCAGACTTTACTTCTATTCTCATAAAACCAAAGTGTCCATGAATTTTCCAAAGGATGTTTAACATCTATATCGGCAACCGCAGGTTCAGCTTCAACTACTGGTTCATTTTCAACTTTAGGTAATTCATCTGATTGATGAGCTGGTTCTCCCTAATTTTTTTATTCAAAATTAAATTAAAATTTATAATAACTTTAATTATATATAAGGTAATTGCTATTTTTTCTTTCCTTTTTAATCAATATAGAAATAAATGGTGATAATATAATGCCACTTTAAGTTTACCATGTATTTATTTATCGTAAAATTAATAATCAATATACATTATAAATTAAATGTTGAGCGGCGAAAAATTATTTTTCGTATCACTTCTTAGAAAATACCATTAATGACTATATCTTTCATCAATGTTGATATTTTTTTTTATTTTTCAATTAAATATTCACTATATGAAATAATACAAACTTGTAAATGATGTATACAAACAATAAAGTATTATATTAAATGGTTCATAAACAATGCCTAATGAATAGAAAGTTGTATAGTGTCAATAATAACAATAATTACTTTTTTGTCTCTTACCTCGACCATATTCGTATGTGTATTATTAACTTGCAAACACTAATCAAATAAAAAGTGAGGTTCAAATTTCAAAATGTGAAAAACGACAAGTTTTTCCACCACGTAGGAAATCTCAAGAGTTTATTATGGAAATTGAAATAATAATAAAATTAAATAAATCACATTTAGGTAGAAAACAGCAATTGCAATTGGCAACTACTATAGCATGCTGCGGTATGGTAAATTATGATAAGGATGAGACCATGTGACCAGTGTGACCGTATTTGAATTCATTACTTTTTCAAAAATCGAAAACGAAGCCACTGGAAGGAGTGTAAACACTAAACATAATTTTCTCTGGAGTTCGGCAGCACAGTCTGGCGTTCTACTATAGCGTTCGGAATATGTATAGTTCTCAAGTTCTTGTTCTGCACGATTATTGACGGAATTAATTTTTTCCAACTATCAACTGTTAAACATTGAACGATTTACTCATAATAATATGGAGTATCCGAAATCCAGATTCTCCATCGCCGTTCGCCATTCACCAATCGCTTGATACCGGTATGGAAGCTAATACTAAATATCTGTTATTTACTATTTTTCATTATTGTTTGCTTACGACGATGACGACGAGTGTGTGCTGTGAGTATGTGCTGTCACTATCGTAAGACTTAATAAGTGTTCTATGTGGTTTTCAATCGATTACGAAATAGATTTAACGTTCTTAGTACTGTGAAGTTTTAACATTTCTATGTATCCAACAATGTGGAACGTGTCAATGTAATTTATAGGTGTATACCTATTTGATTTTAATGTATTGCTGACCGCTGATTAGTTTGCAATTCATTTCAGATATATTTCATTTTCAAACTTGATATTAGTTTACTTTTTACTCGAAAGTAAAAATTATGGATGAAGATAAAATTAGTCCGGATGCTTTTGATAAGCGTAAAGTGGAAGATGACAATATGAATCCAAAACCTAACCCAAAACGAATAAAACTTGTTCGCCCTGTATTCAGCCCTGTATTGTCCAAACCTAAAGTTTCTACAACTGATATCATTAAACCTGATGTTCAACCGACTGAAGTATCTAAGTCTAGTAATTCATCCGATAAAGTTTTAAATGTGGTCAGTGTTGTTCAACCTCCAGAAAAATCTATTGATCAAGTAGAAATAATTAAAAAACCTATTGATCCAATAGAAATTGTCAAAAAAACTGTATCCACGCCAATAATTTCTGATGAATTAATCGATAGTAGCTCTGATACTCTAGATATACAAAATATATTTAGTGAAGAAACAAAAAAAGAATTAGAACATTTAAAAAAAAATATTTTCAAAGTTGAAGATGATGGATCTTCTTCAGAAAATGATAGTCAACCAAAACGACCCCGTTTGAAACGACCAACTTTTGTTAATTCACCTATTGAAATTAAACTTGAATCTACTGATACCAAATTGCTTGAAACGTCTAGAGCTGATTCAGTTAAATCTGTTTCTGACGAAAATATAAATAATATTTCTGGAAAACAATTCACTGCTGAAGAAAAGATTGATAAAGTGGAAGAAAATATAGTTAAGAATACAAAAATCAATGAAGTAGAACATAATATCTTTGTTGAAAAAATAATTGAAAATCAATCCAATACATCTGATGACAAATTAAAAGAAAATCGGTCCAACAAATCTGATGACAAATCAGAAGAAAATCAGTCTAATAAATCTGATGACAAATCAGAAGAAAATCCTGCAGTTACTGTGAATATTAATAAAGATGTAAAAGAAAATTCTTCTGAACTTAAAAAGGCTGATAAAATAGTAGAAAAAGAAACTTCTAACGAAGAAAATGTACACAAAGTAACTAAAAAAGATTTTAATATTGCATATGATGATACTAAAATTAAAATGAGTACTGTTAAACCTGATGTTTCTTTACAAGAAAATGTTATTGAAAAAGAAAAAGCACATGTATCAATAATTGAAAAAGAATCAATCTATAAACATAAGATTAATCAAACAGCCAAAGAACAAAATAAAAATAAAGAACTACATGAAAACCTTATTATACCAGAACATATTTTAAAAACCTTATCACAAAAAAGTGCAAATTATAAATATCCTGATGATATTAGAATAGTTCTAGAAAGGTTCGTTCCCATTACAAGTAACCATAAAAACATATTAGAAAAAAATAGCTTTTCAAAACATAATGACCTTAAATGTGTTGTTGAAACCAAAAATGAAATGTCAGTTAAAGAATCTGCTGTTAAATTAAAAAATGACACCGAAGAAGCCAAAACTGAATTGGATGTTGAAAGTGCTTTAACTGATACAATAGAAGAAACTCAATTAAATAAAATGGTTGAAACTATTGAAGATAATAAAGTTACTAATTTAGAAAATGAAAGTGAACATTTTGAGAAAGATTCTCAAGTAGGTAATGGAAGTAGTTCTGATATTTTATCAAAGCAAGCATCAAGTAAAAATGAATCACAAAATATTAATGAATATGAATCTCAAATATTTAAGTCTGATATTTTAAAAGCAGCTCTTATGTCAAAAAAATCACCTGAATCAATTGGAAGTTCATCTGAAGTGCATGATCAACCTGATACAAATATTGATCCTACATTAGAAACAAAACAAACTGATATTCTACCAAAAATTGGCCAAGAAGATATTGTAAATAAAATAGAAGCTGAGATAAAACTTTCTATAAAAGATCAGCCAACTAGTAGTAATCAATTACAAAATAAGGTTCATAGTAATATACCTTCAGGTATACCAGCAATTAATATTCCTAAAGAGACTAGTAGCCCTATTTGTTTGAATGAAAATATAACTATTAGTAAACATGATGATCCTCCTAAGTGGGGTTCAGCCAAAATGAATGAAGTAGAAAAATTCTTAAATGATTCTAATGTAACTATTACTCCTATTTGCAAATCCCAAGAATCACCAAAACTTGGTAAAATTACATTAAAATTACCTAAAGTTGGTAATCCGGAAATTAAATCTGAAACTACTGTTCGTCCAGATGTAAAATCTGAATTAATAAAAAAAATTACCAATAAACAAATAGCAATGGGTGACAGTCCTTTAAAAAGTGCCCTCTCTCAACCTTCTAAATCTTTTAGTGACTTTGCTACGATTCGACCTGCACCTAAACCCAGTCCTGAACAAATTGCACTTTTAGAACAACAAATCTTAAATACTCCTAAAAAAAGAGGAAGACCACCAAAAGCTTTAGCACAACAAAAACAGTTACTGTTACAGTATCAACAACAACAACAGCAAAAAATTCAAGAGGGTGGTGCTGAAGATGAATCAGTATTTCATGTACCATTATTTGATATGGAAGATATGAGTGGAAGAGCTGGGATGTTTGAATCGTTTGATGCATCAACACCTAAGCGAGGAAAGAGTATTAGAGGTAAAAGTAGCAGAGGGCGTAGAGGACGAGGAGGAGGAGGAGGTCGTGGTCGTGGTCGTGACGGGTCAGATAGTGATACAACACCAAATAGTCATCGTGTGGATGTTGAAGTAGAAACTTATCCTGAAGAAATTAATCAGGAAGAAGAAACAAAACAAGTAGCAATGATAGAAGCTGAACGTCTTAGAAAAGAAGAAGAAAGAGAAAGAAAATTGGAAGCAAGAAAAAGAAAATTAAAAGAACGTAATGATAAAATAAAAGAAAAAAAATTGAAGAAGAAACTAAAAGCTGAAGAAAGGAAACAACAGTGGCATGAAAAGAAAAGGCTTATGCAAGAAGAAAAGGCTAGAGCAGCTGAGATGAAAAAATCCCTTCCACCGCCACAAAATTTTGACGATGAAACTCGAATGAGTGCTGATTGTAATAATAGTCGATCACAAACACCTGCAAGGAATTTTATAATAGGTATGTTTTTATTTTTTAATTTATTTTTACTGAAATATTAATGTTAATGAAATGAATATTAGGAGAAGAGGACTTATCTATTAGTGGAACCACTAATGATAGCATTAGAATGAAGAAAGGAAGAATGGAAGTTATTGACCTAGAAAGGTAACATTAATTATGTATTAAATTTTTTTTTTTTCAATTGTTGGTGCTTACATTTAATTTGAATTTTTATTTACCTTAGTAATAAAATATCCTACATTTAATGCAAATTTTTTGTTTATTTCAGTAATAAAACATTAACTGTTGATCAAATTGCTGAATACCAATGGCCATTAGAAGGTGGCGAATTGTATATGATCCAAGAACAAATATCAAATTTTCTTGGTGTGAAATCATTTAAAAGAAAATATCCAGTATTAAAACGTCGTAATGTGGAAGCTGAAGAACGGACATTTTTGTGTGATAGTGGATTGGTTGCTGAATCATTATGTGATCTTGGTAAATATTTTAAATCTTATTGTGTCTCTATTTGTATTAATTTTTATTTACTCAACAGGTTTAACAGTTCTTTATAGTTCTGAAGTATTAGATGTAATGTATACAGATTTCCCAGAAAAATATGAAGAATTAAGAGAATATATGAGACTTAAACATGCCAAAGAATTATCAAATAGACAAAGAGGTACATTACAGTAAAAATGTCATTATTTTTCTAAAATTGGACCTAGACATGAAAAATAATTGTGATTTAATGATTTTAATGTCCTTAGCATTGATGACAATAAGTTCGAATACTGATGGATCAAAGTTAGATTTACGCGAAAGAGCAATGGAAGCTGTAGCTAATTGGAATGCCAATTTAAATAAGTCACGTTCAGAGACTCGTAAGTGTTCAATGGATATGCAAACATTCATTGTGCATTATCCAAAAACGAAATGTAAGAAAATGGCTATTCCGAAACCCAAGATTGGCAATTATCCATTGGCTTTATTACCAGGACAGTTTTGTGATTACCACGCCACGTAAGAGTTAAATGTAACTACACTACATTTTGTTTTGAACTTCTCAAGTTACTTTTTGATTTTTAGATATACAAGTGAAGATTTACGTTATTTACCAATGAACACGGTCATGTATGGTCCTTTAAAATCAGTGGATAAAGACTTTCCTGTTTCACTAAGCAGCCAATCTGAATCGGAAGATAGTTCCTCTGATGACTCTAGGTAAATTTTGCATGAATTTAATTTTCACATTAACATCATTAGTTATTTATTGATTGCATGATGAATTTGTAAATAAACAAGGTTTAAAGTATATTATGGTGTAGGATTAATTAATTCATTAGCAAACACTAAACCAGAAAAGGGAATTTTACAAACTAACGTTTTTTGCCATGCAATTTTTATATTTAAAATCAATTAATAGTGATAGTGATGATTCAATTGACATTGACAACAAAGTGGAAAAAAATGAATTGGAATATGGTCCAAGTGATAAAAAAGGAGCCGAGTGTAAACTATGTTTTGGCACTGCTGAAAAAAATAAAATTGGAACTGTTGAACCTTTAATTCATTGTTCCAAATGTTTGACAATTTGTAAGGAAAATTAATTTACTAAATTTGTACGTAAATTATTACATGACCATTATATTTGTACAATTAACTATATTAGATCATCCAACATGTCTGGATATGACGTTGGAAATGGTTCCTTACATTAAGCGTTATAATTGGCAATGTAATGAATGTAAATCTTGTGCTCAATGCAAGGAAGTAGCTGATGAAGATAAAATGTTGTTCTGTGATCTTTGTGATAGAGGGTAAATTAAAATTTTAAGACATTATGTACTTGTGAGAGATAATATTTATATTCTAACTTTATATTTTGGTTAGGTATCATATATACTGTGTAGGACTTCGTAGAGTACCAGAAGGTAGATGGCATTGTCAAGAATGTGCAATGTGCAGTTCATGTGGTGTTTCTGACCCTGGTCCTGGTGATTCTAAATGGTTCTATGAGGTATTGGTCTTATTTCTTCTATGTTTAATGGTTTTCTTCAATATTTTAAATACATCTCAATGCTCACATAATGTTCTATTTTTATTTTAGTTCAAGAAAATTGAAAAAACTGGATCAAAAGTCTATTGTCGTACGTTATGTGCTCCATGTTCAAGGTATATTGATTATTGAAAAATAATATAAATTTTCAATTATTTTTTTGATATTTTATCTATAACGTGTACATATATTTCATCAGTTTTATTGTGAAAATAATACTTTTTAAGTTATTAACATTTTATATTTAAAATCAAATTAAATACATTTTAACATATTGGAGCATTCTGGTTTGTTGGCCAGGTTGTGGAAAAAAGGCCATTACTGCCCTAATTGCATGCGTTGCTACCCTATCAAAAACGTCGAGCGCATGACCCAGTGTAACAGTTGTGATAGATACTTACACCCAGGTATATAATAACAGCTTATTGTCATAATTTTATATTATTACACAAATATATAATAATAATTTAACCACATTGTTGACCTGTGTGAGAATTTGATGTATAATTAATTATTAATGATAAATAAAGCATGTTTGAATAAAATTAATTACCTATAATATTATTTGAATTTTTTTTATTTCCAATTTTATTTTTAGTGTTAAATATGTCTTATCATTATTCGTTTTTATCAAAAGCTATGTTAATGTAATTTGTTGTTATTAATTTTAAATTTCTTCTATTAGGTTTTATAAAAATTCTTTAAAAGTAAATAAACCTCAAACAATTAATAAAATAATTCTCAACATAGATTTATTCTAAATTAAATATTTATATTTTAAAACATTAAATACTTATAAATTTACCGACTAATATTATAAAAAAACTCCCATAAGAGCTAGTTATTAAATAATTTTAATAATATTTTAATTTTTAGTATTCGAATGTATATAAAGTTATTGAAAAGTCTAAACAATATCTGAAAGCTTTATTTTCATTATTATATAATACTGTTGTAATATGTACTAATTATAGTAAAAATATTTAATAATAACCACTTGTTAAGAATGATATTTTTTATGTAAAACATTCATACAAATTATAAACACAATTTAAATCAAATTTAGTTTTAATTTTTAATTTTATCTGTTTTAAAGTATATGAATTATAATTTTATTTTTATTTTGATGATTAAAACGTAAACCTAAGATTCATTACACAATAACATTTATTTATAAAGCTAAAAATTTAATTTTGTTAATCATATTAAGTTCAGATTTTTAAATCCGATTGTTAATTTATAGTAAAATATTTTTCCCTTTTTTTAAAATGGTTTCTTATTAAATTGTTACTACTAATTATATACAAAACATGCTTCATCTTACGTATTTAGTAAATGTAAATGATTAAAAAAAAAAAAAAAATTTAATTAATTTTTATGTTCAATTTTTGTGTATAATATGAGATTAGTAAATTGCTTTGCGTCATTGGTGTAGGTGTATAGTAATGGTTTTCATACATTAAACTAAAAGTTTAATTAAAGAAATGTCACATTAATGTATAAAATGTTAAATATTATTTTCCCATATAAACAGTTTTTGCATTGTGGTCGACAATGGTGTAATACTTAAAAACTATCATTATTCTAATTTTTTACAAACTTTGTTTTGCTCTATAATTGTATTTGTGTTTATTATCTTTTAGAATGCATCAGTGAAAATACCTCAAACACACCAGTTGTAGCGTGTAGTGTATGCGAAGATAAAGCAGTTTCTAGATTATTAACTACAGTGCCTAGATCCTTAATTAAAGTCTGAATTAAATTTTATTACACATAATATATTTCAATACTACCGTGAACATAATATTGTTTGAATTTGGTATAGCTATAAGTGTATTAGGTATACAAAATAGTTTAAATACTTAATAGATAATGTCTTGTTATATTGTAAAATTTTCATCAAATAAACTTGTATGTATTTTTAAAAAGTATTAACAGCTGGACTATCGACCAAAAATATTTTAATTTTACAAACCTCACTGTGTCAAATTTAAAAATCTATAATGACACAAACACTGACTATATTTGCAAACTGTTCCAATAAATAAAGAAATTAATTTCATCGTGAATAAAAATGAAATGTTGCAATCGTTGTGTATCTGATGAAGTTTTACCTTTAAATACCAAAAGTATTATTTATTTGACACAACTTTATGTAATCAATTGTACATAGTATTAAAATGAAACCGTGCTATCAAACTGAATCTAATCGATTTTTAAAACTAATACCGATAAATTGTATTTAACTTAAATAAACAACCGTATTTTTTATAGGAATAGTATCAATTTTGTTTACTTTTTAAATAAGTTTTGATATTTATAATGAAACATATATGTTTATTAATTTGGTATACAATTAGAAGTTTACTAGTTGTAATTAACTGTAGTAATAATTATAATTACAATATGTGTACTATTTAGAACTTTTGAGAAGTTTAATGTGTATTATAATTTGAGCCATAATTTTATTTTTTGAATTATATTAATTCTAGATGCTTTCTAGTTTTAAGGTAATTATTAACCTATACTTAAAATTTGTTTTAAATATTGTGAATTAATTCGAGTGTTTTTTTAATATCTGTTTTTACTAACTAAAATGTATTCTATTTGGTCATAATTATTGTATTTATTAATTTAATTTAGATAATAGTCAAATAATATTTATTATTTATAATAAAAACTTTTTTTGAGTACATACCTATTTTCCTATTTTTTTTTTCTAATAGTAATTTTAAATCAATTTATTATTTATAAAACACAATTGTAAATTCTATTTTTTTCATAAGATAAGTGGACTTTGGCTCAATGTATCATTTGGCCCAAATTGTATTTAAAAATATTGTGAAATTGATTAATTTGGAGTTCTGTTAAATTCTAGCTTTTTTATGAAATTTTAAGACATCCTCCAAGGGTTTCCTCAAACTGTGGCTACGGTTTTTTTCTACAGTTCTCAGCATACACAGGATTAAGCTGAATAAGCTAGATATTAATATTCATTTGAAGAATATAATTGAAGAAAAAAATTTGAAGTATTTATAAGTAGTTCAAATTTAGAGTCACTTTTGACCAGTTATGTAAGTATAAATAAGGATACGAGTTAAAGTCGGGTTATATATTTTCTTAGAAATTTAATTTAAAAAAATCAATACAAATGTACAATGGATATATTTTGTCGATTACATTTGTACGAATAAATTAACAACTTTACTTTAAAATACAATGTACTTTAATGAGTGGAATAATTTTGACAAAATTAAGTCATTAGATACTTAATGTAGAAAAAAAAAGTTGCTTAAAATATGTATAATGTATTTTATTGGTCGACAATAATAAGTTCATCAATTCCCCAATCTTCATAGCTGTTGTCGGGCAAATACCTTCTAATAATTATAGGTATCTTACGTTTTTTCAGTTCCTTCATGGCTATTTGTAATGGATCAGTCTCGCCTTCAAGTTCTACCATAACGGGAGCACACATTGCTATCTGTAGAGCCCTCGTACCTAATACTCTAGCTCTCTCATACCTGAAATAAATAAATAGCTTGTAAAATGTAATCAAATTTAATACTTGACATTTGCAGACATACTTGGTCATATACTTGGTGGTAATACGTTTAGACTTTTGAACTTGACTTTGAGCTTCTTGAATAGGTAATATGTCAATATTGTCTTCATTTTCCTATAATAGTTTTTTTTCAATTAATTAATAGTTTAATATAATAATAAATATACATATTTAATGTAAGAATTAAAAGATTTATTTACAAGTATCTAACTATTATGTAACATTATTTAAATAATAGACACACTTCTATACTAACTAATAGGCTTTGAATTTGTATTAAGACGCACCGCTCGCCAATGTACAAATGACCTAATCTTTATGATATCAATTTCTTTTTACAAAACTTAATTTAATAAAGAATACAATTTCAAGAAGTTTGATATTAATTATAGATTTTTTTTAATATTATTTATTAATTATTATTATTATTAATTACTTCAGGTTGGTCTAATTCATCTAAGTCTGCATCATCTTCAACTTCATCAAAATCATCGGCACCACCACTGAAATAAAAAGTAAGTTACTAAAACACATTATAATATGTTTGTGAGTGTATAAGGATTTTACAGTGGATATGAATGTATTGTAAACATTTTATCACTTCCAATCTCATAATGTTTCTTTTATTTGATTATTCTTAATATATAAAAATAAAATGATGTACGAAACTATTCAGTTTGTCAACATAGGGTTGAATCAAATTTAATCCAAACTAATGATTATGTTTAATGAATCTCAATTAAATTGAATATAAAATTAGTTATTTAATCTTGAACCAAATGAAATTATGCAAACAATACAATATCAAGACATTACTAATTATTGAAATACTTAATCTGAATGAACAATTTTTAATTTATATGGTCTTAAACATTTCTTTTAAATTTCAAACCTAGCCTTTGGACCATCTAAACAAACAAAAACAAATTACATATATTATGATAATTTACAACTATCATCATTTAAACTTGATTGGTCAAAAGAGGTGACAGCTGTACGAGTCTTTTGCTCGCATTAGGATGATATGTAACCAAAAGGTGATATTGTGGATAGCTGTAATAAATTATATTCTCTACAATCTTATACAATTGAAGTGGTTTCATAAAGATATGTTATTTTCTAGTTTGCAGTCCACGATTATGAAGAAACAGTTTCAAATACATGCTATAACCTATCTAAATGGAAACATCGTTAATAGAATAGAATTCTAGACTCACTCGTCGTGTTCGAACTCTTCGTCAGCCATTGCTTTGGGTGTCGGTGGTTATGTGGGAAGGATGGTCGTGTTTTAAACTGTGAACGTTAAAACACAAACAGAAGACGATTAATAAATTGAAAGCCAGTAGAGTGGAGCCGAGCAATAAATTGGTTGAAAGGTATTAACTCTTAGAAAATATAATATTTACTAAAATGCGGTACAATAACATAAAATGTAGATAAGGGGCCATGAGTATGTTATCTATGACGGAGAGGTAAAAAAAAAACAAAGAGAATAGTTTTTAAACGTCGTCAGTAAATTTTGGACAAACGAACTCAGTCAGTGTTGCACTTTCATGTTGTTGTTACTCCGTACATGATATTATCTGTGGGAATTTAGAAATTTCAACGTCGGCACGTCTGAATGCATTCGAAATTGTACGGCGTTTATCAATTTTCGGGAGATCGGTCTTGTTGATAGTTCATTCCCATTTGTTATCATTTAGTTTTCCCATTGGTCCGCGCACCGACGGACGCTAACCATGCGTCCGCCCTGAATGACATATCAAAAATAAAAACACCACATCCTAGTTTACTCGGACTCTAGTCTTTTATCATTTATCAATTAGCTCGATTCGCTGCTCACGATCGTTTTCATTTTTTTGTGCCATCATCGTCCCATTGGAAAACGCGAACGTCGTACCGTGAAAAATCGCAAATATCCGCTGCTGCTACTGCTGCAGTGCACTTCCAAGTCAGTGAATTCCCCCCGTCGCCCCGTGTCGGATTATGTCTTCATTTCTGTGTTTTTGCAGGGCAATCGATCACGGAATCCAGAAGAACAACAGGATGTCTTCATTCGACGAGATCAAAAACCTGTACCAGACGCTCAAGACCGAGTGGAATAAAAGAAAGCCCGATTTCAAGCAATGCAACAACATATTGTTGCAGATTAAGGTGACTATCGCTGCTGCTGCTGCTGCTGCTGCTGCTACTATTTAATCTACCATTGTTTCAATCGAAATACCTATAATGCCCTTGCGTTGATTATGATTTATGAACGATAGGTTTTAGTATTGAGCTCATTGTTCTTACGTTTATGAGTAATTAATATTACTGTACTCAGTGGTAGTCTTACCTAAAGTACCTAGTAGGAACCTTACACTATAAAAGTAAAATGTCTATAACTTAAAACTTTAAGATATAAACTCATTGTTATTTCACGTACATTTCAAAAAACACAATTTAAATTTAATGCATACTAAGAAAATATTCATTCATGTTGATAGGTAGTGTTAATCAATGATTATAAAATATCTGTAAAATAATAAATTTGAAATAATTATGATTAAAAGTTTTTATTATAGTATACTTAAGCATTGAAATATATACTAATATTGATTCTACTTTGTAGATTGGAATGACCAAACATACATTTTTACCAACTACTAATGTGGACGCATCTCAGAAGGAATATTTGATAGCAAGTAAGGTTCTAACAAAACATAATATATTCATTCTTAATACGTTTGTTTTATAATATTTTCCTTTCTTTTTGGATAACGTTCACGGTTATAAATTAATTTATGTTTCATACATCCATTTTATTATTTGGCTGCCATTAGTTTATCGATGTGTTATTTTTTTTCCTTTTAAGTGTTAGAGATTACTACTAATGAAATTGATAGAAAGACAAAACTAAATACAAGATACAAAGTTTTGATAAATACAAAAGTGAACTTTTATCACGTTTATTTAATGTTTCAATAGAATCATTGACAGATTTCTGGTAATTTTTAAGTTTCAATTTTATATTGTATAAATTAAAAATGTTTTTATTTATTTATTTAATAATTTAATACTTGAAAGTCCATACTTTTTTATGTATAAATTTCATCATCTAAGGGCTAAGATAAATAATTTCAACGTATATAGGTATAATGTTGGGTTCATATTTGCTTAAAAAACTAAAAAATATTATTATTTACAGGAGACATATTAGAAGTTGGAGTACAATGTAGTATTGCCATGCATGATATTCCATCTTTTGAACGGTACATGGCTCAACTCAAGTGTTATTATTTGGATTACAGGTAAACTAGATTGATGATATAAATATTTGAATAATATAATTGTTTTTTGTGTGTAGGGATAAATTACCAGAATCTGCAAATCAATATCATTTGTTAGGTCTAAACTTATTGTTTTTACTATCACAAAATCGAGTAGCAGAGTTTCACACAGAATTGGAACTACTTCCGTATGATATTGTTCAAACTAACACATATATTAGACATCCAGTTGCTTTAGAACAGTATTTGATGGAAGGCAGCTATAATAAGGTAAATAAATATTTATAAATATTAAATATGTATTCTAATTTTTGAATTATTTAATTTTAAGATATTTCAAGCGAAGAGTAATGTACCATCAGATACATATAACTTTTTCATGAACATATTGTCCAACACATTACGTAATGAAATTGCTGAATGCTTACAAAAAGCATACAAAAAAGTGTCGATAAATTCTGCAACAAAAATGTTAAATTTCAATAATACTAATGAAATGAATGACTTTGCTAATAAGGTAAATTCAATTAATATTGTTGATTCTCGGTTTTAAATGATTGATTATTTTTTAAATACTTAGAAAAAATGGATTTTGGGTCAAGATGGATATTACGTATTCCAGCTCGAAGAAGAGAAGAAAGCGATTGAACCATTGCCTGCCTTACAAATAGCTGATTATGCTATTCACTATGCTAAAGAATTGGAAACTATAGTGTAATCATGTACATTTAAAATCGTAAGAATATAATTAAAATTGTAAGAAACATTTAAATCTTTGAAATAAAATAATTTTGTATTTCTTTTTTTTCATATCATTTATGTATAAATAAATACAAATTAATATTAATTAACTCGTTTATTATATATAAATTAACATGTTTTCTAAGGTAAAACCAACAAAACCATTATTTTACTAATTTTAAATTTATATTCTTAGGAATGTAGTTGACATTTATATTATTTTATTTTGAAAACCATTATCTTTCCAAATTGTTTGCAATAATTGTTTTTCAATTGGTTCTCATTACTTTTTTGATACGCATTATGATCTTAATCTAATATTTTACTAATATTTTTTAAACTTAAAGAATATAAATTATTTTATTTTAATTTAAAAAGAAACTCTTATATTTGTAATTAATTGACCTTTACTATGTTGTTATAGTGAGCACTTTCATCTTTAATAGCATATACAGCTCGCATATTAAAATCGATTGCAAAGTATAGATTAAACTTAAGAGAATTGGTATAAAGATATATATGAAGATCTCTACTATTCAGGTTTATAATTTTGTTATTAATATCCTATTCAGTCTTACATTCTAAAATAGTCTCAAAAATATTTTGGAGAAATATTGTCAATTCCATTTGGTATTGGTCTACTGTTCTAAGCCGTATAAAGCAGTTCCCAACCTTTTTATAACCGCGTACCACTTTGAAAATTGTTCATGTACCACTTAAATTTCACACAAATTTCCATAGTGTAATAGATAATCAAATGCTGCTCTTTTGTTTTACATATTATCCGTGAACACTAGAGTGTTTATAACCTACTCTAGTGCTCACGATCTTATCATACCAATGACAATATATTATAAATGGGTCAACTGAGTGTGTCCGAGTGCCGCTGTACCCTCTAATCTATCTGATTTACACCACAGAATAGATATAATATATAGGTTACACTACTGCCTATTGGTAAGCACAGATTACCCTAAATGAATAATGAATAAAAATTATAAATTGATGTAATCTTTTATAATTTAACAGTTAAGCGTTAAGTATATTTTTTATCTTTTCTATCTATCAAATATTAAAAAGATTAAAAGCATTTGATGTGAATTGAATAAGAAAATAATAACCTCTTTCAATAGTTTTACAAGGTTTGTTTTACTGTTGTCTACTGCTCAACTGTACCAATCAGTCAATGTAGGCATTAGTTATTTTTTAAAATCGACAAAATGAAGTAAAATGTACTTAAAGTCTAAAACTACATAAGTAGAAAGCAATTATTCTACGCTGTAAAAAAGAAGAAATCATACAAAACAGTAAATACTATAAATACAAATTTATACAATTTACTGTATACTGTAAAATTAATACTTATCAAAAAACGTTGATATGTTATCAGCCAATATTCAAAAAATCATAACAAAACTGATAACACAACATGAAACAATTTTCTTCATATAAAAAACGTCTATAATATAATTAGTTTTATTTTAAATTGTATTTTATATAAAATGGATTTAAAATTAAAATTATTCATCGATACAATTGTTTCGGTTATCCGTAAAGAAATATCGACCTTAGGAAAATTTTCGTTTCTAATAATTGTATTCACAAAACAGAAAGTAGGTGCATACATAGCAATGCCCATAAAAGGCAATGTTCACCTGTTGTTTCATAATGCTATAAGCCCACGGTTTTAGTTTTGTTTAAAGTTCACAGTGTTCGTGTTCAAGTTGTGACTTTGTAAGAATTAACAGCAATGACCATGCTTTCCTTGCGTATTCGTTTGGTGGATGATGGCGTGACGAAAACTATGCAATTTGACTCTTCTACTTCTGTGTCAGATGCTTGTTGTCAGATCAGTGGAAAAACGTCATCTAACCATCTGTCGGAGAACACTCTGTTTTTGGCTGACGAAGATTCAAAAAGAGGTATATACCTTGAACCTACGCGTAACTTTGAGTACTACATACTGCGAAACGGAGATTTGCTTGAATATCGTAAAAAAGTACGTTCCTTAAAGGTGAGCACACCCGATGGAGCAGTAAAAACCTTAATGATTGATGACACTCAACCAGTTGCTAACCTCATGGCTGTAATTTGTGCTAAATTGGGTATAACTAATCATGATGAATATAGCTTGGTGCGTGAATTTCCCGAAGGCGATGAAAACAATGTAAATATTGGGAATTCTATTAAGCGGGATCATAAAATGGAACACTTGCGTAAAAAGTTGAAAACAGATGAAGATATCAATTGGATTAATCCTGGAGCAAGTTTACGAGAACAGGGCATTGATGAGAAAGAAGGAGTTTTGTTAAAGCGCAAGTTTTTCTTTTCTGACGGTAACATAGATACACATGATCCGGTTCAATTAAATTTATTATATGTAGAAACTAGAGATGCCATTTTAAAAGGTACTCATCCTGTAACCGAAAATCTAGCTATTCAATTGGCTGGTTTACAGACTCATATTCAATTTGGTAATCACGATGAAACCAAACACAAAGCTCCATTGTTGGACTTAAAGGAATTCTTACCACAATCATACATAAAAGTTAAAGGCATCGAAAAAAAAATTTTCAACGAACATAAGAAATATATTGGTTTACCTGAACTTGAAGCTAAAGTCTTGTACACAAGAACTGTGAGAGCACTTCCGACTTATGGTGTTACATTTTTCTTAGTTAAAGAGGAAATGAAAGGTAAAAATAAACTAGTACCTAGAATTCTTGGTGTTACTAAAGACTCAGTATTGCGAATGGATGAACGAACTAAAGAAATACTAAAAACTTGGCCTTTAACTAGTGTCAGGCGTTGGGGAGCTTCACCACATACATTTACTTTAGATTTTGGTGATTATTCTGATCGTTATTATTCTGTACAAACAACTGAAGCCGAACAAATACTACAGTTAATATCCGGTTATATTGATATAATTTTAAAAAAAAAAGAAGCAAAGGATCATTTTGGAATTGATTCAAACGAATATTCTACTGTGATGGAAGACACAGTAAGTCCTTTAAAAGCAATTTTAATAGAAAGAAGTGGACAAAAGGTAAAAACTGAATCAGTTGCTAAGCCTGCTCTTCTTAGGGTTCCTCAAGAACCTATATCTTATACAACTGGCTATGTTTCTGAAGAACAGTATACTTCCATAGAAATAACATGTACTGAAGCTATATCGGGAGTTATGGAAGATCTTGATACTACCATGTCGGAAAGTAATAATTTGGAACTAGAAGTTAATGAACAAAAGTTTTCAGACTACCGTGAGAATATTTTAAAAACTTCTAAAACTTTAGTAGAAAATACCAAGTCGTTAGTAGCTGGAGTTGGAGTATCTAAAGAACAAATTGACGAATCATCTAAGAATGCAGTATCAACTGTAGTGAAACTTGTAGATCTTGTGAAAGCTGGTGCATCTTCATTAGATGATAGGGAAGTTCAAATTACATTGATTACATCTGTAAAAGATGTTGCTAGTTCTCTTGGAGAACTTATTAAAGGATGTTTTGATACTCCTTCTATGGATGAACTAAAAGACAAAGCAAAAGTGTTGGTAACCAATGTTACTTCTTTGTTAAAAACAGTGAAGTCTGTGGATGATGAACGTACAAAAAATACTAATGTTATGGAATCGACAGTCGACGCTATAGAAAGAGATTTACAATGTAATCAATTTATTACAAATCATGAAACAACAACAGAAGAGATTATTCAATCTGCAAAATATATCGATGAAGCCACTAAAGGTATGTTAGATATTATCTACAGAGGAAAACCTAAAGATGTTACGAACGCTGTACAAGAAAGCCGCAAATCAGTTAGTGAGTTATTAACTGCTTGTCAAGGAAAAAATTTAAATGAAAAAGTGTTGGAAGCTGGACGCCATGTTGCTGAAGAATTTAAGACATTTTTGACAACAGTTTTGGAAAATTCAAAAAGGCCTAGTACTACTACGAAGCGAGTTTTAGAAGAAGTATCACAACGGCTGTCTTCAAAGGTACATTATTTAGTTACAATCGTAGAACATATTGAAACAATAGAATATCATTTATTGGATTCTGCAACCTCAATAGATACAGCAGTGAAAAAACTTGACACAATTCAACCTAGGCCTTATGAATTTAAAGTTGATGAGAGTTGTTGGAAATCTGATGAAGTCATTTTAGAGGCGGTGAAATCAATTGCAGCTGCAACTTGTGCTTTAGTGAAAACAGCCTCACTAGCTCAGCATGAAATCGGAGTTGATGAAGGAGTGGATGGTTTAGTGTATGCAGCACGAATGGTTGCTACAGCAACTCATAGTTTAGTAGAATGCGCCCATGAAATCATTGAAGGCTTATCGAGTGAAGACAAACTTATATCTGCTGCTAATCAAGTGGCTTCTTGCACTACACAACTTTTGGTTGCTTGTAAAGTTAAAGCAGACCCTAATAGCGATGCTACTAAACGGCTTTTAGCTTCAGGTGATGATTTTAACTGATTATATTTTTAAAAATAATATTAAGTAACATTTTTTTTGTTTTTGCCTTAGGTAATGTTGTGAAACGTGCTACTGAAAATGTAGTTCGTGCAGCCCGTCAAGCCATGAAAACTGATGAAATGAAAAATCTTATATTAAATGAGAAAATGGTCGGTGGTATGGCACAAGAAATAGACGCTAGATCAGATGTATTAAGAATTGAAAGAGAGTTAGATGAAGCTAGAAAAAGATTGGTGGTCATCAGACAAGCAAAAAATAAAAGTGTGGGTAGTTATTAATATTAAAACAGTATTCAGAGTGTTCCCATAAATAATGAATTTATAATCTTGCCTTATAATTGTAAGTTATCAAAATAATACATTCCAAATGTTTAGTTTAAAAATATTTATTCATGTGTATACAATTTAATGTTTAATGATACACAAACATATTTAATTTTTACATGGAATACATAGAACTCGCACTCTACAAACCTGTTTAAATTGTACACAAGCTTATGCGAATCAAAATCATATTTTCAAATTATTTATATTTTTTAATACAAATAACAAAGATTTTTGATATGATTTATCTATACGTGTTCATTCGTGCTAAAAGTATAGTAATGTTTTAAATATTTAACATTTCTTACAAATTAAAAATTAATGAAACATTTTAAAACTTTGTGAGATAGTTACTAGTATAAACAAAAGTAAAAACAAAATCTAATTGTATTATAATTTTTAATTATCTTCATGAAATGTAATGTATAAGTAATGAGGCAATTATTGCTAACAGTTAATATTATTTACATTATTTGTTATTTTTTTTTTATATTGATTATAATTAATTTTTATACTAACAATGTATGAAGTATAAATATTTTTATATTTCTTGATTTTAATTTTTTAACATATTATTTAATTTTTAATTGTGTTGTACACTTAATTAATTATTATAATTATAATATAATATAATATTAATTATAGAGTATATTTCAAAAGAATATTAATATGCTATTTGTATTTCAGTGTTGACAAAACTTCTTTATTTTATTTAGATTTTGGCAAACTCAATATTCCACTGTTAAACTCCTATTCCAGACAATAATTTTAGTCAACTGAAAACAATATAATGATTATATTTATAATCAAACAATAATGAATCCTCATCTATTTGAAGATTATGGTAAAATTTAATTAATTTTAATAATTAATACATCATATTTTATAAATTTAAAAGTTTTTTCTCAGTATATTTCACTTCATTTAATTTTGTAATTCAATAATTTGTTATTTTTTTTTAATCTCGTACCATTCTTTTTGTCTATGATTTAATTGGAAGTTGGAAAAGTTATAACTGTTTTGACAAATCACAGAGAACACGATTTAAAATATTATATTTTTAACGATGATGGAGAATAATAATCCTTGGGAAAACGCCAAAAAACGAGAAAAAGGAATTAGGTAACTCAATATCATGTTTTAACTGTTAACATCATAGCTATAACCTCTCCAAACTTGTCTGGCACTTGCACTCGATACTCAAAGTGTTTGACTGCAAGAAACGAGTGGCCAAGTAGGTTTCGCTTTTGGCCAATGCCTAAGATGGTGTTATCAAGTTATTTTATCATTTTATCTAATTCCAAAAATAAGTACAATTGATAACATATTGTTTTGGTCATTATCATATTTATTCTTTAGTCGATAGTTTCGTACTCAATACTATAATACCGTAATTTGTAATATTGTTAATAGCTATAGAAAATATACAAACTATAAAGTTTAGGACGTTAATTTTTTGATATTTATAAAGTATTTATATAATAAATTAATACAATCAAAAGAAAAGAAAAAAATTTACATTTTAAATTTTATTGATCTTTTCTGTTGCATTGTAGTATTCTTCTTTTTTTTTATTTTTATACTTTAATTTATTTTTGCAAGTCCAATTTAATTATAAGTCATAAATTATATTTTAGCTTTTAGATAATTTAATAAAATATATAACCATATTTAATTATGGAAAAAAAAGGCAAGAATGGTAATCAAAAGAAGAATCTGGCCAAAATTCAAAGCTTGAAGCTAAATGATGTCAAAGTTGTGATATTGAAACTGGTGGACGAATTACTCGATGGTTAAATAGACTACACTTTAAAATGTAATTGAAATTTATTTTATTTTATTTTTGAATAGCAACGAGTATGATGTCTAATTCCCCATCAATCAAAGAGCAATGGTCTATACATTTGGTAATTGTCAAGCTTTTATCTAAAATCAATCAGTTAGAAGCAGAATTTGATTTGAAGCCCTTGTCACAAAGAAATGATCAGTCTATTGAGAAATTGACTAAATGGGCTATGAAAAATGGAGCTATTCTTAATGGGGTGGAAATTCATCAATTTGAAAATTTCGCCTATGGTATGAAAGCCAATAATAATATTGCAGTTGGCGAAAAGCTCGTGACTGTACCTAGGTCCTTGATGATGACTGAAGAAAATATTCCGGCATCACCTCTGTGTAAGATTCTGATTTTACAATAATGTTATATAATTAATAATGCTCAAATAACTTTGTTAATGGTTATTTTATGTAATTTGACCTGATTATACTTGACAATATATAATCAATGATATTATATATTTAGGGAAATTGCACTCTCAGGATATGATGCTGCGTAATATGCCAAATGTTGCTTTAGCTATATTCATATTGGTAGAATCTTTGCGTAAAGATAAGAAAAGTTTTTGGCATTCATATTTGACTACTTTGCCACAGTCATACTCAACACCAGTATATTTTGATGTAGCTGATCTAGAAGCTTTGAAAGGATCACCTGCCTTAGGTATTATTTTATGCTATGTAGTGTGTAATATTAATATATTAAAGTTTGCTTGAATACATATAAGACATAATCTAAAACAAACTATGAAGTTTGCTTAAATATTGTAATTAAAATAACTAGTAAAGTAGTAACTTAATGAGATTTAGTTCTAGTCGATTCCCCTTTTTATTTTTAACCTTGTCCAGGTCTCAGTAACTTTTTTAGATTTATGTTTTATGTATATTGGCAGACAATTTATTTGACATGTATTAGATTAACTTAAAGTTATTTACCTATTTTATGAATGTAGAAGCAGCACTGAAGCTTAATAGAAATATAGCTCGACAATATGCATACTTCAAAAAACTCTTTCAGGTAAATATAGACAATTTAATGCAACATTTTAATGCCAAATACTCTTGTATATACTAAAGAGGTACTTATATACTTTAAACAGAGGAGAGGTTTTAGAAATTAAAATCTCAATGTAATATCATTCATTGCCGGATAAACCGCCAGTGCAAGCGGTGTATATATATATATATATATATTAATATTAATCATAACATATTCTGATGGTTTATAGTTACTATTCTGTAAATTTTTTAACAAAGGGGGCTCCAAAATTTTTATAAAAATAATAAATCCACAGATATTATGTAATTTAAATTCCTTATATAAAAATACAAATTTAATCACAAAGTACATAAGCAACTCTATATTTTTGAATTGCATGAAATAATTACATTTTTTTTTAATTATGATTACAAATTGGTACTTATACAAAATACATAATTTATAATATAAAATTGAAGTATATGAAATTATACTATAATTAGGTAATTTTAATGCATCATTGATGATTATCAACAATTAGATCAACATTTGTTGTAAAGTTATTTTATACGTCTAGTTCCTAAATGTTATTTAAAATCAAAAACATAAAAAACAAATAATAGTAGTAGATGCCTGCCTTATTTTTTCATGTGCGCACCATTTATTATACTATAATTTTTCTTTGGCATTGCATAATGATGAAAAGCCATCTCAAATTATTTGTATGATTAAGGCAAAACTTAAATTATAATATGTCCTTTCATCATTTAATATTATTGTAATGTGCTTGTTCTTACACAACAAAGTTGAATAAATAATTAACATTTTTTTTCTTTTTTTCAGTTATCTAATGATCCAGCTAGTGTAATATTAAAAGATACGTTTACTTATGAGTATTATAGGTAAGTTGAAAATTATTTAGAGTTTTTGATTTGTTTGTTTAAACCATAGCTACAGGGTCATAGCTAGGCCCTGGTAAGAGAGTTCTCGCTTGGCTGCAATATAATAATATATTTAATAGTGGTTAAAGATTTTTAAGATAAATAAAATAAAATTAGCCACGACCCTGTATTTCAGTAAAAAGTTTCTTTTTCTATAATACAAAATGTTTATACATTTTTAGCATGATTTTAAGAATTTTCGATCATTATAAAAATAAATGACAATATTTCAACTTGTACTAATCTGTTTTTCTTCTCAAAATAATATTAAACATTAAAAAATGATATTTCTTTTTTAAATTTAATTTGATGATCAGTTTTGAATATGCTAATCTGATCATGGTTATAAGCTATTTAAAAATTATGAATTGGCATGTAGTATGTATGATTTTAAAATTAAATAATTTATATAATAGTGTGAAGATGGTGTGATAATATAGATAATACAGGAACAAATTATTTTATCAAATATAATAAATAATTATATATTTTTATTGAATGAAAAAAAAAATCATTTATTATCTATTATAAATTGCACATTCATTTTAGTAGGAGGTTTAAATTCAACAATATTAATAATAATTTAACTTAAGTTCAAAATACGAACAATTTTTTTTTAGACACTGGTCAGTCATAACGAAATGTTTTCCTTAATGTTCTCCACAGATAATATTGACGATTGGCTGTTGTATGAGCATCAATACGTCCTCCGTATCCATCGTAGTATTGATCTTGACAATGTTTGTCCATTACAGGACTTGTACTTCGAGCGCTAGATCGTAGATCGGGATCATGGTGTAGGTTATGTGGGCAAAATATAGATTTCTTTCTTAACATTTGTTTTTTTTGTCTCATTCTGCATGATATCAGCAGTACAAAGAAACCAAGAACTGCTATTGCCAATATCGCTGCACTACCTATGATGGCTGATTTTACGGCTACTGGTAATTTTCTCATCTCAAAACGACGGTATATCAAATTATTATCTTCATCGATATCTTTGTTTTTCTCCTCATTGCTTTGATATTTGTCTAAATGATTTGTGTCTTGAATAAATAATACTTGTGATGGAATAGTTGGTATAACAAGTGGCTTTGTAGTTGTTTTTATAGTGAAATCGGGCATACTCTCAAAAAGACGAGGTTCTCTTTCAGAAGTTTCTAGAACTATTCGAGTTTTTGGTGTTTTTGAAACAAACGTAGTAGCTTCATTTTCTTGGTTGTTCACATTTGCTGTCGTGTAAGTAGTTGTTGTAGGAAAACTAAATATTTTTTGTTCCTTAAATATTGTATCTAATTTAATTTTACCTATTTCTTCTTCCTGTTTGAATTTTTCTTTATTTGCAATACTTAAATGATCAATTTTTGTTGGTGATTTAGAAACGGTATATAACTTGTGATTATAATTTTTTTCCTCAAAAGTTTGGATTGGTATCTTTGGTTTATCGTCATCAATCTTTATCTCTGGTGGTTTAATTTTTGATATTTGTTCATTAGGTTCAGTTTTATTTTGTTCGTCGTGATTTTCTTGATTTAAACTAGCAGATTTCATTGACGTTTTACTTATATTTGTATCATCATCAGTAAATAGTTTTAAATTATTTAATTCTTCTATACTTTGTGTTTTGTTCTTTTGTGCTAGAATTTTTGTTTCTAATAAGTAGTTTGTAAAGTTTTTAGAATTCTCTGTAACTATTGGTTCATCGGAACTTATGTCGATTGGATCTTCTTTTGTGTCTATTAATTCTTGATGCCTTTGACTCGATCCTCGTTCTCTATGCTGTAGAAGTTCTTCTAAGGACATATTTCTAAGATTCAATACATTAGATAATAATGATGATCCAGTTTTAGTCTTTAATAAACTTAATATTTCGTCTTTGACCTTGGGTATACTATCTGATTTAAATTTGTATTCGTTATTTGTGTTATTCGGTTGTTCTTTCATGATTTTGGTAAGTGCTTCATCATTAAATTGGTAATCTTCTGTGGGGCTGATAGAATCTTTTGTAGGTACATTTTCTGTCATTTTGAAGCCCGGTGGAAGAAATGATAAAGGCAATTCTTCCTTTATTACTACAACATTTGGCTTTAGAGTTGTTGTTGTTTTTTCTGTCGTCGTCGTCGTCGTGGTGGTCGTGGTCGTTGTTGTTGTTGTTTCTTCTGAAGTTGTATTTTGTGGTTTTAAACGACGTCTTATTACCGCAGATGTCGGTGGTAAGTTACTATTTATTGGTCTTTTATGCAATACTACAATGTCGGCACGTGATGAGTTCGATTTTTTTGATGATTCAACTTCTTTGTGATTAATTTTGTTATTGTCTTCAATGAATTTCGGCGGTGTTGTAATGGTAGTCGTTTTTGGCGTAGTATTCGCTGTAGTTGTAATGGTAGTCGTTTTGGGCGTAGTATTCGCTGTAGTTGTAATCGTAGTAGTTTTTGGCGTGACAGTCGTCGTAATTGTAATCGTAGTACTTATTGGTATTGTTGAAAAAATATTTGTGGTTTCTGTTGTCCTGATTGGTTTCCATTTTCCTTCTTCTGTTGAGGTTATTGGTTCCCATTGCTTAACATCTTCATATCTTGTTTTATTTTCAAAATTAGCTGGTCTACGGATAAGTTTTCTTCGCGGTAAAATATTTTCTTCTGCTCCTCCTTCAACAAAAGGTCTTCTTTGCATTGGCCGTCTTCTCCTTTTTAAAGGACGTCTTCTAACAAGTCCCTCCGGGTAATCCGGTTCTGGTGGTTCCTGATACCTTACAGGGTGATTTATATTTTCTTCATACGTATGCGTTGATGTCCTCGGACGCTTGCGTCGACGACGACGTTTACGACGAGGTTTTCTTATAGGAATTTCAGATTCGATTTCTATGGGTTTGTCTGTCGGAAATGGCACTTGACTTTCAACTATTTCAGAAGAAGCTTCGTCAATATTTTCTTCGAGTTCGAACTCATCGTTATCGCTAATGGTTTGATCAGCATCGAGGTCTTGGTCCTAAAAGTTAACAAATATTCTATTATTTAATATTTATATGTACGTGTTTATATTTAATAACAATCATTTAATAATAAAAATCAAATACGTACATTAAATATTTCTTGAGTAGAAGAGTTTGAAGATTTCAGGTAGACATTTAACCCCTTTTCATTTTCAATACAATAGGAATTCGCAACTAGATGAAATATTAAAGTACAACTTATAAGAGTACAAATAACATTCTTCATTTTTCTGAAAAAAAAAAAAGTGAATAAAATTAAAATAATATTACCTATATATATATATATTAATCAAAAAATAAAAATAAAAATATTTTGTGGTTAATTATAATGATTGTTATTATATATTTTCCGCGTGATCATGTTTAGTTTAGTACTACCATTGATTACAGATAGAATAGATATAATTCTATATAAGTCTATTCTATGATCAATGGTCATACCCCCCACAACGAATTGCTCATCGTCGGACACGTTTGCCAAAGATTCGTATAATAAATTGCTACTTGAAAACAACCCTCGGGAAAATTAAAGGAATAAACATCTCCTTTTTTATCGATATTTGTCTTTCACTTATTGTTTATTAGAGATATTATCTACTGAATACGCAATACACGTAGATATTATATGCCAAGTTAAATTGTCGATACATTGATTTGATCAAACGTGTTTTAATTTTAGGCATTTTATTTTTCATTCCTTCAATGCGCATTTCAATGAAAACGAGCATATATGTAAATACATATTTAGTACGTATGTGATAAATAATTAACAATCAAATGATTTATAGTTAAGTTAACTTTATTATTTTTCAATTTCCAGTTTTTATTCAATGTGAAAATAATTAATACCAGCTGAGCAATGACCAATATTCTTCGATTTCAGTAGTAGTTTAATGATTTATTTTCAATTTTAATATGCTCTAGTAATTATACGTCAAGCATTTGACTCACAGAAATGATTGATGGTCAGTCAAATAATAACTGCGAACTTGAACAAATACTTTCTCTGTCCTAAGTCGTGTGCATTCGAAAACCAAATAAAATGAAACTCATCCAGCTACTCAATGTTAGTTCATTGTCATCGTGTGTTTACCACGCGAGACATGTTTAAGGTTCATGGTACGCTGCATTTTATCGTATCGAAATAATAATAATAATAACAGTCATAATAACAACACGAAAAATAAATCGCTAAAAAAAAGTAGTTGGTGTGGTTTTTTTTTTTTTTTTTTGTAACTATTAGGTGTAAGATATTGGCCAATCTCATATGAAACATACCTACCTCTGATTTTATTAAATTGACTTCTAGATTTTCCGCAATTAATCTTCAGAAAAAAATTATATAACAAAACTTAGAAGTGAAACTAATCTCTATACGACCATCTGTAACATCTATCAAAATAGTTGATATAATAATAGTCGTGATATTTGTTGTATTTGTAGTTTTCACGGTGGATTAGAATCGGATTGAAAACGTAGAAAAACGTCCATTATCTTTAAAAAAATATAGAGTTATCTCGATCATTGTATGTTTTTCTTATTTCATTTGTCAATAGAAAATTTGAACGATTTATAATTTCACTTGACCTTCTAAGCAATCATAATAGTTGCAATTATTACATTTTAAGCTTTTTTTTTTCTCCGAATATTTACGTAATGAAAATATAATTTGATAATATAATTCTTTTTTTAATCATTAAAAAAGTGGAGGATTGTATGTTCCTATACGTTTTTAGGATACATTATATTATTTTGTCGTATCATTGTACGTATATAGGTTTATTATTTATAATTTTACGTTCATTATACACGTGCAATACTAATTATTTCTCTGTTTAAATATCAAAAACCGTTTAATATATTTGTATAGGTATAATATCATTTAAACGTAATAAATAAGTCGAGTAAATATTATAGGTCGTATTATGAAAATAATACCTAAAGAAGGGTTTATTTTTTCTCGCTTTAATAATAATCTTAAATATAAAGATTTTCGGGATTTTTTTGCCGTTACTATCTATAGTAAATTATACATTTCGTGAAGATTAACATTTTCACCATTGAAGCGTGTCTCGACACATGCAATTTGTTATATAATGAATACTTAACTCATGACTTAACTCGTGAATGTTACGGTCGGAATGAAATAAAACAATTTAAAAATGAAAAAACTCTAGATCACACGTGATAGGGAGATAATCCAGTTAAAAAATTAAAATACAATGGATAGTAAAAACAGTGCAGAAAGAGAAAGTAATTGCGACTTGGTATTTAGAAGCAGATACAAAAATGAATTCAACACTCGCACCAGGAAATGGTCCAATTCTTATAATTGTGATTAAACGGGGCTATTGTTTTGTATTTTGTTGTCGTTGATAACAAAAACACTCCTTTTATAATACGAATGTGTTAATAAATTATAGGCTATATTAAATAATCATGTCCATGTCATATATGTAACTCTACGTTTTTGACGGTTGACACTAAATTCTTTCCCGAAACAGTAGAATACTAAAATATGTAGAATAACACGAACTATTGGCATCAAACGCGAAACCTATCAATAATATGCCAAACAAAACATCCTGTAGAAAGTTTTTCGTTTTCAAATTAAAATTTCATGTGTCATTTCGTTGACACGATATAACTAAATTATTATTCATTTAGGTATGTATAATAATATTTGAGTATATATATATATATATATTTAGGTTTCTTATTAGGTATATTATGTGTGAACGAATGATCATTGTGTCCATAACAAACCAAAGTAAAAATCGAATACCTAATTGAGTACTCTAAACTTTTTAATGATTTTATATTAAATTTTTTTTTATTATTTGTGTTTGCACAGACTATAACGTTGATAAATATTATATTATCATTGATATAAATGTTAAAATAAAAACAAGTTACGATGAAAATGCTATAATGAAACTGCTACTATACTCTGACTTATTAAGTATTATGCGGTAAAATAAATAAAATACAAAAAACTGTAGAATATAAAATGACAAGACCATTAATTTTGTGTAATGCTTTAATTTTTTTCAGTAATAATTGAATAATAATTGACTTGAGATATTTTATACCGCTCAATGTTAAGATAATTAAATAATTGTCTATGCTATTGAAACTGTTAAAAATTAAATGTTACATTTAAACCATATTAGGTGCTGCATAGTTTCTTACATTTTATAAGTCAAATTTGATAGCACGCTTTAGATAGGTTCTATTACTTGGAGTAAGTTTTAACATTTTCGCCAATTCAAATGCTCTTACAAAATTATTGTGTTCATAATTATTGTTAAAAGTAATAATAAAACACCCAAACTTATTTTCTTTACGTCACACGACATTATTAATCATTTTAAATTGAATTTGTATTATTTAGTTTAAAAATTTAATTTAATTTTCAATATTAATTTTTGAATGTTTTGTGTTTATAAGTTTATAAGGACTTATATATGTTTTGAATATCTATAGTATTATTATGAAACTAAAAGTTTTCGTTACACACCTTTCATTATTGATAAAAGTCAATGGATTTAAATGGGATGAAAAATGTATATCGTAATTTTTTAAATTTAATATATTTTTAAAATTTCAGAACGCAATATAATATATTATTTAACATACAAAATATCATAAATAGGTCCATTGTACAATTAATCTGTAAACGACGATTTTCAAAGTCCTTAACTTTTAACAAAATTGTTAAAACAAAAAAAAAAAAACAAATAAATTCGGCGTACCTAAATCTCTCCGTTTATCCTTTCGAAAATTTTTATAAATGGTTATTTCAATACATCGTTCACATCGAATATTCTGCGTTTAAAAGTAACACGTCGTTTTCTCATAGAATATTTGGCTCATTTAATTTCGATTTTTTGCAATTAATTCATGTACCTACTAATCATATCTATGAGCGTTATTAAAGTATCACCGCGTACTCTTTTCGTGTCGAGAAATTATTATTTTTGTGAACAACACCTGGCTTAATCGTAATATTTCATACTCGAGAGAAAGCAAGAGCTCATTCTTTTCATTAAACCAAACATAACAGAGTCACGATAATAAAACAACAACTAGAGAACCGGATAATAACTGGATTAGTATTAATCGCCGCACTTAAAACTACTTTCCTCCTCATTTAAAACATCTTCCTAGAAACTGTTAACCTATTTAATAAAATAGTTATCATTAAAAATGCTTATTTATATACAATGTGTGTGTTTTGGAATTTTCAGCTCTATAGGTAAATATTTTTTATCGTCCCTTCCCTGCCGTTTATTTTATCTCTTCGTCACAATCGTGTGTTTAGTGTTTATATCTTCGAAGAAATCAATTTCTTCTTATATTTATTATTTATATTTTATTCTGTTCGAACAGAAAACAAAATAGATCAGAAACAATTAAAAATAAAAATTACGAAACGAAAAAATTGTAGGAAAATGTACACGTTCAAATATTCTTCGTCGTCAGTTAGTTTCTAAAAAAGCACTGCACTAACTTCTAAATACACATTACATATTGTAACTGTTTAATTGATTTCGTATGAAAAAGTTCAATTTCATTTTTCATTCATGTTCAATTTTAATAATCTAGTTTTTGATTGCGAAAAATCTGACTTAAAAGAGACTTTGGAAACGCATAATTACCGAGTTATAACTCTGTTTGAAAATTTTTCAGTTCAATTATTTTACGCTTATAGTAATAGTTGAAATTTATAATAAACTTTTTCTACCAACTTTATGTAAATGTTTTTCACAGAGATTCATTGTTCTTAAATTAAAAATGTTTTGTTTTGTTTACTCACATGGGTACGTAATATGTTATTGAAACACTGGGTTTCTAACATTAGCCTTCAATCATGTATTATTTGCCTGAAATATAACTTAATTTGAATTGAATAACATTTTTCATGAGAAAAAATTAGCTTTACAGTAACATACATTGTTTATAAGAAAACATATTTAATTTTTATTCATAGAAAGTATATTATGTTTGTTTATGCGAAATTTAGTCGACGCCAACATAGAAAATATATTCAAAATATGATATAACGTGACGAATAAGAATTGAGAAATACGTCTATTTGCGTGTGTGCCCGTGTGGTTTTTCTTTTTTTTGCGCGTTACAGTCGGTAATATACCTGAATTATCAACTTTGTATCGACAAAAACTAGTATTCGAGAGAAAGCCGACTAATGGCATCTCGAAAATGTCAATTTTACACTTATCTAATGATTTTGATATTCGGAAGCGAGCCCGGGTGATTTATGAGATTCTTGAACTTGATTGTTACGCAATTATATTTTATTTTTTTTCCACAGATAAAGCGTGATCAATCGAATAAGCTAATTAGTGTCCAAATAACGAACCCCTTAATCTTATAAAATTAGCACCTTTCTAAACTCCGCCTTCTTGGATTTTATTGGCAAAATTCAATTTGAATTCCTGAAGGTTTTTTCGGCATTAAGAAACTAGAAGTCTGTTTTGGACTAGAAGATAACAGGGCATAGGTCGTGCAGACTTCACGGCGTGCTGGACCTCGCTCTCTTTTTTTTTTTTTAGTTATTTACGTTTTGCGCGAGTGAAACTAGAATTATTGCCCTTAGCGTAGTATAACAACGAAAATTCATATGTATCCGATCATAATGTAATGTAACTCGTTAGATAAAAAAAAGTCAATTGTTGTTCGAAATAAGTATAACAAAACGTACTGAATTAATATAAACGACAAATACGAATAGATTTATAATACTTTAAAATAATAGGATATGTTAAGTAAATATTACCTTCTGGCGTCAACCTTATTTAAATTTAAAATAAAAACAAATCGACCACAAATGATAACAAAATTCACGTCGTTATGCAATTGTATTTTTTTCTTTTGTTTTATTTACATAGTACGTACGAAGTAGAGTAACGTTTTGGTGGTAAATTGAAAGTAATTTTCAAGAATCAAGCTAAAAACAATTAAGTACATTAATTTCGTTTCAATGAAACGTATCGACATAGATTAATATCCCGATCAAAGTCTTATTGGATTTGTAAACTGAAATTAGAAATCTGGTTAGTTATCCATGTCAAGTGTAATTTCTTCGTTGGTTTGATCGTATTTATTTATTTGTAAACGTTTGAAACCCATGATAAATCATCACATTCGTAGTACGGTTCTAAGTAAAGATCAGTAAAGAACAGTAGGCATACAATTAAAAATTAAATAAAACTACATCGAGACTTTATATCCTTATAAGAAAAATATTGATCTATTTATTTTTCAGGTTTAAGTCAAACGAATCAGATTAAACTCGTATCATTTTCAAACTATTGAATAAAAAAGTAGACACTTTTTTCAAAATACCTAATTGAAAATGGTCGCGGGACGTTATTTAACATTGTTGCCAATTTCGATGGTTTTTCCTTAAATCCGGTAAGAAAAATTGATGAGAAAATCAAATTTCTCTTAAGTATATCATCTATATCTAATTTCCAATTAATAGAATTCCTACACTCACGAGTTGTCGTGTAGATTAACAATTCGGAAATGTTAAAAAAAATAAATAATCATTAAATAAGTAACGTTGTTTGCTCAGAATTTGAAATTTTAGAAAATATCAAGTAAAACGATACAATTTTAGCTTTAAAGAATTATTAATCTAAAATTCGAATAACTTTACAAAATAAAATTGCATTCGAATTATGGCTTTAAACTCGTGTTTTCAATCAAATCACTCGTTATAATTTGTCTTTAGTTAACCATATTTCGGTATAATAACGCACGCCGTGACTTAGATTTATGAATAGGTACCTATATATTTATTTCCTTTCTATTTTGATCCTTTATTACATTATTTGTCAGTATTACATTACTTTTTCTACATATGATTAACATGATTTGCATTTATTTTCTATTGATTTTTCATCGTGCGCGCGATTGGACTTAATTTGCCGAGTGCTTTCAAATCGAAAATCTCGTCGATTATTATTATATAGTCAGATCAGTAGATGCAGATATTTGTTTTCGTACAGGTACTAACTGTTATCTATATAATTATCAAACATTATAATCCACTTTTTACGAATGTATTTCAATTTTTGTAATTTACTCTATAATCGTATTTTTATCGTATATTAGATATTCACTACTATATTGCGGTGAACACCGACTGAAATATTTCGTGAGCCCATATCTAGCTGTTATATTATTTACAAGTTATCCTTATTTCTATAGTGAACTATAGTGAAATGATGACCACGCAGCCAATAACCGTTTATGTGTTGTAATTTATGCAACTCTTTTGACAGCATAAATACGCACATGTAGGGATCTAATTACTTTCATGACATTGTTCAGAGATACACGTGTTTAGCATTGTTGTGGTCATGAGAGAATATGTACAATAATATTTTCCAAACCGTGTGAAGTCATAATAAACATGTAATTTTAGTGTAATAGGTGTATACATAAACATATCTGCAGTAGGTATAATATAATTTGATATTGCTTAACAAATAACTACGCGACTGACGCCTATTTAGTAAATTAAAACAATAATTCCTCGGTGGTATGTGAAAATATTTAGTATAATAGTGCTTGATGTGCGGTCGTTTTTCCTTTTTGAACGAGACTGTGGATTATGTGCACTTTCACCCGCGGGTTTCTTTGAGAAACTGGTCCCGCGGTGTAATGCAAAAAATACTAGTTTTTACATTTTTAATTCAATTTCCGAATTCCATCAAAATTGAACATCTATCATTAATTATTATAAGACGTCTGAGAACGAACGCAATTTTATAATCGGAAATCCGCATTTACAACGGATTCAAACACCATGAACAAACGGATGAGATACCGGTTACGCGCATTTGTTCCACGTGGGAAAATGTCCGTTTGAAAAACTCTAGTCTCATTACTTAAAGACCTAGACAATAATTGTCCGGATTGATGGATTGGCGGAAAACGGCGTTTGGCGAAGTTTTAAAATTTCTACTTTAAGATCGATAAACATTTAGGAATCTCAGGACCTAATATTCTCAGACTAGGAGAGTCTATAAAACTACTAAAAAATCTCTCCAGAACTAAAGCGCTTAATTTTTATCTGAATACATGTACCTAATATAACACAATAATGACATAATTGCACACACGTATAAAATAATCAGTTCAATTTTATTTAACATCCAACTTACAAACAAATAAAACGAATTACTTTCGACTGGAATGTCCATGTTTGTTGTTTTAGTTCTTTGAAAGTAGTTTAATTTAGCCGTCTCATATTCTGCGGTTTGTTTATTATAATTTTAATTGGCCTAATTATAAAAAAAAAAGAAAAAAGGAAAGGAAATGTTGAACTTACATTTTTGCTTTTCATTCGTTTTATTATTGTTATTATTAAAAATAATTTATCACGCAAATACCAACGTTTGTTTCATTGTTTGTACAAAATCTATCAACAACAAGTGGTTGACTTAAAAATGACAAAAAACATATTTTGATATTTACGAATACCTCTAATTATTTGTTTTGTATAGTTTTGTGTTTTACAGAATTAAAATTGTACATTAAAAAAGAGTAAAAACTTATAATAAAATAAGGAGTAAATCAATAAAAAATATAAATTGTTCGTATCTATGCATATTATTTGTCTTATACTTGCACGGGGTCCTTGAAATCGTAAGGCTCAGACTTAACTGTTGTGGAGTAATTCGTTGTAATTTCTTATTTTTAATTCTTTACTCTTACTCACAATAAATTATCATTTAATTCTATGCAGATACCTAAACGTATACATTTATTGCGTTTGAAAGTGGTTTCATTAAAGTTTTCAGTATTCATTTCAGGATACATTTTTATAAGACGTATTTAACATCAATATTAAACCGGATTTAAAAGAGAAATGATATAATAATAGTATTAAACAGATGAGAATAATTCAGATAGTTATTGTTTAGATACGTAGTTATTTAAAAGCCTTAAAACGTTTATTTGTTTTGAAGAAAATACATTTGACTGGAATATTTATGTCCGTTTACATGCATACATTATTTATTTATATAAATTATATTTATAGATATACCTACGTCAAAATGAGAAATTTTACATTTTAACTGTTTACTGTCAATATAATATATCCGAAGTTATGATATGTCTATAATTTTACTATTCTGACGGCTATTTAATAAGCATGTCGAATCTTATAATTTGTTATGATTAATTTTGATGGGCGATATTACCAAACTGTATACCTATGTTTTCAAAAATGATTTGAAAGACTACTACAATATACACCAGTTTAATGTTTTTTTTTACACTCCTTAAAATCGATTTACATCCACCGAGAATACGTACTATTATATGCTCTAGTGACGCGCAAGTATTCGCAACGATAGTATTATTTATATGTTTTTATTTTTGTAGGTGCTGAAGTTGAGTTAGAAAGCAAATCTATAACCGTATAAATTATAACACAATGCATTCATTCATATATAATTGTGAATTTTCTTTTTGGTACTGTTTTTATCTATTGCCATTGATTTTACAATACTTTAAAATCAATGCTAAAATCATTGTTAAATATATAATATAATATGTAGTAACGAATCATTTGTGATATTCATTTTGTTTTTAAATTCATATATCGATAATAATTTAGGTAGAAATATTACATAAACAATGCTATATTAGAGATTAAAAAAAAAATAATAATACATTTTCTATTAATATTTGAAATATTTATGAACATATAGTATATCTACAACATTATTACATCTTCTTCGTTTTATTTTATTTTTATTAATAGTTTGGTTATAAATTCGAATACAATTTTAGGCCCTTTCAAATGTATTTTAAATGTTAAACACTTATTTATTTGAATAATTTGAATTTTCGATCACTTAATTTCATTCTTCCCTTTTAGATTTAAAAAATCTTCTAATGCATTTCGTATTATACTATTTGCTAACGATTGTGATAATATTTCAGAAAAAATATCGTACAAATGAAATAATTAATGTATTTTGTATGCACCTTAGAAAAAAAAAACAACTTTATCTCAAATGTTATCATACTATAAGATTTACGAGTAAGTACTTGAGACTAACCGTAGATAGTTAAAAAAAAAAAAATAACAACGTAATATTATTGATTGAAATCTATGTGATGCGATTAGATTTTAATTGCTTAGAAAGTAAATCGTTCAATCGTTCATTATTCTGTGCTTAAAATGCAGTTAATTGCTTAATAACATTTGAATGTTAACAAAATCGTCTTTAAAAAAGGTGTTCATTATGTTTTGATTAATCACATAACGCGGAACTCTCTTAACGCTGTTAATAGGTAGTTCCGCCAACCGCGTGAAACACAAAATACATACTTCCTCATTTTTCCAACTATTCGTTCCAGAATCAAGTTAAAAGATGAATAATTTCATCCAATTAAAAAACAAATTATAGGTTCGTTCCTTTGGTAATTATTTATGTACTCTATTTTACGAATTACGCTATGGATATATAACAATATAACTAAATGTAATTTTATGTTTATAAATCACTTATATTTTGTTCCAAATTTATTATTAATTGAAATTATAATTTTACGTGTCAATAATATGTTATCTAATAAAAAGTAATCAAACATATTTCAGAAGTGATTAGCAAAATAAAATACTAATAATACAATTGAAAATTACTAAACTTTCAAGGGTATGGGATGTCATTTATTTTTAAACAAGTTCCCTACCCTTAAAAACTAATTTAGTTTGAAATTTTTTCTACAAAAAAGATGGTTTTCCTTTAATTTATTAATTAGTTTTAAAGATTATTAGTTTATTCAAATGTACGAACTAAAAATAAAATATTCAATGTAATATACGTATATATATATATATATTCAAATATTATTATTTGTCATCGTTATTGTTTTAATAATTATAATATTGCAATCGAATAACTATATTTGAGTATTAAAGTAAAGTAGAAAAATTAAGTTATTTAAGTAAATTAATATAAAAATTAATTCGAGGTATCTATCTAAAATGTACTAAAACTCGATGTTTTTACTCGACCGTATTAAGTTTCTTTTGATCTAAAGTTTTCAATTTGTATTTCCATTAGAACAATTAACATATTTGTGTAATATAAAATAAGAATTGGATTTTAAATAATTATTAAATTTGAAGTTAATAAATTAATAGTATTAATGCGTCGTTTACATAAATATAAAATAGTCATTAGTTTATTATGATTTAAAGAACTTTACAGGCAGGTGCTTAATGGTTTATTTTACCCCATGACTTCAAAATTCTAATTTTCATATTTATTACATTCCAATCTGAATAATAGTATAAAGCGATGTAATTATTATTAAATAGCTTTAAATGGTTTTTAAAATCGTCCAAATAATAGATATATCATTATTTTGGCTTCGACTCGTCGAAATTCGACTTATTAATTCTAAATTTCAAACAACTGATTTATATCTTGTATTAAATTTGTTATTATAAAAAAGTTATAAATCCTATTTTGTATCTAATCGTAATAAAAATACGTAAAATATAGTGCCTAAGGGATTTTTTTTAAATTAAATAATATAGTGCATGATAAATAATTGTTAAAACAAACTTGTGATTCGCACCTGTTTTTCTTCAAATTGTGCTTTTTTGATAACCATCATCTGCATCTCACAAAGTCGGCATATTAATCATAATTTTTCGTAGCGGCGATTATTAGTTCGTTAACTGCAAAGCATTAAACGAAAAACGCGCACTGGCACATGCCGCGGTAGTTTCCGGCGCGAACAAACACTGAACACGAGACACTGTAAATAACCTTTCACTGAAGAACTGTATTTGTATGACAGGATGCATGTCCGTACCACTTCCATTCTTACAAACTCCTTCCGCTCACCACAACCATATCAATCGCGTGCGGCGTGATGTCTCGAACGCGCTATTGATACTACCGTGTTTTGACCCTTTGAGCCATTTATTACCCACAAAGACACACTTATTATTCTCCTCCGTATTGATGAATTATTACCGTAGTGTCCGTATTCGATTTGTGTAGCCATACGTATCAACACTATAGTCCTACTTGATAATTAGTTCCTGTAACCAGGATAATTAGATTATAAAATGTTTTGATTTAAATTATTTAGGTGAATATACAGTTATTAAATCACAAAAGACGTATAGACCCACGTAGGTGATTATTTCGAAGTGAGTTTAATCTTCTTAATTCGTATGGTTTTATTTTAAATTTGAGTTTCATTATGAGAACAAAGTGAGTTGAAGAGAAACAAAGTATTCGGTGTGCGTATAAATACACAACTATTATACGTTAAGACATGGTTTTTTACACAGAATTTAAATATATTCATCCCAAATAACCGATATTTTACCGTTATGTTTTAATAATTTACCGATTTAATAAGTGACAGTAATTTATTAAACTTATTTTGTTTTAGATGGGCCGTATCAACGTTAATGTCTCGTCAGAATACTGTTCCCCGCTCTGATAATCCTTCCGAAACTGTCAGTGCACTTATACCACTTTGGGACATGTTCAATCACTGCAATGGAAGAGTAAGTAATTATAATTTATTAATTGATGAGATCATAAACTACTATTACGACATAAATAGTTATTAAGTAATATACAATTTAATATCGTAGTTACATTTTATTTAGAAGACATAAATTTCGTAAAAAATACACGTTTAATAATTTTAATTGGGCACAGTCAGATATAGCGTAATTATCATAGGACAAATCGGGGCCCCGGGGCTCTTGGACAAAATGGAAGTAGCAATAGTATCTATCGTCTATTTTAGCTGATCGCGATGTAATTTTGAATATTGGGTGTTCAATTGGTGCTCTGTAACTCAGTTGATCATTCGCTATTCGGATTAGAAACGTTAGATAGAATGAATATGTATTCAATCGTGTATGTATTTAGTATATAATATACTTTAATTTTGAGCGAACATTCGCCAGGAACGGTTAAGGTAATTAAACGTATTGTTTTGAGAGAATTTGTACCCATCGGGTAGACGAGCGCTGTGAATATTTTCATTCGTTCATTGAGCTGGTCAGTTTCCTACATGTAGTTGACTTTCATAGCCGTGTATTTAAATTTGTATTACCTACCGTTAATTATATTCGTGTTATATAATTTGATAAATTAAACAGTTCACTTAAAATACAATTAATACTGCTCGATTATTTAAAACTTGAAAAAAAAAAAAAATGCAAATCCTAAAAAAGTTATGAAACACACTACGTACCCGATAACGGTTCAATTAACCGCCATATAGGTTACTTAACTATAAGATTGATTATAGTTATTTAAAAATTGAAACTCAAAAAAAAAAAAAAACTTTAAACCCTAAAAAAGCTGTGAAACATAATATGTACACAATAACGATTCACTAGTAGGTAACCACCGTGGGTAATTACGGTTATCGGCTCGATTTTCGACCGCAAAAATTATGTCTAGTGTGACGTAAGCTTTGTGTCGAAGCAATTTTCGATCGCAACCGCGCGTAAACTATCCGCCTCGCGTGCAAGGGCCGGTCGAACGATAATAATAATAATAATAATCGCACGAGCGACTGGTATGTGTTATAATGTTTTTATGACGTTTCACGCCGCAGCTGTCGACCGATTTCGATAAATCGAACAACGTGTGCGTTTGTTACGCGGACGGCGACTACTCGGCCGACGAACAAGTGTACATATTCTACGGGGTGCGCACAAACGCCGACTTCCTGGTGCACAACGGCTTCGTGTATCCCGGCAACGAGCACGACGCCGTGAAAATACGCTTAGGCGTTTCCCGTTCCGATCCGCTGTATTCGCTCCGTCTGCGTATGCTCCAACGGCTCTCGCTGTGCGCCCTGTCCGAGTTCTGCCTAATGTCCAGCTCCTTCCCCATCGAGGGAATGCTGTTGGCTTTCATTCGAATATTCAACATGGATCAAAGTAAGTACGCACACATAATACATAATATACGTATGTATGAATAAAATATCTCCCCTCCCCTACCTTACCTGACTTTAGAGAAATATATTATTTCACCGGTGAAAAAAGAAAGAGGTTTCTAAATCTATTTTTGTGTTATGTATGTGTATGTACGTATGTTTTATCGCTTAGGAATTTAACGTGCCCGTTTTATGGTTTTGCATAAAAATTACAGTACAACTATTGGGTTCTCGTACGAATATGTGACTTTCTTTACTAACTTTGCCCTCTCAATACTTGTATTTGTCTTTTCCCATTTTGTGAAATATCGATATTGAAACAGTGAAATCTGTTTGAACTCTGATATATTATTATAGAAAGGCCCAACACAAAATTCGGGTTTAAATTTTAAGACTTTGAAAAAATGCGAGGATCAAACGCGTTTTTCGTACCTATACGATATTATTTTGCTTTTATTTAAGCTTTAACGATTTATGGTTTTACAGAAACTTTAGAATATTGGATTCCACAAGAAGAAAAACAAGTTTGGATTTTGACGCAACTTGACAGCACGCTTGATTCGGCGCTTGAAATCAAGAGTTGGGAATTTCTTCAAGTCAGAATCAGTTTGTTGATAAAGCAGTATCCAACATCTCCGGAAAATACGGTATGTCATGAATAAATCTCTGTTATTTTTTAAAATATTAGGAGTAGGTATTACTGTATACATTAAAAAAATAAACAATGACATAATTTCATTCTTGGATAATACTATTTAGTATTTAAATAAACACTTGAACGATCGGTTTTTGTCGAATAATTATATGACATGTTAATCTAACCAACAGTTTGAATATCTGTCAACACGAGTAGAAAAAAATACCAGTTGGTATAAACGTATATTATGTAACATATTATTCACATACACTTTTTAGAGAACCGTAAAAAATAATAAATGGGATTGAAAATAAAAAAAATTAAATATATTTACAAATATTAAATTGTTTTGAATAGTTTTTTTGCTTTCGGAAAAATATGGACCGAGGAGAAAAATGGCAACTCATTTTTGGAAAGAAAAAAAAAATTTTTAGTAATTTATTTTATTTCTAACACTATAACACCGGAGATCATGACGTAGGATCTGTATTTAATTCAGAACTCGCGGAGTACATTTCGTATTCGTGTAAGTACACGTCTATGGGCGTAAACTAATATAACACCGTTGGAATTGTTAAATACAGACCGTAACTAAAATTTTGATAGGTTGCGGTTTCGGAACAAATAACTATTGGATTATTATATACGGCCTTGGTCAATAATTATCAATAAAGAAAAAAACCCCGCTACGAGCAATATTTGATCATCGTAACCTAATGATTGCATTTTGCATCTGATACATCGGGCGCGAAGTAGTTAAACGGTAAAGAAAAATACAATTTGAAAGAAGAATACATGGCTTCGAACATCGAATATGTATTGGAAATTATACAAGTAGTGATGAATATGTTGGTGCAAGTTTTTTTTTTTTATAGATTAATAAATCCATTTCGTGTTACGCATGGTTAGAACAGAGTTCAAAAATTAACCTTGGATCAACTATTCCAAAAATAACAGTGTATCGTATTTGATAATTTTGAGTTTAGTAATATTCTAAACGCATAAACGGTTTTGATTTATGGAACCTATTTTATTTATTTATTTTTTAATTTGGCTATTAGTAATACCCAATCATTTTTTATTTCATCATAAGGTCGGTGTTGCTTAAAAAGACTATTATTAATAATTGGTTAGAGTTTTAGAAATAAATAAAAATAAAAAAGATCTTAACCACGTGTTTAGATTAAAGTAGGTAGGTATCCAAACTAAATTTAAACATTTTCAAAAAGAAAAACTTATTTCAATCCGACAATAACGAAAGGGAAAGAATACGAGTTCAACCTCATCCTCCTTTGAAAAGGATAAAAGAGCAAAAACTAATGCAGGTCTGGCCTTACCATAAAGTAATAAAAGGATATTATTTATCAATTATAACGTTATAAAAATTATTTGTACACGTTATTGTACCCCTCCCAGAATTTATTTTGTATTGGCTTCTGAGCTCCCATCAAACCGTAATATCTATAACAATTTTGAACGTATTTAAATTGTATTCACACAGTTTTGGAATAGAGGTTTTAAACTGGTGTTAATGATACACTTGCACTTTTTTTAATTCTTTGATTTATATTCATAAAAATTATTAAAACATGTTATTTTATTTTTTTAGGATAATCTATCAAAGTTTCAACAATTGGCTTACACTCAGATACAATCGGAACTGAATATATTGAAAAATGCTTTGGAGTATATTAAAAAAATTTTAGGTAGTTTAAAGTCATGAATGTTCTATTGAACTCGATAACTATTTCACTAATAATAATAAATAATATTATCTTTCTGTATCAGCTTTCAAGTAAAATTACACATCTTTGTTTTTAAACAGTGTTTGAGCTATTGGTTATTACTAATAATTAATCAATCAAATAAAAATTAATTTATTATCGAAGAATATGTTTAAAGTTTATTTTGTATTTTTAGTTAGACGAAGAAAACATTGATTTTACCACCTGGTAGTACATACTTAGGTATACTTGGATACCTAAACGTTGAGCAAACCAAATTATTCTTTAAAGAAATAATTCAGATTTTTTTTTTCTATTTTATTATTTATATACATAATAGTATCTAGATAATATATTATTATATTAAATCGTTCATTCATAAATTGAATTTGTAGCCAATTGACTATAAAATTGTTACAGTGTTAAGTTTAAAACAATCTTCAGAGAGCGATGGCGTTTCAAAATACATAAACATTTCCATCCAGAATAGCAGGTAAGTCAACATTGGGCTTGGTTCACCTGCATAATTTTTACAGGCTCATAATAGATACGACTCATGTATACTTTTAACTATTTTTATAGAGATAAATTACACTTAACTTAACTTTAATTATCGACTCTATGTACAAAGGACGAAAAATTATTTCTCAAAAATGAATTATTTTATAGTCTTTTCCAGTCTAAATGCTTAATAATGAACAACAGGTAGATAAGTAAGAAAATCAGTTAAAACTTAAAATTATTTAAAATATTTAGTTTATTCGAATCGGTATGAGTTTTATTGCATAAGAAGAATGACTGTGAAGTGAGAGAGGGAATAAAACGGTTTTTATGTGCCACTGAACCTAATTGGCCTATAGTCCACCGATAAAATTAGAACTGGACACGCCACCGCATGAAAAATTATACCATTATATTTTTTAATTGAAAATTAATGATAGAATATAATTTTATTACAAAACGCGATTGTGTATTACATTTTTTTCATTACTTTGCAAAATATCCCAAAACATGAGACATTTTAATTACAGCGAAATGTATTGATTTCATGGTAGTATTGTTTTTAGATCTGATTTGATAACATTGGTAATTTCGGCACAATAATCACATTCGTTTTAAAAATTGTGATTCTTAAAGATTGAAAAACAATATTTATTTTAATTATAGTGATCACTGATGAGGTACCAGGTTCTTCTAGGGCTCGGATGTTGTTGCAGTAAAAAACTAATAAAATTGATAACAGTAATGCACTAAAAAAAACCAAAAATTATCCTAAAAAACCAAAAATTGCCTTAAAAGTAACAATGATTCGTTTTATTTTATTTAACAGTGTCTATACTTAGAAGTTGGAATAAAATATTTTAAGATCATTAGATATTTAAAATATTTACAGAATTTTTCGATTTTTTTTGTAATTCTATCAAAACTGATTAGTGATTACCAACAGCAGTTCGCATTTAGTTGTGTATTGGTTATAATTGTAACGATTTCTTTTGAAATTGATCGCATTTATGATTCTGTTCTGGTAATGAAATGTTTGTCTGCTTCTGATATACAATACACAATTCTTTGAAGGAATAAAATAACTGATTCAATTCAAAAATGAAATCAAATAAATGTTTTAAGTGAGTTGTTTAAATTATTTCCACAGATGTAAAAATATTTTGATTTTAACTTGGAATATGTTTTTGCAGACTCATTTGCAGTCAAAATCGCTCCGAAAAAATAAACCGAAATTGTATTTATAACATTGACATGAATACTTAACAACCACTCTTTTAGCAACGAATAAAAGTAATGTATTTTTTTTTTTGTGATTTTAACAAGAAATACTTTGTGAAAACATTGATCACAAACATTAATTTATTTACAGATTAAAATTAAAAAAATACTGTTGAAATATATTTACGCTTGAAGAGTAAAACATTTTTTTAATTTAAAGTATTGATGAATGACAATTAATAAATATTATTTGTTTATTAGATCAAGGAACGCTCATATTGAAAAAATCTTTTCAATCATGTCGAAGTCGAAGAAAAGAAAGCTCTGTATGATATAACAAACAAGCCCAAAATTTCGGTCTACTATTTTTAAGTAGGTACTTCCTGTTTATATTATTTCGAAAATAAATAAAACAAACACATAAATCAGAAGATTAAATTTATTTTATGCCATTTAAATTCATGAATAATGAAAGACGTGCAAAAGACTGTTGAATAACAATTAATATGAGTTTATTTAAATTTAGTTTAAATAATATGAATATTACAGAATAGTATGTTTATGAGATCTCTTTGAATTCAAGCAAAAACTATTAACAATGAATATTGGTATATTTGGGCCAATAAAAATAACAACAGACAGCTGTATAAAACTGGTATATAAAGTATCTAAACATAATAACAATAAAAATATTACAAACCTTAATTAAATAAAATAAAATCATCTTTATATAAATCAAAACAATCTAGAACAAACACTATTACAATAATTAGTAATTACTATTTATAAAAAAGAAAACAATATAAAACTAAATCTCACAAACAAAACCAAAAATGTTGTTATTTAATTTATATCAACAATTTTTAGTTTTGCATAATTTAGGAGTTAAAGCAAAGTTTAAGAAAACGAGTTTTAGAATTTCACTTGTAAATTTTTTTACCCTGTAACACTGATTTCATATAACTTTACAATATGTAAAATAGTTGGTGAGCTTTAATATTTTATAAATAGAAAAACTAATTGAATAAAAAAATGTACTCTAAAAATAATTTTAGAGTTGACATCAAACAATATTAAACTATGTTTCATTTGAAATTTCAAAAGCTTTAGCAAATTCATCATAAGCATTAACACTCAAGGCTTGACTTAATGTTTCTGATGTGTCTTGCATTGACCATCCTCGATCAATTCTCTCGATAGAATCTTGAACTAAATCAACTCGTATCGATGAAGACTTTTTACCATATTTTTCATTAACAGATTGCATCAACAACAAAGACAAAACACCATTCATTCTTTTTAAGGTAGTAATTTCATCCGGATCTTTCAATGTGTCATTTTGATTCCGGTCTTTTAATAATCTTGTTCTTTCTCTTAAAAGTTTATTAATTTTTAGACTTCTATGTTCACAGCCTTTACATGGAATTAATACTTGGCATGATTTTTCTTGACTTAATTTTACTTTAGCAGTACATAAAGGAGTAAATTGACAATCGCTGTTTTCTAATTTATTCTGTACACTACAATTATTTTTACAATCGTTAGTTTTAGTTGTACATATTTTAGGTATTATTTCTACATGCTTAAAGGTGTCTTCAGTTTCTTTCAAGTTGGTTATTATAATTACTTCTGTATTATTATCTTTATGTTGTTCTTCATATGCCGATAGATCTACATGACTTGCTTCATCTTCTGTGACAATAATTATTTCTTCTTCATCATCGGTAACAGTTTTTTCACAGTGAGAGCTAGGTACATCATTAGTTGCCTGTGGAAGTGCATGTAACATAAGTCCACCTTTTACAGCTGATACTTGGATAACTTGATCTTTGGTTTGTGATATATTGTTAGTAAATGTGAGTTTTAAACTTTCTGCATTCGATTTGGATGGTGGCGATATTTTTCTTTTTTTTGGTGGAGAATAATTTTCTGGATTATCTATAGATTTTAATAACTTCAATTTATCACCAAGTTTAGCATTTGGGTTCATAATTGGAGAAAAGAAACTCGGGTGCTTAGTCACCATGCCTTTTAAATGACCCACATTTTTTTGTTGCTCTTCATAATCAGCTAATAATTTATCCACAAGCTTTTTACGTTCTTCTCTTTTTAATATTTCGTCTTCAATATTTTTGAAATCTAATACTCTAATTTCATCATTTAGTGTTGGCACAGCATTTTTTAACTTGAAAAACATAACAAACAATTAAAATACGCCAATGTAAAATTACAGTTACAGAATTCAAATATTTTAATATTATTTAGAAATCCGTGGGATTTAATTGAATGAATAATTGATATTAATAATACTTACATTTGCATAAACTTGAGTAGGACTTTGACCATTTAAATTATTTACTAAACCTTCAGATTGTTCTTCTGCGAAAGATGTAGGCAAATTAATAGAAGGAATAGCTGAAAAATGTTGTAAATGTTGATGAGTATTTTAGTTTTGACATAAGATGTGAACTATGTTTACCTGTTTTTTTAAGTTGTCTTTTGATTTTAATATTAAGTAGTTCTTCTTTTAAACTGTTTGATTCAAAGTCATTTGGGACAAAATGCTCCGAACAGATATAAGATGAGTCTGCATTAAACTTAAAGGGTCGATTTAAAGCATTTATCCAAGCATTACGGCGTTGTGTATTTTTTGGAAAAATATGATAAGACACATCTTTTCCAGAACGTTTTGTAGCTTTTAAATTGTTCTTACAACCAACCACTGTACACCAAGGCATAGTAATGATATTTAATACCAAACAAAAACACCTGAAATAAAAAAAAATTAATGAAAACTTTAATTAAAGTAAATAAAAAGGAGTTTCAATTGTTTTCTAAATTTTGAGGTATATAATTTTGATAAATTATTTTTAGGTATAATATTATATAACATATAACTATATAAAAACTATTTTCATGTAGTATGTGGCTTTAATTGCATTATGTTTGTAACATCATAACAATAAATAAGTAGAAAATGAATATATTTTTAAAATATTCAAAGTTTAACCTAATAAATTATATAGGTACTCATTACTGAGGTTTAAAAATGACATTCAAATTTTTATTAGTACAAACAGATCATAAGTGAAATCACTCATTACAGTAATTAACTTTTTAACACAAAAAATGTCCTAACCAGTTAGGTTTCAATAAATTTTTTTTTTTTTAGTATAAAATACAATTCTTGGAAGTAATTTGCAAATAATCAAAAATGTATAAATTTTATTTTTTTTCGTTATGCTTAATAATCCTAAAGGTGATATTTTAACATAGTGAAATCTAAAATAATAATGATAATAATAATATGGTTTCATAAAAGTCTACGAAAAAACAATATACCCTTTGGGTCAACACCCACCAAATGTTTTCAAAATAAAACCATTTGTTCTGTGGTATTAAATAATTTTCCATGTATGTATTAATTCCATAATCAAATTTGGAACAGGACTTTTTACAAATTCGTTATTCAATGAAATTAATAATATTATGTTGGTGAATGATAGCTATAGGCAAAGGTAAGTAGGCGAAAAATGTGGGTAGTACCACGATTACTGGTACCCGTCAACCTAGATAACGAACGGATTTTAATTTATTACAGTTGTGTGTAAATCTGGACAATCTCAACAATTCGAACTTACCACCGACGAGATAGGTACGCGTTGAAATGGAACGATTCCAAATCGACCGCAGCAAATGGCAATTATTTACAGGCTGCGGCCGAATCGTTCGTAAATTCAATAGAGTATAGTAGTTAAAACTAATGCATTGCGGAAGTGTTCATAATTCACAGTCGTTTAAAAATATTGTATAAAAATAAATATCTTTGAATTTTATCTTTAATGACGTAGAAAAAAGAAACAATAATAATAATTATGGACCGACTACTGACGTCACATAATTTCCAAAACCATTTCACATTTTCACTGATAACGCGTTATCACCAATCACGGGTTATCGTCGTCTCAATGTTGTTACCAGAGATAACGATGCTTTCTTCACTGTTCTAAACCGCTCGACACCGAATTGTTTATATAGTGTATACAATTTATAAGTCCAACTCGAATCGTTAGAATTAATTAAAATCAAATAATTTTTTTTCCTCACTTTAAAATACATTCGTATACGATTATAATAACACTCAAGTAATTATCAGAATATTTACATAGATTTGTATATATATATATATATATTTAACAAAAGAACCATTTGATTTAACCTAAAAAAAAAATTGAATTTTAACGCGCCTCCGGCAGTGGCGGCAGACCGTGTTTATCACGACTTTTGTTATTTTTTTACAATTCTAAGTAACTAGTAATTCTACTATACCTATAAGTGTTTGTATTTCAAATTCTCGACTGTTGTTTTCAATCGATTTATGAAATTTAGAATTCGTTTCCGCACGTATTTCGACTCGTTATCTCCGTAAATTGATATTTGACATAAATTATCTCGATCGTTTCTTTCAACATGAGTTCTGTAGACGAAGAAGTCGACAATGAAATGAATGAAACCGTTGATGACGTCGATGAATCCGTTCAAGAAAACCCACGTTTGCACGGTAATTAGATTCACATCAACCAACATGTTACGCCATGCTATAAATAATACTTCAAGTAACATGCAAGAGAGTATATTATGTTTATATATTATGTATTCAGGTCCTCCAAAGACGATGTTGTACGAGGGACTTAGAGAAACAGACGTAGGTATTACAGAGTATATTTCATCTGATCCTGGAGTTTCCGGTATACTAAAGCACAGGTTGGGCGAACAACCAAAAGGATAATTATAGTTCGGTTTTAATATTATGTTTGTGAATTTAGGTTGTCGGATTTTCAAGTCAACGAAATTGATTTAGATGGAACAGTTGTACACCTCACCAGTCGTACTGTTCCTGACAAAGAAAAATATATACAACCCGTGAATGGTATATATAAACAATTTTTGTTTTACTTATTATTTTTAATTATTAATTATGTTTATAGTTGTTATTGATGAAAGTGGTGTATGTGAAAAGTATGCAGAAGATATTGAAAAACTAATAGCATCGCATAGTACCAAACGAATTGAAATCAAAGTAATATTTATATTTAAAAATATGATTGTTTTTTTTAAAATATATATTAATATATATTTAATTATTAGACAGATGGATTAAATAAAGAACAGCGCAAGTCAATACATAAGTTTATAGCATACAAATATGCCAAAAAAGTCTGTACTACTACTTTAAAAGATGCTCAGGACAAGACGTATATTTCTGTTGGTCTATCTACTCATGATACAAATCGTAAGTGTGTGGTTATGATTAGATGTATTTATATCAAAGGAAAATATTTAATTTAGTATATTTATTACAAAAGAAAAAAGAATCTTAATTAAACTATTATACAAATTACAATATGAATAAATAATTTGTTACTAAATTATTAGTTATAGTAAAAATCCAAACAGATATATTTAAAGGGTAACAAAAAAAAAAAACTAACATACTTTAAAGGGATTTAATAGGATAAATACATAGTTTAAACTACCAATAAGAGATTCTTTATTTTTTGTTTTAATGTCATAGTTTTTTTGAAAAAAGAAAACATTCAAATGTTTAAATATTAGTTCCTTTTTATCATGCTATTATTTTTATTTCAGAAAGAAAAATATGGCCTAAATCTAAGCCTGAATATTTACATTTTGCTTTACACAAATGTAACACGGACACCACAAATGTAGTGAGCATTCTTGCAAAACAACTTAGGTAACTATTTAATTAGGTTTTAATTTGTTTTGATTATTTAATTTATATTTTAAGTTTTGATCTAATATGAATATGCGGCAATAGCTAATTAATATCTTATTATCAGAACTTAATTATACTTATATAATATACTTAAACATTTAATAGGTATTTAAGTTAATATTTGTTTTTGTTATAGGATAAAAGTTAATATGATTAAACATGCTGGCACAAAAGATAAACGAGGAAATACCACTCAAATGATTTCAATTCGTAAATTTGATGCTGAAAGTGTAGAAAAATTGAATGCTAGAAACATTTGGACTGGCAATTATATTTATAAAGATAATAGTCTCAGACTAGGGGATCTAAAAGGAAATAGATTTCGTATAGCTTTAAGGTAATTTTGCACTTGGTTTTAAATTATATAGTTCCTGTAATTTTAAACTCATCTGTTTCAAAAAATAATATGACTATGAACTGGACGTTATGGTAATTTGAAATTATTTAAGTTAGTCAAATTCCTTTATTTGCAAAATTTTTTGATGTGGCCACTACTTTGTTTCGTTAATTAAATCACATCCTATACAATTTTATTAGTTTGGCGGTTTTTCAATTTTCATTAATAAGGTTTTAGTATTTAAAAAATTGGATTTATTTAACTAAAAAATTTTTTTTCTGTTCTAATAATAGTTTTTACAGATAATTTATATACTTGGTTAAACAAATAACCCTAATTTTTATCAGGTTTTCAAATCTAATTAATACATCAATGGATGTATGTTTGATTTTTACATAATCATAAAATAATAAAACTTAAAAAAAGAACTAAATATCTGTAAAAAATGGTGGTATTAAAAGAAGATACAGACAGGAACAGCAATGATATTCAGTTGATTTTTTTACCAACTTTTCTATTGTTTTAGAAATATTAAAGGAACTGATGAAGAGGTATCCAATGCTATTGAAATGTTAAAAACGCATGGATTCATAAATTATTATGGACTTCAAAGATTTGGTAGTTCATTAGTGTCCCCGACTTATGTTGTTGGAAAGTCATTAGCTTGTGGAAACGTTGAAGAGGTAAAAACTTGACTAGAATTTTATCAATTATTTTATTATATCTGAGATGTATTAAATATTAATCTCAAATTAAAATATAAACATTTTTAAAAAACACTATTTTGAAGGTCAATTAGAGTTTTTTTTACTATAGTTTATTTAATTATTTGTTTATTATTTTAGGCTATCGAACATCTTTTGAAACCTAGACCTCTGGAAAGTGTCTTTGAGACTGATACTGATCGTGCCAGATCAGTGTGGTGGGATACAAGAGACCCAAAATTGGCTTTAAAACAGTTATCAAAAAAAAATTTCTCAGTTGAAGCTAAAATTATAAGATCTTTAGCTTTTAACGGTCCAAAGTCTTATGTTAACGCTTTTCAAATTGTATGATATTTATTGAGCCCTTTTAATAATTCAATATTGCATAACTTCATTAATATAAATGTTCTAGATTCCAAGAAATTTGGTACTATTGTATCTCCATTCTTACCAAAGTTTATTGTGGAATAAAGTTGTATCGCTGCGTATAAGAAAATATGGTTTAAAACCAATTGTAGGAGATTTAATATTCAAGGGCAATAATACAAAAGAAGTTCTCCATGAGACAATCGATGAAGAAGAAATTGAAGACAATTCTACTGATGAAAGTACAAGAAAACTTCCTGAAGTTGAAACTATAACAGAAGAAAGTTTATCAAAATATACTATTTTTGATGTTGTGTATCCATTACCTGGTTTTGATGTAAGTTATCCGAAAAATGAAATTGGACAATGGTTCCTAGATCTTTTAGCCAAGGATAATTTAACTTCTGAAAAACTATTGAAGAAAAACAAGTATGATATTCTTTCTTAATAATACTTTTTTTCCATCAAAATATTGCCTCTTAATACTTGACATTTATTTTTAGATTGTTCTCTTTGAAGGGAGCTTATAGGAACATTATATCTAAAGCCGAAGATATTGTATGGTCCATTGTCAATCACAATGACTTGAATGATGATTTATTACTATCTGACATAGAAATAATTGATAACAAAGAACCATTCCATTCTGTTCCTGGTATGTTAAAAAATAAAAATTATATATTTCTAAAATTATACCATGTATAATGGGAATTAAAAATTTAACTTCTTTATGAAAGAGTTTAAAATCGAGGAAATAAAATTAAGTGTAATGGAATATATTTCCATTAAAAAAAAATTTTTCGCATTGGATGTTCAAAGTTCTACTGCTGTTACTTTTAATTTACCATTTTTAAAAATGTTTTACAGATGGAATTTTCAAATCGCTGTTGATTGAATTCTCACTGCTCCCGTCCAATTATGCCACAATGGTCGTACGAGAGATAACCAAACAGGATACTTCGTCCCACGCCCAGGCATCATTGTGCAAGATTTCAAATAACAAACGAGATCTACCAACAACAGCCGAAGAAGAAAATAATCTTAGTAAAAAAATAAGACTTGATGTACCATAAAAGACTAAATAAAAATACATTTAATTATTATCAACACCGTAGTATGATGGTTATTGAAGAGATGGTTATGTTTTTGTCACAAGTCTGCGACATGTTTTGGTGTGTCGTTCTAAATTTATTTTCTTGCTGAAGCCGCGGCCGCAGGAGTCGCAGTGGTATGTCCATTCGCCTGAGTGTGATGACATGTGCGCTCGTAGGTTCCCCGGTGTTGGATATGATTTATCACAGGCATTGCACTTGTGCGGCTTTATCTGAAACAATTGCTACTAGTTAAGATATGGCCTTGTCTGGGGTATTCATTTTTACAGGGCAACATTGTTTACTTTGGAATGAGTCATTCTGTGGTAGTAGAGATTCGAGCTTGCCGTAAACGTCTTGCCACAAATCGGACACGCATGTGGCCGTTCTCCGCTGTGTATGCGTTTGTGTGTGTTCAATGCGCTGGAAGTAGAAAATGCCTTGTCGCACTGTTCACATGCATGAGGACGTTCTCCTTGATGCCGCACGTCAGCCGTGAACAAATCGTGTTATTTCATATATTTATCTTAATTATGCACCTACTGTTTTCATGTGTGTATTGCACATGTAGGTCTGTGGGTACATTTTCATGGGGAGGGTTCCATAACCATGGCCTCGATAAGAGAGCAAAATATGTGTTCATTTGTTTCTTACACGGGGGGTCCTTCCAGTCTCATTTCTCCTTTAGTCCCTGGGTATGTGCATGCGATTTGACCATGGTACTTATTCTACCTATACATGCCTGTATCACAACTAGAAGCCTTTTGTTTTTGTTTTTTATGGCTTTTTTTACACGTCTTTGGTATTTTTTTTTGAATTTTAAGATTATTTTTTGTAATTCAAGAGGTCATTTTCAATAGCATTTAATAATCATGAATTGAAAACATTTTTTTTTCAACAATCTTTATCGACGACCAATCACAATTTTATATCTGTGCACACATTTTAAAATTATTTTTCATTGTATTTAAACATTATGTTAATAATTGTAATTAATTATTAATTTTAAAATAATAAATTCTTAAAGCAATTTTATGGATATTTATTTTTAACGTTTAGGTTATACATTAATTTTATTTGTGGAAATTTTTGCAGTTTGACAGGATATTTTTCGTGTTTTTTGGTGACTAATGTAATTTTTATTTGAGAATATTAACTTGGTTTTTAAGGCATCAAAGTCTGGGCCCAATTAATAATCATCTTTGAAAATAAATATATACACATCTACAAATTTTATTCGAATATTAACTGTTAAAAAATCTCATGGACAACCCTGCATCGAAAGCCCTCGAATACGCGGCTGATTAAAACTTATCACGGTATATTATAAAAAAACAGTAAAAACACAAAAAGAATGGATAGATTCGTCTCACCTGTGTGGGTTCTTATATGTCTTTTCAATAGCGACGGCCGGTCAAAACCTTTTAAGCAAACCTCGCAGAACAATTTGAACGGCTTTTTCGACTTGGCGTGATGTGTCGAAGGAGCGCTTCTCACGGATAAATCCAATGGTTTTAAACCGTCGAAATCATCTTAAAAAATACTCACTCGATTAAATCGACGTTTTTATACTCACGGGCGTGTAAGGTGTATTTTATACTTCTCGATATTAGTACCTGTGTGTCGTTTACAGCCGCGCTTGAAATTGTCGCACATTTTAAACGCGTACAAAGTGTTTGCGTTGCCTACCCGATTAGCCGGGCTTTCACGAAGTACGCGAGTCAATAAATCACTTATCGACAAACACCTCATCGGAAAGCTCTTTAGAACTCGTAACAAATGGTTCTGGTCGGTGCTTAACTCGTATTTTTTTTTTCGCCGTTCAATAAAGCATAGCGCTGAACAATAAAATACATTTTTTAGGTCGCTCACGAAATCTATTCTTTCGTCGGAACGCGTTGACGCGCGCACACATTGTGCACGCGTGTTATAAATACGCGAACACACATATTATAATATATTTGCCATTATTCGAAGGTAGCACACGAGGTAAACACGACGTACGACAGATACACTGTTTTACAATGTCTATTTCGAATCAAACTTGATATTTCTTTGGTTATAGCGAATTCGTAATGGAATTGAGGAACTGCGGCGTAAACTATGGGCTGTATTTTCGTCAAGAGGAATACGTTTTTTCAACATTTACTTCGCTGACTCCCGAGTATTAAAAAAAAAAACAACGTATTTCTGAGTTAATCGTTTTTACGTACCTACGGATTCCTGTCTGAAAACTCTAAGACACTCTAAGCCTCGTAGGTAGTATAATCAAAGTGATAAACAATAGAAACAGTTTCTGTCAACCTAACTGACGGTCGGTAATATTCGACTTCTCTTTCAGACAATATTTTACAAACACGATACTAATAACATTATCTCAATCATATTCTCCTCTTCGTTTCGAAGAATCAGTGTGTTTAACCTTACACTGCATGACTTAATGTGATATATGGAGGGTTAAATGTTAATAATATATAAGTGTAACGGCATGTGGCCATCTAGTTAGAAAGTTAGTTTCTTATTTATGATTCTCTAGGGTTTGATTGTTATCACATTGATTTGTCTAAATGATTCTCTTTATTATTGAATTATTATGATGGCAGGTGTGCCCATCATTACATAATTCAAAATGCAATACGGCAGGACTAGGAGCGCTAGTCCTTGACCGCTGATTACTCGTTCGACGATGCACGAATAAATATTATAATCGCGAGTTATAGAACGGACCATCTGATATCATATATTATGTTGAACATGTATTTATATATTTTAAATATGTTTAGTACAAAATAATTACACGACGCGTTGTACACCTAAAGAGGACTGTAATTGTATAACGACGATACGAGCGGGCGGCTAGTAGCCGTGCCTGACGCTCCATTTGAAATTGCCGTTTCTGTCGGTCTTGACGAAACTGAAAACGGGTTTCCGGTCCCCGGAACGATCGTCCGCGTCGACGTCGTCCATTTTCGCGAGCGGCGGCGGTCCTTTGTCCCGGACCTGTCGCTTGATCCTGAACGAACCGTGCACCACGTGGTCGGCCACCGTGCCTTGCGACAACGGCCCGTCGAATTGGCCGGTGAACGGCATCTGGAACGAGTCCAGGAACTGGTGATGGTGGTGGTTGTTGTTGTTGTTGTTGTTGTTGAACCTGAACGCGTTGGGTTCGGAGAACGACGACAGCTGAGGCCTGACTGGCTGCTGTTGAGGGCTTTTCGGCGTGCCCCAGTAGATGTTTTTGTTGGACGGCGACGAACGTATGACGGCGTCCAGAGGCGTGAACTTGTTGTTGGCCGCGACGGTGGTGTCGAAACCGCCACTACCGAAACCGTTGCCGAAACCGGCGCCAAAACTACCGCCGCCCCCGCCAAAACTACTACCGCCCCCGCCAAAACTACCGCCGCCCCCGCCGAAGAACCCTCCGCTGCCGCCGCTGCTGCCGCCGCCGCCGCCGCCGCCGCCGTTACTGCCGCCCTGGTACTGTTTGTTGTTGCGCACCGAACCCGCGGTTTCCTGGCCGAAATCCTGTTGGAAGAACTGTTGGCTGCCCGCCGTCGGCTGTTCCGAGGCGATGGCAAACGGCGGCGTCAGTATGTCGCTGGCGTCGAATCCCAGTTCCCAGCGGCCGGTCTGTTGCTGTTGCTGTTGCTGTTGTTGCGGTTGCTGTTGCTGTGGTTGCGGTTGCTGTTGTTGCGGTTGCTGCTGCTGTTGCTGCTGCTGCAGTTGGTGATGATGTTGGTGATTCGCGGGCTCGTGCGACTGCAACGTCGGCGTGAACGGCGTGAACTGTTCCAGCGGAGGACTGGCGAACGTCAGGCTGTGCACCTGGTTGCTGGGCGACGACGTCTGCACGGCCGGAGAGATCTGCAGCGGCTGCGGCGGCGGCGGCGGCGGCGGCTGCGCCTTGGCGGACGGGAACCCGACGCCGGTGCCGCCGAGCGACGGGGGGCCCGGCGACGGCGCCTGTGCCGCGGCCACGTTGTGGTGGAACTGATGCGACTCGGCGCGCACCATCGAGTCCACGACGGTACCGGACGACGGCGTCAGGAACGTCTGGAAGTCGGCGTGCGCCGGCGGCGGCGTCAGGTAGTCGATCGGCGCCCGGTAGTCGACGGGCGCCCGTTGGTCGGCCGTCAGGTCCACCGTGGACGCCAGGTCCGGCGGCTGCTGCTGCTGGCCGCCCGCGACCGCCGTGGCCGGCAGGGGCGGCGGCGACACGGCCACGCTGAACAGCTGCTGCTGGTGGTGATGGTGGTCCAGGCCTCCGATCCGGGCCACGGTGTGCGACTGCACCGGCACGTTTTGCCGACGAGCCCTCAACTGACCTGCGCAACGTACGTACGGAGGCGGTTATTATTTGATTTTTCGTCGCGCGTGGGTAACGTTAAAATTATATATTTAATCCTCGTGGGAGGTTAGAGTTATCGGAGATCTCGCGAGAACTACTGTCACGAATGGTGGGAAAGGAAAAAATGATAATATCTCTACGGCCTACCTAGATATTTTTTCAAACCGTTAAAAATCTATTGATTGTTTTTTGTAAAAAAAAAAAAAAAAAACGTTTATCGTTCCAATGACATTACGCAAAAAATATGAATTAAAAACGAATCGCGTGTGGCTATTATTCGATTGGTAAGTTAATAAATAAACAGGTATAATAAACACGCGAATTTAGGAGGTTAAAAGGGTTCAAAATTGACAACGTTATTTCTTGTATTTGATTTTTCATTATCTACATATATCTCGATAAGTACTCGTTGGATTTTAGTATAGTTTTCACTAATGTATTGATAATTCTCGGGGAATGTTTTAATGTATTCGTGTTGTACGTCTTAGACATTCGGATGGTATTTTCTAATCGAAATTGTAATGACATGCATAAAAAAAAAAACAACAAAAATCACACATCATGGTAAAAATAATAGATTCCTCGTTTCACCTAGAATCTAAAACAATATCGATGTCGCTGATTTTCATCAGAGTAACTATTCAACAGATTCGTTCGAAACACTTTTACCAGGATACCAATTTCATCTGGTTTTTTATTCAATCAATTAATTAATTATCGATTCGGTTTATTTGATTGAGCGATTATGTGAACGAATCGTTAGAACTTTGGTTGGCGGGTAGAAAAAAAAAAAACAACTGGCAGTTAAAATTATCGGAACGAATACAAGTTTTATTTGTGTGTGGCGAGCGTTCGTCGTTGTGTTTAGCCTTTACGTCACTTCATTTACAGGGTAGCTCGGTGGCGAGTTACACATGACGAGAAACGAGGTAGACTCTGTGCGCCACTCTGTGTACATTTATTAGGTATTGACATAATTTACCGAGGTCATTTGTCGTCGGATAAAACGTTTCTTAAATCCCGAAATTGATCAATACGCCTTTGGCAAACCGACGGGAACATAAAATAGGATAATATTGACCGGCGCAGGATTGTCTAAATAGTTAACGCGTACAACACTAGTACGTTACGAAAACGACGTCGTCGGCCGTTGCACTCGAGTCTCGTATATTATGCACACACACACACACACACACACACACACAGACACACTGCAATGCGCCATTTATAACATAAAATGTGGACGACCCCCGTCATAAACGCCTATCGTGCGTATAATACGTCCGATTTTATTATGTGACCGCGTGTAGTGTTGCATAAATATATTTTACAATAGCATTGCGCCGCCGTGTTACGGCCGGCGTGTACGTATGTGGGTATTATAATATGTATATTATTTCTGGGACGGTTTGACACGCACAATGGTCCTATGGCTTCGTCTTCGTCCGGTTGATTTGGGAAAACCGTGTACTTTTTACTCGAACAAGAAAAACGCGCGCGCGTGTGTCGTAATAATTACGCATTTTAAATGTTAACCGAAAAGGTATTTTATTCGATTTAAGAAAAAAAAAAAAAAAAAACGATTACGAAACTTATTTTTAGCTACAGTTCTACATCCTCCGCACATATTATACTTCTCACCAATATTTAATGTTCGTCTATAACGGACCAACGCTCGTTACATTGGAATAATATGCCGACACGGAATACTAACCCTGCTCGGTTAACAGTCGAGTTCGTTTTTGAAGAAAAAACAGAGTACAAGAAGCAATAATTTATCAAAATATTACTTAATATACTGATAATAATGATAGTATCAAATCAAGTTATTTATGACTTGAACGGCAACTCAACTGGGTGTGGTAACAAATGTTGAAAATAAGTACCTGTCTTAAAATCGCGTTCAATGACATAGACTTTTTTGACTTCGAATAATACTGCGACGGACACGGTCGATAGGAACACCTGAAAAATGCGTTGGATTTTCATTAAATAACGTGACATCTGAATGCGTACAGACGAGATCAAACTTTGATGGCGCGTTATTGTCGGTTATTTTATTATTATTATGTTTGTATTTTCGTTTTGTTTTTGATTATGCAACTATCCCCACGTGTGTGCGAACAGATCGAAAAGAAAATGAGGCCAAGAAAACAACACGTTACTTTTCTTTGTTGTCTGCTGATTACTTCGTGTGTTTTTTCTACATATTGTCTCCGTATTCTTTTCATCTGGAAACCGTCACTAATATATTGGGTTGCGACGCGAGGGAAAGTGCCATCAATGTGACAAAACGACAAAAAACAACAACACATAACTCTTATATATTATGATATGGGGACGAACAATATACGACGAATTTAAAATTATAGCAAAATTTGTGAATTTTCAGCTTTTACATCTTGTGTAACTACGTATTTTACCACACGTACCAATAAGTGAATCGATACACATTCTTGTGTAAAAATAATAGATATTTTTAACTTATTTCGCTGCGAATATCAAACGGACTAGTAGAATACAATAATTATTTACATATTTGAATTTAATTAAATTTGTAGCGGCTAACTCTACGCGTATTTAATGTATATAGAATAAGTCATAGGTAAGTATAATAGTGACAGTAAAAATGAAGTATAATAAAAATCTTTTATAGCTGCTTGAGAAAAAAAAAACGATTGGAATTTTTATCATTTTCCATTTAGAGAGTTGAATGCCAATAGTCTATATTTAATAATAATTATAAACAAACCAAAGTAAACTTTTCCTCATTAGTATTTTTTTAAACTACGTTGATTTTTAATTTTCATTAGTACGTTTCATATTTAATTCTGGTCGTCGTCTTTGTAATTATCAATATTGATGTAATTAATTTATTCGGTTGACATAAATTTTAGTTTCGATATTATTCTGTAATTGAAATGAAACACTTGAATTAAATGATCGGGATAAAAATCTCGCGAAAATGTTAATTAATCAATGCAAATTATAAATGTATATTACACTATAACAAATATAATATTTAGTAGAAACTCTTTGTTAAGAAATCGGTTAGCATGACCGAAATGCTGTGGTTTTATAAGAAAGTCGCGGAATCAAATATGTGTAAACAAATATAGGTTAGAACAAAAAAAAAAAAAAAATTAACAAAAACCACTAATTTTTTAAGCAACCCCTTCAATGTTTCGTTATTAATGATTTCTAATGTAATATAAAATAGATTTTCAGTAAGTCGAAAAAAAATCTCTTGAAATCGTCTGTATTTAATGATTACCAAATTTATTTGACCATTGGAATCTCGATGAGCCGAATTATTTATTTTTTTTATTTGATTTCTATTTATTAGGGTTTTACATTGTAAAACAACGTAAATAAAGCAATAAGTAATAAAATATTTAGAAATTATTATAGTGCGTGCATTTTGTGCTATCGATATTGTTCATTATTCACGTGGTCCAGGTTAATTAGTATAGTCCTGTAAAGTGTGGTTTAAAATGCATTGTAAAGAAAAAAAATGAATTTATTTAAAAAAAACGTCATAAAATTATTGCCATAGCATTTTGAGGTACTTAATAAAAATGAAAATTCTTATTTTTTAACATTTTCAATTAATGACTGATAAAGTGTGATCTACAGAAGTATATCATAAATAATAGCGTGTTAAAGTATATGAATGTACACGGAAAACATCCTTAAAATATTTAAATAATATAAGTAGGTATCTCAGTGTTTGTGAAATTTATTTTATACCTAAATTTTACTAAATTCTGAAATAAATTGTAATCCACTTACCAGGCAATAGTAGAAATACTGCATTATTAAAAATAATTAAAATTATTTAAATACTTAGAATTAAAATAAGATAAAAAAAAAGGAAAAGAAACAAATATTATTTTAACAGTATCTACAAATTAATTTTGTAGTAGATCACTTGCTTCGACGGGGGTCTACATCGAACAGATTGTCTTTTTATTATGGTCGATATTAGAACCGTTAAGGTCGGTTTCTCCTGTGTTTCCCCACCCCTCTGTTTCGCGTTTAAAAAGAAATATATTTTATAATAATATTGTGTTTTATCACGAAACACATATTATTTTACAATTATAATGCTTCCACCTCCTAAACTAATGAGTTGGTACATATCATAATATCGTAGACTCCGCCTAGGATGTTTCAGAATTGAAACCTAGAACGAATAGTTAGGTAATACAAAATGTATATAGAAAAAGTATTTTTAACTTAGTTTTTTTTTAATAAAATTAGGTTTTATAATAAAAGTACGCGTATTATCATATAAATTATAAAAGGACGTTTTAATCACGCGTTAGGCTATTTTCAAACATTTTCCTATATCTTCCACGTTTTATAATGATGCACTAAATTATCTTACACTAATACATATTAACAACTGCATATTTTATTTGGGTAGTTATGCGTATTAAAAAATATTAATGTTTAGAATAACTTTTGTAAATAATGAATTTTTTCGTTATGAAGTTCAGTGATTTTGAATTTCATACTTTATCTGTAAAATTTTACTTTGTATTTATTATTCGTTTTAGATAATATACCCGTGAGTGTATATAATTATTTAGATGAATAATCACGCGAAATGATATTTTAATTTTGATTCATAATATTATTTTATTAGTATTTGATAATATCGTTTTCTAGAACGTATGAAACGTTGTACATAATATGTTACCAATTATTTTCTTCTATTCGTTTATGTTTATTATGTCACGTTTTATGATTTAGATATATATATATTTATTTTTTTTTTAATTTAAGGTTAAAAAATGTTTATATTTCAATATTCGGTACATTTGATTTGAATGCGAAAATAAAATTCACTCGTGTCAAATGGTTTTTATCAATTTTCTGGTCTAATTGTTAGACTAGTCTAATATTATGTTGAATTATGTAAAAACAATATTATTTTGTACACAGTATTACGGTATTAAATTAACTTCGTATATTATGAAAAAACCGTCTACAGTCTTTTGTATAAAAACTAATATAAATATTATGCATTGTTGTTCGTATTCAAAATATACATATTTTTACGTCGATCGATTTTTTTTTTCCAACATTAATACGCATATTTTTTACCTATATCTCCTATTTTCCCACGAAGTACCCATCTTAAATGATATTTGATTTCGAGTGTATGACAATTATCCTGTTATTTCCTCGTCGATTAATATGTATGTTATTTCGAACGTTTAATACACACGTATATCCTCGATCGAGGATTATAAAAGCTATATAGTCGAATAGATTACAAATTTTCCAGTGAAAGTAACTTGCTGCGTTTTATCGAGGAAAAAAAGAGAGTCAAACCGAACAGAGCTAACAGGCTGATACGAAATTAATCATGTTTTTTTTTTCTACAAGTGTCAACCATGTCAAATAAGGTTATACATAATAAAGCGACCGACCAGGGCCCATCATTATCTCTTATTCTTATTACGTGTACCTAAATTATAACGATTGAACAACGTCGGCTAACATAACCGTAGTCGAGCGTTATTTTAATAATATAATGGTCGTTACAAAATAACAATCGCCGGGTAGTTTTACATAGGAAGTTTATGTAATACGAATCAAGTCGTCTGCGGGTCTTGAATGTTTTGCATTACATATTCATTTTTGATAATCGATTTTCGGCGGGTGTTTTCCTAAAAAGTATTTACAAATAATTATAATAGCATGTTAATATTAATAACAATGAAATTATTTTTACAGTACTTTTGTGACCCAGAATAAATATGAAATACTTGGCGATCGACAATTTTCATGAAATCAAAACGATATCTAAAACTATAACAGGCGATATTTATTAAACGCCCTGCTCAAATCGTTACTAAATTTTGTAGAATCACATCCACTGTATTTAGTACATTTCATGGCCGATGAATGTCGTTTGATTTTTAGATTGTTTACGAGGTACGTTGTACGATTCATTTCGATATAAAACTATCGATACATAGGCACCCATATTAAATTATTTTAATCAATAATAAGAATAATTACTTTAACCTAGGTATATATTATATATTTAGGGTCAATTTCCAAGCAAACCTACGAAACGTCATCGTCTGTTTAGAAAACGTATAATTCAACTCTAATTGTTTTAATTTTGGACATAGAAATCTATACCAATTATTCGATAGTTTTCTCATAATAAATACACGGTGAAAGGTATTTTTTAAGTTTAGTAGAATGTTTTTATGTATACGAAGTTATTTATTTATTATAATATTTAAAACACCAAAAACTATTCGGGAAAAGAGAAAACTTTTAAAAATCTACATTTTACAAACATTTTGCTAAACTAGGTATTGTTTAGTTTCAGTGCTCGACTTGGGAAAAAAGTAGTAGAAGTACTGTAGCGACATAAAAAAAAAAATTAGAGTTCCTATAGCATTTTAGTGGTCCCCTAAGAAATAATATTACAAAATCATGTAAACACATATCATATCGAAACAGAACAATATAGTAGTTTAGGTAAAACTCGTAGTTTTTAAAACCAACTTAAAATATACAAAAAATTACAAATTTATTATTATATAAATTTAATTACCATTATAAAGACCCCACACTTGAGAATATTGGTCACTGGTTTTTTCTTGCCTATTTAATAGGCTGTGTAAGTGTAGACTGTAGAGGTGCTGAGGCACTAGTGGTCCCGTTACCCTCCAACCATTCCGTTGCCATTTCATTCTTTTAGTCCGTGATCAAAACTAAAACGCAGAAACTATCACTTTTATCAAAATCGACTTTTTTACGATATTCTCGTTGCTATTAAAATCACTGAATTTAAGAACTATATTTTCTTTAGATTCGTATGATTATTTATCGATTTAAAATTTAAGATCGTGTCACAAGTTCTATATAATCGTGTTGGTTACTATTAACAGTTATTACGAATCAAATATTAATATATATTTATAATTCAAACATCTACATTTTGTAAATATCAGAACATATTTAAATATTTATATATTTGACACAACGATTTAAGCAATTTCGTAAAAGTAGCTAAGCTTATTAAACATCAACCCGTCCCGTGTGTTTTCCTTTAAAAAAGAAGTATGGTAGAATATGCAAAACTGAATAGTTGCGGTACCCAGTCCTCCCAAATTAAACACTATTTATTTTTCTTAATGGGCCATAGATTTTATATTTTAAGTACGCACTTAAGCCAGAATTTTTTTTTAATGTCTGTAAAAATAAATACACGTTGGTACAGGAAACTACGTAATGAAATAAAGTAAATATTAAAAAAAGTAAAATAAATTATTCACATGTACGACAATTATTATCAAAACAATTTTAGTTTAATTAATTCGTATTTGTGTTTTTACATAATATATAATATTAATCAATTGAACAACCTTCATCCGGATGTAATAGTATCTATTTATTGTTGTAACATTTTAAACTGTAACTTATGAGTATAGTTGATCTTATAAAAAAGCTATAGATAATGGCTGTAACAAATCGAAAACCAACATAGTTTTACAAAAAAAAAAAAAAACAATGACATTACCTTTTTGTCGATTACAATATTAGTGGTGGTGTTTTTGTTTTTAATGAAAAATAACTAACAAAAAAATAATAATTTTGATCAATTATAACTATTGATCATTTATCGGTTTTAAAATGAATTTGTTCCCCGTGGCTTCGTCCATGACCACTCCGGTTTTCAAGTCGAAAACTAGAACGGGAGCGTTTTTCTTATCGGCGTTTCCCGTCGAGGTCTGTGCAATTACTGGTTCTAATAATCTCTTGGAATTATTATTTCGGACACTTCTAACGGTATTCTTAGGTTTATTTTTTACGAATTTTATCACCATTGGCTTGTGGTACACAACGGGCCTCTGACGGCTCTCCTAAATTTAACAGTTCAACCATAATAATATCAATGACTTTTTTTTTTTTGTAAATCAGATATACACATACGTATGACGTGTCTAATAAATAATAAGTTCATATGTTTACCTGAGGAGCGTATTCCGGCGGAGACATTTCTTCATATTGTCCTCTTTCGTCCTAAACGAATAAGTTATACATGTCAGTACAGTAGAAAAACCAATTAACCACTATTTCTTATTCTCACGTTAACGAGGGCTGATTCACCGGCACCGCCGTGATTTAAATCCCAATATTGTTCGCCGTAGCCACCGTCTTTGTCCCCCCATTTCACCTGTCAATTCACAGTGTATACGACGTGTTTGTAAAATGTAACCTAACTTTTATGCCTTATAATAATACATCACGCTCACCTTTCCTTGGTATCGCTGGGCGTCGAAATCTTTTTTCTCGTACCTCTGTTCCCAGACATTTGGATCCTCAAATACGTGACCGAACTCTAATTGCTGTGGACCGCTTTGCAGCGAGTACACGTCCCTAGAACGCGAAAAAAGAAATCAAAAACACCCGTTCGAACGATTCGGGAAAGTCGTGAAAAGTTTGAACGTTCGAATAAAACAACAATTTCACCGTCGAACAATTTCATTACATTATATTATCATGTCGACATTTCGAAAACGTTCGCGGTGAATTCGTATAAAAATAATGTCATAACATTTTGTTGTCTATATGTAATTATTATACACCGAATCGTTACAATAAAATATCTTCGTTCTTCATACATTTTGTACACTGCACACAACTATAATAGTACACGGATTTAATTTTTTTTCCTCTAACCATCCGATACGTTTCACTTCGTTTCACAATGCCATTGTATCGCGCAGGAGTCAGGATATGTTGGCTGTGATGTTAATTCGAAATAAATAAACCGGCTTACATGAAATGTTTGTTTTCCGTATCCTCGTCTTCCGCTTTCTCCAGCAAGTCCGTGTCGTCGGCGGCATCCTTGCCTGTAAACGTACATACAATTCAGATGTGTTACCGTTAGCGTTTCTTGACGTTGGTTTACATCGTCAACGCGCAGACACTGTGTGTCATACGATATAATCGATCGAATATATGACGGACTGTTTACCTGGAGCTTCGTCTTGGTCCTCGGGCGCGTAATGATCGATCACCGTAATGGTAGTAGTGACGCGATAATAGCACGTCTGCAAACAAAACGGAAACAATTAAGAACCCACGTGAAAATATGTCGATTTATGTACAAAATACACACTGAAGTATCCACTCGTAATATGACGTGGTTGGGGAAATATCGTGTACATAATATTGGTATTGCAGTAATTGTCTGAGGGAGACTTTATCGACGATGGATTGACGACAATAGTAATAATAATAATACTAATACTAATAACAATAACAACAGAAATAATAGACACACACACACACACACACACATGTAACATCGTATTATAACCATCGAGGAGTATGTAATATTACACCTATTATAATATCACTCACCAATAGTATCAGCAGCAGACAACAATGGCGATAATTGATCGCCCCGGGAAATGTCATTTTCTTCGTCTCTATACTGCTGCCGGTCGCGCGGGTACGGTACGTAGGAGGCGCGCGTACTGACGTCGGCGTGCACGAGAAAACACTGAAATCGATCGAAGAAATCCGTTCCGATTAACGTGTTGGATTTCCGCGTGTCTCGGTCCCAGCCCGCACAATGGCGTTATCGTTGTCACATAATATTACGCAGCAGTTTCCCGTCACGAGCAACGGACACATCCGAGTGCCGCCGCCTTTTTCCGCGTGTCCGCGCAGCGCCGCCGCCGGTCTCCCGTCTACCGTACGTATTATGTATGTATATAGTTTCGCGGACATTACAATATTATATACCTATAATACACCGTCGTCGTCGTCGTCGTCGTCGTTGCGGTCGTGCGGTCTAGGCTGCCCGCAAAAACCTCTCTCGAGTCCACCGACAGCGCCGACACACAATGCGCGTTCCGTGTGTAACAGGACAGGCGCGATTTTCGAATTATAATAATAATATAATAATTATTATTATCATACACGCAGCGGCGGTCGTTGTATTATTATGCGGCTAAGCGTCGTAGTCGCTGATTTTCCATATGTTTTCTCGCCGACGACAGCTATTGCCTGCGCATCACACGTATATCGTTATTATTCGTCGTTTTCCGTTTTGTATACAAAGGCTCGGTCCGATTGCTGATTGAGTAATCCGATTCCGTCGGTTTCAAAACGCCGCCCGCAAACGGTCGGGTTCCCGATAGATCGTTACGGTACAACACAAACGAGTACAGAGACCCGGTGTATATAATAACGGGTTGGCGATTACGCGCGCGGGCACATGCATCGTGAACGTACAAATCGCCCTCAGGCATATGACACGATCGTTCGTGATCGTGTCACAAGTTCATAACACTGCGTATAAGATATACGTACATACTTATATATTGCGTCATTATAACGTATCCTCTTTGCTGCAAAAGCGTCAATTTAACACGGCCAACATCCACATATCACAGTTCCATTATTCATAACGAGTATATTATTTACGAATAATATGTTGCTTGTTATTTATTGCGATGGTTGTACGAGTACGTACACGTGTAATGTCATATGTCGAGGCTGCTTGAAAAAAAAAAAAAACGAAAACGATTAAATACGCATTGCGTCATCGTACTAAACATTACTAATAGGAAATTTGAATCCTAACCCGACCTGCACAGCGTGAGTACAATATAATAGAAAATGATTATTTATACATCATACAGTGTACTAATCTATATAATATACTCTTTTGGGCATTGCACATGAATTGAAAACTATTTAAGACGGGGTCGTTCATAACACATTTGTTCGTATTCGAGTCATTCGAATCTATACCAGTTCGTATTGAGAAAATAATAATATATTATACTCCTATTATAGTTTCTAGTGTTTCTACATAGGTGTCCCGACATTACGTTAAACGTTGGAAATTTTAATTTAAAATACGTACCTATTGTTAACGATATAGTGTAAATCGTGTGAATACAACTTTAATTTAAGAAATCGTTGGTTGTTAGTTTTTTGTAGTAAATGTGGCGTCACATACAATTTAACAAACGCGCGCATTCGTCTCATCGTTGAAAACAACATATCTTATAAAGCTATTAATTATAATAATGGGATCAAGATGCATAGTATGCAGTAGTAGATGCAGGTTTAACTAATTAACATAAATATTTTTGGGGTTGTGAATGAATCTATCCCTTAGCCGCTAAACAAACATCGGTATATATCCCTATACATATACGGCGAACAAAAGACAATTAACCAGTTTAGCACTCTTAATTAAATACTCGAAGAGGGCAAAAATACCGAGTGTCCAGAACTGGTTTTGATGGGAACAAAAAAAAAAAAAAGGGTGAACAAATAATCCCCTTAATGCTGACCATTGGTAACACGATCATTAATTAATGTTAAGGTCCTTAATTAGACTTTCTAGACATCAACACGGTACTGGTGTTGACTATTTATTGTGTGTAAAAAAAAATTTAAAAAAAAAAAATGTCTTATTAAAAATGTTATACTTTATAAAAAGTCGCGTTGGTATCGATTCCGGTAGAATTATCTTAACGCACGATATAATTTACTATATTATTATCTGTGTATAAGGATCATGAATGTATATTGTATGTTTGATTGAATTAAATAGTTTTTAATCCTATAATAAGTAAATATTTTTTTATAGATTCTCAACGTTGGTTTCACTTTAATTGAAATTCTCAGCATTTGAAAGAACGGTTTTTTTCGATCATTTAATATTTTATTTTATGACACGTCGAGAAATCGTTAGTATTATTCCTATGTAATAATAATGTATAGTTAAAAAGTTATTACTTTCTCAATATTTTGAAAACTTATGCTATTTTATTTATTATAAAATAAATCGATTAATGTATGTTGATCATCGTACTAATATAATATTTAAATTTAAAAGACGAAGAATAACTTATAAAACAATATCAAATTTAAACATAATATGCTATTAATAAGCATGTTACTCGAGCTAACAATAAATTCATTACATTGATATTCTTACAAAACGGTTACAGCGATACAGTGTACTTTAAATGATTCGATGATACGACAATTTTCAAATTTATTAATTTATGGTTATTACTTTTTGACGATTGTTGAGCCGTTATTGCCGAAACTTCGACTAAAAAATCACAAATGTAGAATACCTACATTGTAAGTCTGCGATGCGGTTCATTTTACTACTCGAATGTGATATGAAAACCGTTTAGTTTTCTCAATAAGATTATTTCGATCTCGATATAATTGTCAATTTGTCGACACAATGATAAATAATACATGTCGATATAGCCTATAATATATCCGATTATCTACGGTGCAGTATTGCTGCAGATCGACACGGTTAGAACTGTTATTGTAACGTTGCAAGGAGCCTTTCTCGTCTGCTCACTGCGGAGCAAACAACAAAACACGATTCGGTAATCTCTCGTCGGTCTCCTGTACGACGGATTCACGGAACCGCAGGTATCCGCCCGTGGTGCGACCGAATCGATTTCGCAGCGCACTATCCCGCGCACCGCTGAAACATCACGTTCTCTTAGGGGTTTTATTTTTAATCCGTATAAAGTCCTTGATTCGACCGGCCGCAATTTCCGAACGCGGTTATTATCATTATTATTATTATTATTATTATTATTATTGCCGCTATTATATTCTTTTCTTTTTTTCATCGCGGTGGGCAACGCGCGCAGGTCTGTGCGCGTCTGCGGAACAGAACGCGAAAAAAAACGAAATTCGTTTTGTAAATCCTTTCAATGTTTACGCTAGCTTAGGTAATTCCCTTGAAGATTACAATGCACTCACGGGCCCTTGTTTTGTGCCGCGACCGTTGGTCACACGAGACGAGCGCTGCAAGGGTGAGACGACGACGACGACGGTATTGTGTGTGGTGCGCCCGCTCGGTACTGGTCTCATGACAAATGGCGAGCGTTTCCTTCCGCGCGGACCGCGGCGACCGGCCATCGGAAACCGGTTTCCGCGTACGGAGAAACGCGTGAAGCCTCAATGTTTACGGCCACTGTAATAAATCACCAAACACAACGGGCTCGCACCGGAACACACCGTAACGCTATCCCCTTGGCGCGCATTATTTCGACTTTGCATAATTAGAATAGAAAAGGGTTGCCATGCGTGTGCCCAGGGGTGGTGTGTGGCTGTTGTTCTTCTCCTCGTCCGGCGCAAGACGCGCGGCGGGGTACCGCCTAATCGAGTGTTATCGGACACTGCGCGCACGAATGCAGCAGGCGCTATCGGATAATGTTCACCGTCAACAAGAGCCGTAATTTTTCTTACACCTTACGTGTGTGTGTGTGTGTTTTTTTCCCGCGTATCGTTTCACAAACACGAGCTCGAACAAAATATCGAAATCGCCGTGTTTCATTGATTTGATTTTTCGCGCGCATCTCCGAACACTTGCGGTTTTTCTATAGATCGTCGTCGTGAATGTCACGCCGAGACGCACACGCGAAACGTTGACGAGATAACTCGTGCCGTGCAATAACGAAACTCATAACGTTCAATCCATTTCGTAAACAACGTCACGTATCTTCGAAGCTCGATTTTTCAGGAGAACGATCATAAAGTTAGAGAGTACTGAAATCAAATACTGAAATATTTAACAATGCAAAAAACGACACACTGAATGTCCTTTAACGGCTCAATGTTGAGATATACGAGTATGTAGAATCTACATTGTAGATATGACGGTTTTGCTGGAATAAAAATCGATTTTTGAGTAATGACGTTGTCGAAAGGAATGAGCGATAAGTGTTTGGCCGGATAAGTTTTGCCCGAAACGTATGGTCGACAGGCGGGGATTCAATTGACGTTATTACAACGATACAGTCGAAACGAATACATAAAACAATTTTATGAAAAAAATTAACTTTATCAATTGAAACTAATAAAAATTAAAATCCAGATACGGTTCAATATCGATATTATCTGAAAAAATTGAATGATAAAAAAAATTACTCTGTATAAATACAACGAAAAATATTCATAATATATTTACTAGTCAAAATATTATAGGTTAATGTTTAGAGCGATTCAAATTATTCTATTCAATTTTATACCACAAGTATAATTTTGCAAAATTTCAATAAACTATTTCATTTTTCCAAAACTTACTGTTGCGTTTATTTTTCAGTTAAAGACGTTATAAAGATTACTAGTTTAAGCGTGTCTTGGAATTATTTTTATCGTAACTTTTGAATTCAAAAAAAAAAAAAAAAATCACTTAGTCATGCCCACCGTAGTAGAATATCTCGTGAGAATTTATTTCAAAAACATATTTCCATATCGGTGGATGCAAAAAAACGTAATAATAATAAAGAAAGAAAGATGTCCGGCTGTATAAACATTAAATAACATTGTCGACCGTTTTCTTGGTTGATTGATGGGTTTGCGCAACAGTAAATCATAATTATAAAATGCCCACAAGCATAAATTACGCACAGACGTTGGGGGGGAGCTAAACCCTAACCAGTGAGCCCGACAGCCTTTGGTCATTGGGTCAACACTATACAAACCCTTTTTAGGTGGGGGATTAGTTTTATAGGACTTTTGAGACCACACCTTTAAAAAAATCAACAGTTTTTAATAACAGGCCTAGGAGTACACTTGGGAATTTTCAATACAAGTAAGTGCGACTACTATTGGTTTTTATTGTAGCAAAAATAAATAGTATTTAAAATATTTTAGATTTATTAGTAGATAATTTTAATTTGAGTAGTTATTTCATTGCAGATTTTTTTTTTAAATAACTTTCGTTTTTTCTAAATATATTACCTACCGACATACAATTTTAATAATCGATTCATTACGATTATTGAAGTTATAACTATTTTATTTTGTTACATAATTTTTTTCGACTTAATATTTACGAGTACATTATTTTAAAATCATAAGGTAATTTAGATCTAATTATACCTACATTTTTAAGAATAAATAATTTGTAATTTATGTTGTATGTGTAAATTTTATTTAAGGGTATTTAAATTGCTTTAAAAATAAAGGTCGAAACCATAACTTAAGAAAATATTACACTTAATTACTATAGAAAAATGTATAATGTATAAAAATTAAGTATTTATTTTTATAATTTTAATAATACTAAACATTTTAGTAACATAGTTAGGTCAAGTTAAATGTTTATATTTAAAAGATTTATAGTATGATTGTGCATAACTGTAAAATTATGAAAAAACAAGTTACGTTTATGGTTTAAAAGATATAAAAAAATAAAGAATATCAATTTTGATCATTTAATTATATTTTAATTAGACGTAAAATTTAAATTTGAAAATAGTTAAAAACATAATAATTTCAACGTCAATTTTAATTTTAAATCTGTAAAATTTTTAGTTGCGAGTTACTCATTTTGACAATAGATAATATAAATTAAAATACGGACTGAATAGATAGTTAAAATTATAAATTTAGTTATAAATTTCAGTTAAATTTTACCTTAATAAAATATAGATTAAATAATATAATTTTTTCAATCGTATGACAATAACTTAATTTTTTAATATTAAATAAAATAATACATACCTGTATTAATTTATGAAAAACCGGTTAATTCACACTATGAAACTACTGTTCTCTAAAGGTAATTTAGTCAATATTATGTAAATAAAATAAGCGATTTCGTTGTTTACGATTTATATCCACTGAATGATTTATCGAGTTCCTATCTAATTTTAATAAAAACAATCGGGTATCCTAAATACGGTTTTGCGTAAAAAATTAAATTTTCATTAAAGTGTAATGATTTCTCTTTGTCAGTGGATTTCCTGGTACCTATTCTTATAGCGATAATTCGACTGTAAAAAAATACATTTTAAACGACGTATACCTGGTGAATATTATAAGTAGCGTATGGAGTAAGTTTTAAGGATTTCAACTTATTATATTTACAGTAATATTGTTGATATATTAATATAAGTATGTATAGTATACGTATACGCTATACTACTTATTAGAATATATTTAATACAGTCTACAAGATGGCATACATAATTTTAAAATATTATTGCACAATAATATAAACGAATATACAGCGTAAAGCCTCATTAATATTTTAGGCGTATAAGCTCGAATAAAAAATAAAAATTATTTCGATCGAAATTATGTTGTCTGACGATGAGATAAAATCGTTTAGAGGTTACTCTACACGTGTTGCATCGAACGTGTTTGACGAGTATTGATTTTTTTTTTTTGAATAGTAATAATTTCGCGTATTCTATTATTTTGAATTCAAAACATCTATAATTTAAAACTTACATGCGTGCGTGTGCGATTGAATCCCTCGTAGGGTATCGGTCAAACTGGATATGTATGTGAATATTAGCCGTGAGGGGTCAAAGGTGTGAAAAACGGAAATCGAACCAGTACTGAATATTCCGGTTCGGGATCATCATAATGGTTATTGCCGATGACATGTTCTCCCTAGTCATTGTAAAGGGATACCCGTCTGGGAATCGAATCCAGTATTTCAGGTTATCAGACACTATGAAAAAATAGTTGAAGTATCGAGAACATTCCGTATTGAAGTCGGTGACGAACTGATTTATTATAATCTTGCAATAATAGTAATAATAATAATAATAATAATAATTTTGAGTTTATACATGTCCCGGGTTTCCTACCAATGCGAGTTAAGCATCAAACACATTTCAAAACAATTTTAAGTCATTATTATTCCCAATCGGTTTTTATTTATTGGTCGGCCAACCTAAGTCTTGCAAAGTCTTCGAACACTATATTATCCTCGTCGTCGTCCCCGAAGCTCTTTTGATACTTCATTCTGTCGGAGCTCTTTGTTTTCTTTAAAACTCCTTTTTGTGGCTGCTTGGGCGGCGCAGTCGAGTCGTCAGATGCTAAAGTAAAACAATTATTCGTTACAATATACCTGTTCACAAAAACGTACGCAATCGGTTGTTTACTTGGATTCGGGTGCATTAGTTTAAATGGCACGTCGGTCACAAGGTCACCTCCCAGAGTACCGCAGTTCAACTTTACTCTGACCGAATACGAAATTACGATACCAGTTTGATCACTAGGACCTCTACCGCCCGATGTCAATGTAGATGATGCCAAATTAACATCGTCGTCCTAAATATTGTACCATTTTAATTAACGGCGCATTGTGATCGTATTACATACAATTTGTTGAATATTTAATGTACCTTTAGATATCCGTCCAACGCGATGCCTCTTCGATCTTTATTACTGGACGCCAGTGGGACTAAATAGAATTGTTTTGTAAACGCGGCCCCTGGTGTAATTGGACAACCTTCTCTAGTTTCCAAGCTAGCGACGAATTTCGAGAATTGCGCGTTTACCATAGTGATCTCGGTATGCTGAACCACATAAACCTATACACAACATAAGTACTTTAATTAATTACAATAACTATTGTAACCGAATCAGGGTTTTTTCGATTTTACCTTGATGTTTTTTACGGATTTCCTCGAGCTGTTACTCACGACGACCGTAGCTATAACTTTCTCTCCGTGATAATATACCTCTCTGTCCAAGGTGACTTCCAAACTAATTTTGCCGTGAGAAAAAGTGAATCCCTTGCTAATTAATGAGCTCGGTAATCTTTGACCTCTTGTTGGTGGAGCGTATTGTAACTGAGTATTTACATATTTTTATGATAAATTAACTAAATGTTAATAAGACATACCTTTTTGATGGCTAGTTCAATGGAAGACCGTTGATTCCCTCTGTCGTCTTCTCTGTCCGACACATACGTGCGGATATTGTACTCGACTCCTAATGGTTTGCCACTGTCGTCATCGCCCGGCTGTAATGTCACCGATGACGGGGAATTCGGTGGGAAATTGAACACAAACGGAAATGCATTACTGTTGCCGAATTTTCTCATCAGTTTTTTTTGAATAGGAGTTAATTCCGAGACTTCTTTCATTGCCGGGACGATTTGATTACAAGCCAATACCATTTCTTTACTAAATTTTACACCCATTACCTCGTCTTCGTCTCGACCGTATCTATAAGTTGTCGACACCTGAAAAAGCGTTGTGTAGATTTTTTTAACGTACATAAAATAAATGTTACCATTCCGAAAACTTTTCGCCCTTGCAAATAGTCATTTTCAACCACGACAACGCCATCAATTGGGTCTATACTGTCCAAGTGATCGATGAAATCTCGTTTACCAACGTAAACAGTGACTTTGCCTGAAACATATAAAATTTAATGCGAATTTAAGAACTACGCTTATGTTATAACGTTACCATTTGGCGTAGTCTTTTTGAAAACTTTTAGCGTCGCTATAAAATAAAGAAATAACAAAGGTATCATAATTTATGTTTAACAAAATACAAAACACTTGAATCGAGGGTCTGGTTGAATGTGACCCTTCTAATGCTGGACTAAACAGTTGATCGATGTTACCCACACTCTCGCGTAGGGTTTCTTTTTTACAATTATATCGTCATGAGGTAAGTGGATTAAATGAAGACCCGGAAGTTCATTGGTATTTTTGTCCCTGCAAAATGTCTTTGTTAAAATTCGAAACGCGTCAAGTTTTTCTAAAAACCCTCGATTTCTTATCCTATTCAAGAAGCCTTTTTAAACTACTTTACAGAAGTTGACCTGATTGATATGAATATTTTTATCAATTAAAAAATATTTGCATATATTTACTAGTTATTACCCCTACATAATATAATATTGTTAATATTTTAATGTTTTGAACAATAACTAAACTAAAAGGAAAATCAAATTTAAAATATTGTAAATATCGAGGATTAATAAATATTTTTTTGGATAACTTGAAATGTTAATTGAAAATTAATTAAAATAGTTTACATTCATATATTTTTAAATTTAAAAACAATTTATTAATTTGTATTGAGGTTATGAAGCCATATGTCAATATGATCAATGTCAGAAACTAATTATTTAATGAACTGAAGTTGGTGATAGGCTAACAACTTTTAAATATATAAGTAGAATTAAAATCAAATGAAAATTACATTATTATTTGAAAATACTTCATAATTTTAAACTATTCTAATGATTTTTTTTCACATTTATCAGCACTTGGAATTTTTAAGAATTTGTGTTAAGAAATCACTAATTGTAAATATTTTTAGAAAAATAAGCTGGTGTCTCCTAGACTTAGAATTGTTTTTCGAAAGTAATAGATTGATTTCTTATTTATAATGACATATACCAATCACCCATCCCTGATATATTTCTATCTTGTTTCTTATTTAAAAACTAATGAAATATTAGTGAAATATTTATGAAATATTGATGAAGTATTAGATTTTTCTTAAAAATTGTGTATAAATGTTTAAAACGATATCATATACGTATACAGGGAATAGTGATTATAGTGTTAAATACATCTGGTGTATGAAGAATATACTAAGAATACTTACATATTACCAAAAAATATTTTTTAACCAACTTGATATTCTATATTTAACTTCCAAGAGTTGTAATTATGTGAAAGTGAATGGATGATACGTTTTAATAACAAACCTGAAATTTAATTATCATGTAAATTACTTTAAACAGTTTAAACTACTAACACAAATTTCTCGGCAATTATGCGTTACCTATTTACTGTATATGTGATTTTAACATATAAAAACTGAACCTTAAAAATGGATAATTCCTAACAATTTGCGTGTATAATATTATGTCTTTAGATATGTAATATTCTTAGTAGTTTATATATTAGTAAATAACCAATATAATCGTATTTTTATAATAGCCAATGTATGCGCTAAAGTAATACCACTTATTGTCACGATGTGAGTTAAATAATTTATCTACTTCAATGATATAATTTAAATTAGTAAAACGGGTTATAAATTAATTATAAAATGAACACTGCGAATTTTAACTATGTAGAATTATATAATATCAAACTAATTAATCTTTTATAATGAAAATATATCGATTGGTAATCTAATTTATATGGTTCAGTTTTAGATTCGATTTCCCAATGACGACTTTTAAAACTCAAAATCGACACGGTTATTCTGTAAAGTTCTCGCCCACTCAGTCGAACCTTCTGGCAATAGCTACATCACAATATTACGGATTTAAAGGTGGAGGAACTTTGTTTTTAGTAACATATAATAAAAACAAACGTATAATAAGCAAAAAATATGAAATGTTTTGGGAGGACGGATTATTCGATGTAGTTTGGAGCAGAACAGTCAAGAGTCTATTGGTTACCGGTAGTGGAGATGGATCCTTACAAATGTGGAATTATAAATATCCAGATGTAAAACATTGAACATTTTTTACAAATATATTTTTGACATAATTCTATAGCTGTATTGATTATAATAGAAACCCGTAAGAACATTTCGGGAACATAAGAAAGAAGTTTGCAGTGTCGATTGGTGTCAAAATTCCATCGACGATTTCCTACTTTCTGCCTCTTGGGACTGTTCAGTAAAACTGGTATGTGACACGATGTGCACGTGTAATTATGTAATACAAATTCGTAATAACAGTATAAGACATTTTCTGTTGTTTTATTTCAGTGGGACCCGAACAGGTATTGTTCACTGACAACGTACAAAGGACACGACAGCCTGGTTTACGAAGCAAAGTGGTCTCCATTCTTGTCTTCGTGTTTTGCTTCGGTTTCAGGTAAATACACATATCAATCATGTAAATATTATACTAACAAAGTATTATGCCGACGATGAATTTTATTCGAAATACGGTCGTATCGATATTTACACTTTTTATTATAATACACTCCGGGCAAGACTTATTTATTTTTATTCATATCGTTTATATATTTCATAATACTTAGTTATTATTATATAAGTATTTATCTGATTTATTTTGTTTTATATTTTTTAAATATTATACATTTTACAGTAACGTATAAGGTAGTTTTTGTAATTGTTTTTTCTTTTTTTTTTATAAACGACTAAAGGCGACGGAATATTAGGCATTTGGGACTGTTCGTCGCCGTTGCGACCGAGTGCCAAAATAAACGCTCATCAAGCGGAAATACTGAGCTGTTCGTGGAACCAATTTCACCCGTTCGTATTAGCCACCGGGGGCTCCGAAGGACTGATAAGAGTGTGGGACATTCGAAAATTTATAACACCGATATTCCAGCTCGAGGTCGGTACACGTTTTTGGCCATATAATCGGTATTGTGATTTTCACAGCGTTTTGCATTGTGCTATATATTATAGGGTTGCCAGGACGCGGTGAAGCGCGTGCAGTGTTCGCCTCATCACTGGTCTACGCTGGCTTCGACGTCATACGATTTCACGACAAAGTATACAACAAATTAAATTTTATTTTTTTTAAAGACAATAATATTATTATAAATTTATAAAATTTAAAAAAAAAATTAAACACTGCTACATTATCTTATAGGATATGGGATTACAGTACGTCGTCGGAACCGCGTGACAGCCATCAAAACCATTCTGACTACGTTTATGGCCTTGACATTAGTCCCTGTCAGGACGGATTGATGGCCGATTGTGGCTGGGACGCCGAAGCGTGCGTGTTCCAATTCTAAGCAATCCCTCGTCGATCTCTTACTGCTGATAAGCTTGGAAGATGATGGGCGAGTTGGTCGGCGCTGTGGCGTAGCCCAGGGCGTTGGCTTTGCCTGCCTGTTGTGGCCTGGGTGCGGCGAAACGGTGTGCCGGTGCCTTGGCGGCCTGTTGTTGCACTGGACGATAGTAACCGGAAATCGGTTCAGCTGGTTGTGCCGCAGATTCCGGTTCACTGGCCTGTGATTAAAATAATTTATTTAATTAAACTCTGTTCGTTTTTATTCGATTGTTAGTTCGTTTTGTTCTCAATAATAAGTTTTATGTGATTTCTAAACGGTTTTGTTTTTTTTTTTTTTTTATACCACGTACCTGGACCGTGATGTATTGTGGTTGGGCTTTTCTTTCCGGTAACCTGTATTGAGGTGCTGGCGACGCTACTTGTGGTGCTGGAGTGGGAATCTTGACTTGGATATTTGTTGGTTCTCGGCTAACTTCAGCTTTGAATCCCTATAAGACAATCACATGTATTGTGTTTTGAAAACTCGATATCGCGTAAACGTTAGTTATTTTATACAAATAAGTTTTAATACATTTTACAACGATATTAAATAATCGAAACGATAAGATACAGAAATTAGTTTGGTCTCGTTATGTATGGAAATTTTTAAATTGACGTTAGAAGTTCAAATAGAAAGGTATAAAGTTGTTTTTTGATAAACGAATGTGACTTGTTATAAAATTACTTGTATAAGCATAAATATAGTATATTGTATAGAGTTAAATGATCGAAATGATTAATATTTAATTAAACTTAATTTATCATAAAAATATATTTTAGTTATATTATTATTTTAAACAGAATAATCGGTTTACAATGACAAAAACAACAATAGGATTAAAATTTCTCCAGACCATCAAGACTATCATACTTGTATTATTTTATACATATATTATATACATTATATTTATATTTCATGATTACTTTATGGGAAACAAAAAATGTTGGTCCTTCATTAAGCTACTCATGTTGAAAAAATTGCATTTCGTTTTAAATATTATTAAATTTGTAATAAATTAACAAATATGACGTGTCAGTTTATTATAAATACCTCTTCTGGATCGGCGGTGTATGTGACTGTACGGATATATCCATCTGAATCTACAACGCTGTAGCTTCCAGAAATCTTTTCACCGTCTCTTTGCTCTTTGCGGTTGTGGTAGTTTGTTGACTCGTCGTCGCTGATGTCGAACGAAAACTGGTATTGAGCATTGGGCTATAATGGAGTAAATAAAAAATTATATAACACGGTAAATCCATTTCACGGAGAATTAGTTATTATTTTTAGTTTGCCGGCGTAACCATTGATAAATATAAGATTAATTCAAAGAAATTAAAAATACTACAGATTAAAAATAAACACAAAATAGTAAAATATTATAGCACAACCTGTCGTCGCGTTAGAAAACAAGCGAATAATATTTTTAAAGTTTTTTGAATTACATTCCTAATAATATTATTTATAGAGGACCTGCGGACAGATCAGTTTAGATTTGTTTTATGCGCTCGAAATAAAACTAAAAATAATATCCATGTACACCGAAGTCTAATAAGTGGTGGTTAACAATTTCAATGGATAATCTAATTTTCTTAAATAGATTTTACCATAGTTCACCGTATAAATTGAAAATCCGATTATATAAAAGCCCATAATCTGTATAACATGTTTTTTTTTTTTTTTTAAATGTAACTTGTAATATTTTAAATATATTAAATAATTAACAAATAACCGATTTATTGTATAACCGACAGTATTTGTATTTGTGTTTAATCAATGCAAATGCATGTTCACAACGAATGTAGACGAAAACTTACTATTATACGCGTGGGTGTGAGTTATCACGCGTTATTTGATTTTTTTTTTTTTCGGTTTGCGGACCGGAAAGTTTTTAAAATATTTGTATTTTTTCTCGTAACTCAAACTGAAGTAACATTATCTATTGGGTCACAACGTACACGTAAGCGTTTCTAAAGTTTCTTCATTGCCTACACATTGGCTGCTACAATTTGTCTGTTGTGAAACAAAAGTGAACGTCTTCTCATTTGCTGCACGCACGTTATGGCTTTAATGATCGTCTAGATCAGAGCCACACTGCTTATAGCTTCGATGTTATGCAACCGATACACGGTCGGGTTAAGTCGTGACAACTGCCGCGCATGTCCGGTAATAATTTAAGTTTTATTATTCTAATATTTCTTTACATTTCACATAGCCGGCTATCAATAATGCACATCGATTATAAATTATAATATAAACTCTGGAAAATATTTCGCAACGTTTGCGGGTTCGCAGTCGCGTCTCAAGACAACATTTTGATCTCTTAGAACTACTTTCTAATAATAATAATACATTATTTTTCGTTACATCGTAACTTGATCAAGTTCTATTGGCTCACCCGCCCCCGCGAGTTATACACTTTCGAGATACATAACCGTATTATGATTCTGCATAATGACGACAAAAAGTTATATAAGTGACCATAACAGCTGATTGCCGATTGAATAACAGTGCCCACAACTGTGATTATGGAAATTAAAATTGGAAAAATTACCTATGCTCGTACGGCGTCTTATTAACGAATTATATCACTGAACAAAATTATTTTTTCCTGACGTTTGCTGTAACACTTTTTTTTTTTAGGTAATTGGACCGAACTATTTAAATTTAATAGTGTCGAAGTAAAAAATTGTAATTCAATATCATATTAATATTACTTTTTAGTTTATGTGTTGATATACAACTCGTATGATACTTATATAAGTGATTGTTTTTCTGTTTTAATAATAAAAAAAAAAAAAAAAACGTTGTCATTGATGTATAACATTTACAAGACTACTGGTTTTTTTCGCGATATTTATGGTGCTGAGGATAAAAATGTGGTCTTTTTAATTTGAAAAACTAAATGTCTTTATCGATAATATAGAAAAAAGTATATTTTTTAAATTTATTGTATTAAAATTGTAAGGCGGAATTAAATTTTGTTTTAACAAATTAAAACATTTCGTACTGAAAATTTTAAATTGCTCAAGTTGTTCGAAAAATAAATATAATATGCGCGCCACGTGCGTCATTATAACAAATATTAAATTTAAAAAAATCTAACGAATAAAAAAATACTTTAAACCCGTGAACGGCTTAAACGAAAAAACGATTGAAAGTTCAGATCATAATTTAAAACCGTACACGTAAGTAATTTAAAATTATAATTCATAACGGATATGTATAAAATCTGAACATAGTTATTTTAGGTTTATTATAAAAATCAGCTTAGAGAAATGTTATGTCATATTTCTGTTTCGAAGGATTGACTTATAGTATTTTTACAACTGTTGGAATAATTTTCCAACGTATTTAAAACTCGACTTTAATTTTTATCAGCACGAATTCGTTGCAAGCGAAGTGCTATTCTAAGCCGAACGTATCATAATATAAACTATGAAAAAATATTTAAAAAAATAAATCACTCACGTTATTGTCGTTCTCTTCGTCCTCTGGTTTTTCCGGTCTGTTCGATCCTTTGGGCTTGGGCGCAGCCTTCGGGCGCGGCGCCTGCGGCCGGACTGACGGTTGGTACTGTTGTTCCGGTTGTTGGTACTCTTCCGGTTGCTGGTACGCTTGCGGCGACTGGTAAGACGGCTGGGCGTAAGCCTGTGGCTGGTACGCGGCGGGCTGTGGCTGGTACGCGGCGGGCTGCGGCTGGTAAGCGGCGGGTTGTGGCTGGTAAGCGGCGGCCTGTGGCTGGTAAGCGGACCGCGCGGGGGCCGCCGTCGGTTGGTAAGAGCTGCCGGCAGGGACGACCTGCAACAGTACCGGTCTGCGGATCGGCTGTCCTTTATCCTGTTGTTTGTCCTCCAACCGTTGGGTCTGCTGTTGGGCTATGTACCTGGCGTACTCTTCCTGGGTGACTGGCACCGATATCGCCGCCGTCGCGATAGCGGCCACGAGAAGACACTGTACGTAGAAAACAAAAAAAAAAAACAAAACAGTCGAATTATTAGTCGGCGGCGGCCGGTAGGTTAGTGTGACGACGGTAATGAGGTAATGAGCTAAAAATAAACGAAAAACCGAATGACTTTGTCGGAGCACTTGCCTGTGTGATCATTTCGACGCGATAATATGAGACTGTGGAAAAAAAAGATCACTCGCCCGCGTCAGACGAGCAAGCGCATAATAATCGGTTTGCAGTCGGTGGTCGGAAAAGAAGTGAATGGCTCATCGACAGCGGGTCCATCGGTTTATATAGCAACAACGCAGCGCACGCGGTCCGCTTACTCGCGGGCGCACTCGCGTTCACGACTTTGTTGTTCCCACTTTTCGCAGTCGGGTGTCCCCCGAGTCAAAACGAACGCGTTATCTCGTGGATTAGAAAGTGGTCCGTTTCAACAATGGTGTTCGGGTGGACCTGAAATGAGAAGAAAAAAAAAAATCAAACCGTAAACGCCCCGGAGGATCGGTCCGCCACGTAATTTTCAGTGTTACAAAATAACCAACCATTACTGTGTCAAGACCCCCATCTACCCTCGGATAAAATATGTGTGTTTTCGCTAACGAAAAAGAATTACGTCCGGCGTCGTGCATTGAAATGTACGGATTTTTTTGTTGTTGTCGGGCACCGGCGCGCGGCGTTCGATTTATTTCGAATTAAAATTAACGACGTTACATAATCGAGTATATTCGAACCGTCCAAAATATCGACGGTTTAATCTCTCGTTACGTACCCATTGCCTAAAAATCACCGGCATTGTTTTTACTCAATAATTTAACATACGGCAAGTCGTCTTGTTCAACTCAAAAATATTTAGCGTACACAATTAGTTTCACAAGGCGTTTCCAATTATTATTACGAGTATTTATTATATTTTATTCCGACTGAAATAAACGGGCGTTAGTGGTATGACGTCCGGTAGTTCGTTTTTCTGTTCCTTAATTCTGTATGTTTTAAGATATGGCCAATTATATTTAATTATAAAATACTCATGCAACTAATTATATAGATATAAATAAATTAATGAATATACAATTATTATGCTTATCGCTTATGCTAAAAGAACCTGTGTAAGCAAAAACCGTATTACTTATTATAATGAAAGTGAAAAATGAATATTTGAATTCAACGCGATCAAGAATTAACCGTTGAAATGAAAGTATTATTGTTTATCGTTATGATATAGTTACATAATATTTTCCTTGTATAAATATTTAATAATTGCGATAATAATACATTTTTTATGCTCATATAACATACTTTTCAAATTATTGTGAACATTCATAACCAGTTAAATGTTTGATTGTTATCATTCCTTGGTACAGTATCTATTTTAATTTATTTCAACCAGTAATGTTTTCCAATTATTTTCAGTCTCGTAAATCGTAGGACATATCCGACGTCCGTGAGTATTTGAGTAATAATTTGACATATAAATTGCTGCAGTTCTAGAAAGTTTGTAAATTATAATTTTTTATTTAGAATCACAAACACGTGGCGATTAAAATTAATTGATCAATGTTTGTACATATACGTAATATCAAATATCCAATGTTATTAATTATATAATTGGACAAAATATCATAGACATAGGTAGTGCTTCGTTTTTGGGATTTATGAACTTATTTTAGTATGATTATCTATTTTTATTTTTTCTTTAATTTATAAACTTCCAAAAATGTAATTTGTATTGAAAACGAAAGCCGAGATAATGATTATATTATGCAATAAACAAATAGTGTACAATGTTCTCTTGACCAAATAAATATTAAGGTATGTTACAGTCCTGTAAATTATATATTTTGTAACACTATTGTGTAATTAAACGATGCAGTTAGAAATATATTTACTTATACGAGTGTTATTTTTTGATCAATAAATATATTTTCGCTGGAATTATTAAACGTTTTTGAAAAGGGGTTAATATACTAATATTTATATGTTTTGTCACACATATAATGAACCACTAACCTATTAAAAAATGTCTGCTCATAAGCTTTCTAAACTAACTTTAGACATATTATATAAAAGTTTATATAATTTTTCCTCACTATATATCTTGATATAAAACTTACAAAAGGTTTTTCGGGTTGTGGTATTAAGATCTGTATTTATACTCTAATTGTTCACCTATTTATTTAATAAAACAACATACAAAATATAATATGATCGCATACTACTTGTATACATTGAAATTTGAACAGAGTGTTCTGATCTTACTATTTTCGTGTTTATCTAAAATTGACATTTTAAGTTTTTATATGTATCTCCATTTTTCTGGTAGGTTATTGCTGAAAATTTAATATCAAATGTATGATTATAACATAATAGGTATTAGCAATAAATATTAATGATAAAATAAAACACATAAAACATTTTATTCAACATAATAATTTATATTATATTGTATGTATGTATAATAGTAAAAGGTAAATTAACAGTTCACATAATAATATTACAAAATTAAGATTTTATAATGTAGGCAAAATGACAATATTATTTTTAATGTGATTTTTTAAAATATTTTTGCAAACCTAAAACGAAAAAAACATAACCTCAAAAAACTAGTGCCCTCACTATCAAATCACAAAGAAAAATATTATAACCAAAATTCCTTCCCAATATTCAACACATTCATTATCTACAAAACATAACTGAGATCAACAAAACTTCATTCATATCGTACAATAATATAGCTAAATAGTAATATTATGTAATTAAATTAAATATTATATAATAATATATAAATAAATAAATAAACATATACACTCGTATATATACATTTATTTATTTATTTACTGTATATTTATATGTACTTATATTTTTACATTTTACAGTCTACATAAATAGAAAAAACTCGAAAAAAAAATTAGGAACATTATAATAATATCTGTTTTAAAAGTACAAAACTAAATATCTATACAAAATTAACAATCAGTACATTTCGCTAAGTCTATAAATTGACCGCTAAAAAAAAAAATTCAAATGCAGCTTGTTTTCCTGCTCTAGAAAAAGAATTTTTTTTTTTATTTTGACAAAATTTCGTATTAATAAATATTTGGCTTCTTTGAGCTTATCAAGTTTCATCCAATAATAATAATAAAAAAAAACAGAAGTAAATTACGTCTTTAATTAATATTAACCGTTTAGCGTGTGGTGTGGGGTGGGCCCCACTGATGGTCATTGAATTCACTTGTGACGGCCATTAAAATATTTAGCACAGAAAAAGTTCTGTGTAGTCTTAGGATGCAGTTCTTGTTAATAATGTATATTATGTGCATTCGATAAAGTGCCTCTGTTCGATGACCGAAGGCCGTTGAATCTCTTCCGGCTGAACGGCGGACATTGCTTGTTGATGGTGATGTGGCCGCAAATGGGCGTACATGTCATCGTCGTCTTCGTGTTTGTCTCCAATGCGTGGTCCAACGTACATTTGATTAGTGTCTTCGGCCTGGTCCATTATACCGTTCGAATAGTTATTATGATGGTACGCCTGATAATCGGGACTCGTGCGCTGTTCGGCCGCGTCGTCCTTGCCGCCCGGGTACGGTGGCCTACAGGAAGTGGTCTTCCAGTGGGTTCTAAAGTCGGTGAGGGAAAAAAAAAAAACCACACACAGTTAGTATTTTCGCACGAAAACGAACACGTACACACTACACCAATGGTATTAGAAAATAGTGTACTGACCTCAATCCGCTAGCACTGATGTACGACTTTTGGCAACAGTGACAGGTGAACGGTCTCTCGTTGGTGTGGATGCGCTTGTGCAATTTCAAATGCACCAGTTGAGTGAACGTGGACGAACATATCTCGCAAACGAACGGTTTGTCGCCGGTGTGCAGCCTCGAGTGGGTTTTAAGGTTAGAAGTAGAGCTGAACCGTTTCTGACACACATCGCACTCGTGCGGACGTTCTCCTGTAACATAATTGACGATATAATATAATAATGACAATAATTATTATTATTGTCGTCGCGTCGTGCAACGCTCGCACAATACATGTAAAGTAAAAACATGGCTGCGCTTACCGGTATGCACGTAGTTGTGTTTCTGTAGATGGGCCAGCTGCGTGAAACTCTTGCCGCACGTCTTGCACTTGAACGGCCGTTCGCCGGAGTGCGTTCTCAGGTGCACTTTCAAGTTGGACAGCTGGCCGAACGTCTTGCGGCACACGTTGCACTCGTAGTGCATCTTGCCGTTCTTCTTGCTGATCGGATACGGCAGGGACCGGTAGCCGCGCGAGTTGCTTGTACTGCCGGGACTGCCGCACGGCGACACGTCGTCCGGCGACATGGAGCCGGCCGGCGGGCTGCCGGCGCCGCACGACTCGGCCGGGTGGCCGCCGCCGCCGCCGCCCGCGTAATGGCACTGGTAGCCGCCGGCTGTCTGCGGCGGGAACAGGTGCGCCTGATGGTGGTACGGCACGTACTGGATCTGCTGTCCCGCTGGCGACGGGTAGACGAGTATCGTCGGCGGCGGCGGCGGCGGCGGCTGCTGCTGCTGCTGCTGCTGTTGGTGCTGCTGCGGCGGCGGGCTCCGGTGCATCTGGTGCAGCGGCGACAGCAGAACCTTGGTCGACGAGTCCGGGCTGACGGACGCGCTGACGTAGCGCTGCGCGTACGACTGTTCCGCGGCCGCGGTCGGCATGTGCGGCTGCGGCGGCGGCGGCGTGAGCGCGGTCATGGGCGCGGCGGCGGCCGCGGGCGACTGGTCCGGCCGCTGTTGCTTGTTCTGCAGCAGCAGGTTCTCCAGCAGCGACTTCTGGTCCCGGGGATACGGGTAGATGACCGACGGCGGCGGCGGCGGCGGCAGCGACGTCGCGGCGCACGGCTCGAGCTTCAGCCTTTTCGGCTGCGACTCGGCCGAGTCCGCCGCGGCCACGGCGGCCGGCGAGCCGGACGACGAGGACGGCTCGGCGTACTGTTGTCTGGGCGACGGCGGCGCGGGTCGGACGACCACGGTGGCCGGCTCGGCGGCGCACGCGACCGGCGGAGGCGTCGGCTCCTTTTGCGGCGGATGGTCCGTGTCCTTCATGTACTGCGACGCTTTGCGCAGTTTGATTTTCACCTTGAGGAACTCGTTGGTCTCCACCTCCGCGGTCGTCTCCTCGTCCGGTTTCGGCAGTTTCGATTTTTTGCTGGACAAAAAAAAAAAAAAAAATCACATTTTATAATCTACCACTCGCCGAAGCGTTTACGGTTTTTCGCCACTGTTTTCAAATCCGTCGATATTAAATTTACGTTTGTTATAAAGGAGAACTATAGAAGAATAGAATAGTTTACTTGAGAAAATTTGTAAAATAATTAGAAAATGTATTTTTCACGAACGGCTTTGTAGAGACTTTTGTAGTTTGAACACGATGTGTTACCTGTAATCCAAGATGCAGTTGGAACTGTCGTCGGAGTCTGATAAATGTTCTGGCGGCGTGGGCGCGTCGTCGTGATAAGTGTGGCTGTGATAACCCTCGTCGGACCGCACCGAATTCGATTGAGCGTATCCTTGAGCCTTTCCTTCGTCGTCCACGGGTCTCAACCGCAAACCGTCCAACCTCAACACGTCGGCGTTCCCGTTGTCCGCGTACTCTTTGACCGGGCTGATCACTACGCGGCGCATGGACGTCGCATTGTTGGTCATCGCTTTGTCGAACTCGTTCCGTATGTCGTCGTCCTGCCAGTGCACTCGGTTAACCGTTTTCATTGTGACGTCGCCGCTGTCTGCTGGCTGTGGCGGTGGCGTCGGAGGAGTCGACGACGACGACACCGTGTCTGCGCCGTCGGCCAACATGGGTAACGTGGGCGACGTAGACGTTTGTATTTCTGTTGATTGAAATCGAATAACATGTTAATATGACGTATTTTACCTGTCGCGATTAAAAACATCGAATCGAAAACGTATGAAAGAGAAAATCGCATTTTCAAATGAATAATTGTAAATGTATTTCAATTGAAAACCTTTGAATTTTATCGGTGAGAAAAGAGTCAATTATATTGTTGTTGCCACATTTTTAAACGCATTCTAAAATGTTAACAGAGACTTGTGAAAACTCCAACATAATTGCAACCGTCGCAGTTTATCACCGCGTAAATAAGAATAATATTATAATAAACGCGATTATAAATATTTTTGTAGTTCAAACGCGGCGTATGAGGTTGGCAAATCTTATACACATCGGTGTGTAAGACAATTTAACTACCCGATGCAAATTAAATAGGATAATATTATTTTCGTTTTTTCACTTACTTCCTTGCATTCGTTGAATCATTTGTTCAACACTCGATGGATAGTTTAGCCTTTCTGCGAATTCACGACAATACCAAACGAGAAGTTCTTCATTTGGATAAATTGGCCGTATTGTATAGAAAAATATGTCAGTCTATAAAAATAATAAAAAGTAAGAATAAAATAAAAATCGTACTTTCATATTTATGGTTTTTTTTTTATTTTTAGCCATATAAATTACACTTACTCCGCATTGACAAGCGATCAAGTTCTGAGATTGTGGTGAATATGGAGCGCTCACATATCGCATCCAATTGGATTTCGTTTCATCGTAAGTGTTGATGTAATAAAATGGTTTGTTTTCTTTGTAAATCTGTAATGATGGTTTACAATATTTAATAAATAGAAATACAGAAAAAGTAAGAAAAAATATAATGAAAATAGGCGAAAGTCACAGAACCAAGAGTCAAAACGGGTCAAATTTTTTTTTTAAATTTCACGTTCACACTATAGAGCTTAAACCCGAATCCTGTTTTCGTGTTTTGTATTTCGTATGGGAAACCGTTCAATTTGTTTTATTTATATATTAAATAACATTGGGAATGATAATTATTATTAACCTGGTAAGAAAATAAAATTGGAAATAGAAATTATACCATCAGATAAATTAAATTAATTCAATTACACCACTTGAAACAATTATTATATTTGGATATTTTAATTTAATATTTATATTACCCAATATAAAATGGAAAATACCGAAATGGGGTAAAAAAAACAATTAAGTTAAATATTTAAAAAAAAAAAACCGAACGGATTTATTACTGGCTTGTTTATGCCCGGGTTTGAATCCGTTTTGACTTCCTAGTTTGGAAGAAAGACATCTAGAATACAACCAAAGCAACTTTACCTGTTGGCGCATTTTCCGCCAGAAATTATCTTGGCCTAGCATGAGTTGAACCTATTAAAAAAAAGTATAGACAGAGTTGTAGATAAGAGAGCATCATTAAACCCGATAATATATTAGCTGAGAAGCGTTATAAAAAGCGATTAAGATATTTTAACGAAACTTACCCTCCAGAAGTACTTTCTTTTTCCGTTTGGTGCGTGTTCTTTGACGCACACTTCGCCGACTAACGGGCCGAACCTTGTGCCCAATGGAATGTATATAGCACTTTTAACACCGGTTATCTGTAGAATTGATAAAATTAGCGACATTGAAACAAACCCGCGCAACGTGCGCGTATTATATTTGTTATTGTTTTTAAGTTAAATTTACCTTCTTTCCGATTTTTTTTAATTTGAGGTTTCTCGGTAATGAGCTTTCAGCTCGATTTGGATTATTCGGATCTGGCGGCTGATCCAAAACAATATAGTCGACAAACTTGTCGAATTCTTCCTCTCTGATCGAGTTGAAGTCCAACGGCAAATCGGATTCCATCGGAGGCGTTTCCTGAACGATCAAAAACATAACACGGTTTAAAATAAACATACCTACTCGCAAGTAAAAAATAAAAATGCTTTAATGGTTCAGGGTCACATAAGTCTATTGATTTTGCCTTCCGAGGTGGATATATTTTTAGCTGGATGTGCGCATTTCGGTCGAATCACATGGCCAAAAAGACAGCTACAGTATTTTAAATGCATACGTCGCGATGATCGTCGAGGTCGGGCGCGGTGCATTCAGGGATGGGTATGAGTAGAATACTGGGGTAGGGGCAAGGAGGAGTCAGAATATAGGTCACTAGTGCCAACTGAGAGCCCTACAAACTGCACTATCGATCGCATGGGTGCATGTATATACACACACACACACACACACACACACACACACACACACATATATATATATATACTCTCAGTGCCAGAATTTCATTATGACGTGTTAGCCAAAATAAAGATGCAGTTTGTGCAGTTAGAAGAAATATATTATGTGCATCATTATACAACACTTTTTCTGTTTTCGTTTATCGAACATGTAATTTTAGATTAAAAAAAAAAAAAAAAAACAAGTAGTTAAAATTTAATTTATTATAAACGCAGACCATTCAGTTCTGTATTTACCTAAATGAATTTAAATTTAACTAGTGACCTTAAAAATTATTATTATTAGAACAACTGGAAGGCCATTTGTGAATAACTGCACATAGGAAAATAGCAATATTGAAACTGAATCAAGAGATGATTGCCAAACAATGATGTAGAGTAGGTACAATACAATAAAACAGTTGGTAATTATAGATTTGTTTGGTATGCTCAACATTTTAAAATGAACGTGAAAAAAAGTAAAATCAGAACTGAAAGTAAAAACAATTTTAATTTTCGAATTTTAACGAACTGTCTAGAGCGATTAATTTTGATGCGGGGCGATACAATCGAATAAATTGAATTGGAGAGGGGAAAAGTCGGAATATTTCGGTACAAGGTTGTTGAACTTTTACCCCAAAGCACAGTAGCATACGACTATTGCCACTGTCTAATGTAAATCCGTCTCGACAAAATGGCGGACCGGAAAGTTCGATAACGAAGTTCTCTAGACGGTTTGCGGGAGGAATCGATTGGCGGCGACAATGCAGCAAAGAAAGAGCAGCAAACCAAGAAAATACCGAGCCAATGTGTATAATGTTTGTATAGACGAATAAAAAAAAAATTAACGACTCGAGAAAAACGAAACAATTGTCGGAGGTCCGGGGCGACCGCCAACAGACGAGAAAATCGATATCACTGCTGTCTACAGTAAGTGAGATGGCGCTATGTCTGGAGAGTGAAAAAATAAAAATAAAAATTCCTCGTGTCTGATAAAATAAAATACATTTTTATTTTATAATAGAATTGACGAATATTATGTTCGTTATAGACTTTTAAAGTGTTAATACCATTTAATAGATAATATTATATTAAAATAGTGTAGAAAATGCATCGAACGTATGAACATAACTATGTGTACGTTTATTTTTGTTCGATGAAATCCAATAAAAAGAGTAAATTTAATATTTTAAAGCAAAGAAAAATTATGTGTATTGAATAATACTCGATAAACCAGTAATACGTAATTAAAATAGTGTTTCGAATTGAAAAGCAAAAACCATACTATGATAAACTATAATTCCCATCATAAAACTATTAAAATTTACCTGTCTCATTGTAAATCACTGATGAGTCACTAGTCCTCCATAAATCGTCTGCAATTATATTACCTGTAAACAGAAAACAAATATAAATTTTAATGATCGTTGTTTTCGTTGTGAATAAAAGGGGTGATAAAAAATCCATTCGATATAATATAAGTATTTGTCAAACACATGTCTGGGCTTATTTTAAGACGCCTTTTTTTCTAACAACCGGAGTTCCGTCCGTTTCCTTCATTCAAATTATTTATACACGCGCGAAAAATTCCGAAAATATTTGTGCTTACTGTCGCAAATCGTATTAATCGAATACTAAATAAAAACTTGTTTATTTTTATACGACCGAGACGAATTTAAACAGCTTGCTAAAAATCACCTCCTATCGATCGCGACGAGCAGATACACTAACACAAATCGTACGTACAATACACTAGTCGGTAATATTAATTCGATAAGTAAAAATTAAAAAATTATCATTATATAATATGATCGATAAAATTATGGTTGATTGCACTGCAAGCCGTTGTTTCGGAGGTTCGTAGTGTGATATTTATTAACAGGTACAATTAATTAAGTATATAGAGTTGGCCAATAGGTAGTTTACATAATTTCCACATCGGGTAAAACGTACAAATATTTTCTTAAACGGCATAATCCTTGTCTCGGCCTGTAATAAAGTTCATCCAATGAACCATATCCAAATTTAATAATCTACTTTTTCTTGTAATCAATATGTTATTCTAGGAAGTAATGATATGCAAAGTTTCGTAATGAAAGAAATCCATTTACCGACGAATAATACATAATATACATGTATTATCGAAATTAAAAACTAAAAATAATCACGTTTTTACGGATGAATAAATAGAGGAGTCTTTTGTTTATAACGTTAATCTTTGAACATATGTTTTGTTAATAAGACATTTACACTTTCATATTCATTGAAATTTAGAAACTAATATAGGATGCTCTTTTATTATTCATACCCATCGAGAGAAATATTATATTAATTTTTAACTCCATTGTTAACTAAAAGTGCCGTATTTCAAAACCGTGTTCGAATCGAATTTTTACGAAAAATATATTCATTATCTTTTACTTCAATGTTAATAAATAATAATAATTAGTCTGCGTAATATTTAAAACGATACGAATCATCATTGTCAATGCGTGCACATTGTATACGGCTGTATATCGTATAATTTATTGTTCGTGAAACAAATTTATAATACGATAAGAATACACGTAAGATTATTTTATTTTTTTTTTTTTCAAAACTTTAACTCTAATAACTATATGTAATATCGAATATACGATTTGATTTGTGTTATTATATTATTACTTACATAATTTTGCATAAATGAATATATTTATTTTTTTAAGTAAGTAAGAAAGCACTTTCGTAAAAACTGACGTTTTAGTTTAAAGTTTATTATTTCAATATGAAAAAAACCATTAAAAAGGTGAATATATTATTATTTCGAATTAAAAAAAATGACCATGAAAATGGTGTTCATAATACTCGAACGAAACGAACGAAATCAATTATGTAACCGTTGTTTTAAAATACGTATCTGAGAAATTAATACATTGTTTAAACTTCTAAAACAATATAATTATTTTCATCGTCACATTAACTTATGAATATGACATCGACAACTTGCCCACCTGAGTATTGAATCAGTCGTGGATCCAATGAAACAAGTTTCGAGAATATTAAATAATATTAATTTCCTATTGATATTACAAGTGTTTTTAATATTTTTTTACGCAATGTTAATATAAATAATTTATCCGTTTATTGATTTAACACTCGCATTAAAAACAAAATTGTGTCCAAATGAAATATATATGTTTGAAGTCCACATACGTATATTATAATACGTAAATATCACGTATATTTATATTTTTAGTTTTGTTAAAATGTATAAATAATCTATAAAAATAATGTCTACTTGATTGATGTACTGAATTAAAATCGAACATCCATTATCCTTTTATCAGTACAAAAGCAAACTAATAAAAATATGCATTCAAAACTATCATATAATAGTAATTATTGTTATTGCTGTCAAATACCGAAGAACATATAGCTAATATTTTAATTGCATCATAATTTGTCTCGGCCTTACGTGTATATGTTTAGCAAATGCACCTAGCTGATAAAGTGCATTGTGCATTTTGGTCAAGGACGTACTGGCGATTATCAAACAAATGCATTTAGGCCTATTCTGTATACATCACTTGACTCCGTGTATTGCGTCCGTACACATAGATAAATAATCAATTTATATTAGCTCTTTCAGTTTTCAATAACTCAATTTTATTATTGTTGTCATTTTTTACAATTTTACGCGGATTGCACGAATGACTTGCACAACCACAATTAAATGTCCTTCATCTTGTTATCAGAGTCAAGGTTATGATAAATATTAAAAAATATACACTCATTAAGTCGATGTTATCATGGGTACACTTGCACGTGATTTTATGGAATTCAATTGGAAATTTGGCCATTGAAATGTGACAATGAATCGACTCGAGCAGTGAAGTGTTTTCAAATTTCACACCGACCTAAATAACTTGCGACAGATATCATTTTTCTATAATACAAATATGGGTAATAGGTATTGTATTGATTTCGAATACCCAAATCAACGTGTAAATACATAATTTTACGCTTTTGTTTTCTACTCCCCTCGGAGCATATTACATAAGTAACGTGCACGTTTTGTGTACGCATTGCACAGATATTTTATACTGAACAAAAACACAAATTGTAATTTCGTGTTGAAACAGATGTCCCCGCGGTGTATCCCAGTATTTGCACAAATATATAAGTCATATACAGGTATACACCGATGTGCATGTAGACATGCGACACTTGAGTGAACAAAAAAAAAAAATTACGTATAACTGGTTCGTATTGGAAATTATTTTAATAAAAAAAAAAACAGTTAAATATTTTTGTCGAAATTTTATTTCATAACATAATGCGGTCGGAAAATAAATAAATAATTAACGTATCATCATCACTGATAGATGTTAAACAAGAGAAAACTATAAAAAAAAATAACGCAACTTGATAAGTGTAATTTTGGAAAATTCGGGAGAAAATAATCCCCTTTTGAAAATGCGTGTTTATCTATAATATTTAATGTCGGTTTAAATAAATCCATCTAGTGTTATGAAAAAAAAAAAAAAACATTTCAAGGTTTCCATACAATAGGCGAATTATTGTGTGTAGATATTTTATGAATTAGATTATCTCAAAATTTAGTATTATTTAATCATACGAGAACACAAAATACCAAAGGTTTATATAATTAATTTAATGTTGAAATATGCGAAAATGTAAAAGATCTATTCTAAGTACGTGTACTCGGAAATGCTACGGTTTTATTAAATTAACACCTATTGTACATACGTATAGTATGAAGCTCTCTCACTAACACAACTTTGGTTTTCTTAAGAACAATGTCCGACATATTTTTAGATCGTTGCAAAATAACACGTGTTCTTGATCAAATAACGTTTTTTTATTTTGGTGCAGCATTACCATTGGCAAATATTACTGTCACGTCTTTAATACGAAAACTATGCGTTATATTTGAACAGCCAATATATTTTTATTGTCTAATTACCGTTCGATTTCGATAAAAGAATAATCATTTATCAGAATCTTAACGAATTTGAAAAAAATCATGAAACGCATTCACCGGAAAAATATCGAGAACGTGTTTCGTATTATATAAAAAGGGCCCCGTGGGGCATACACAATTACCAGATTATTGACGTTCACGGCCACAGCCTTGGGACTCCCGTTGCACATGCACGGTGTGCACTTTATAGTAATCAAAACGCGATCTTCGTGTACATATGTCCCAACGTAATAATAACAATAATATATAAAATGCAAATGACAAGGAAATAATAATGTTTACTTATAAAGTATGTGTGTGTGTGTGGGTGTATTTTTTTTATTTTATGTATATGCGTGCACGTGTGTTGTAATCCAAACCAAGAAACTATACGTAAAGAATATACGTGCTCGATTCGACGTCGAACGATATTCGTTCTAAATCAATAGTACATATTAAAAATACGTTGTTCCAAACGTTCAAGCCGGGTTCGAAATTCGGGGAGGGGGGGGCGCTTAGGTGTGTAAAAAACTCCACCCCGTCGTATACCTATACAAACGCGGCGTCCCTTTAGATCGGCAACGTAACGTTACAATAATAACGGCAGTGAAAATAAATTAAACTCTAGTAGTTTTAAAAACGTACGGCATACATGCTTACCCTGCAGACGGTTGACGGACGGCCGGACGATCGGTGGATCGAAAATGAAAACGAAAAGTGCGAACGAAACTTAACAGAAATGAATAAAAACAAACGTTCTAAGCAATCAGGCGTTGTACTGACCTAAGGCAACACATCGGTCTGTGTGCACCGAATTCCGGCTTGCACGACGAGGATGCGCTACGGCTCCCCCCCACCACCACCACCCAACTTCCCGCCGACGGTTTGCGATTATTATCCCGTCGTCGTCTAGTCCCTGGCACGGCAAGCGCGCGCGCGCGCGCGCGCCGTGGCTCGCTCGCTCCGTACACCCGCTGCACACATCACTCCCTCTCCGCGCGCCGATACGCGGACGGCGTCGAGTGCATTTCCGCATGCGCCTCGGTGCATCAGGACGACGACGCAAGCGCGCGCGCAGAGACTGAGCAGCACTAGCGGCGGTGGCGGCGGTGGCGGCGGCGCGGCGGCCGCGGCGGCGGCGGCGGCGGCGTCGACGGCGACACACTCTCGCTTTTTCATCAGCGCATACGCGCGGCAACGCCACACACACGTACACGAAAACTCGGTCAACGGTCAACGGGCCGACAATTTGGCGTTCCACTTGCATTATATACAATATATATATACATAAAATGCAGATATACATGTCTGGTTGCATTGTACGTACACCGTGTGTGTCCGAAAATCGAATTTCGAGTCGATCGGAAATAACGCTTCTTATAAATCGTTGACGACGCGGTTCGTATATGATATCGTAACGACCGATGGACGACGAATGAAACGCGTGGTTTTGCAGGGACGACCTCGTCGCGAATTCGCGTTACGATTCGGCGGACGGGAAGCGTTAAAAATGCAATGCAATATATATGGGTGGCGATACGTCACACGGCGAAAAAAATCAATACTCTTCCGGTGATGATATTATAATCAACAAATAATTAAAGTGAAATTTCGCTCGTGCGGCATTCCGCGCGAGACTGTTCCTGCGCCGTTGGATTGATTAAAGTTAATTTTTTTGCAATAAAATCAATCGAATTTGACGTGCACAAACGATTTATTCGTAACGCGCGTATTCCCTCTCTATTATGCACTTCTATTATACGCGTAGAGAGAGAGAGAGAGAGAGAGAATATTATACGCGTATATTTACACTGCGAAAATCCTACGATTACACCGTGTGTGGGTTTTCTCGATAGTGTCGCCGCGCGGTGTATATTGTGCAGCGGTGTCGTCGAATGTGCATCAAGGTCATCACGTAATGCGCTTGTTGACAGCGCGCGCGCACATTGCACACGAAATCTGGGTCAATCGCGCCCGCTATCACAGTGACTATTGCGTGTAAATATAACGCGAATTTGATCGAAAAATAAAAACAAAAAAAAAAAAATAAAATAACGACGTTTCCACGCGTGATAATTATAATAATAATAATGATGATGATATGGCTGCTGCTGCTGCTGCTGCTGCTGCCGCGAGTGCGCGGGACAGCCGCGGGCGTGCACGGGGGCGCGCCGAATTGAGGGTGGAGGAGAAACAACAATCGTTTTGTTGAAAAAAAAAAAAATCGAACGAAACAACAACAACAACAACAACCACAACGGTACAAGAAACAAACGAGCGAATGATAATAGTAATACGGACGCCTAACGGGAAAATACGAAAATCGACCAGGAAAGCGTAACGCGGACGAAGGCAGAGGGGCCTTGCCGGCCCGGAATATAGCGGACAAAAGTTCATCAGGTCACCGAGATGACGGCGACGGCGGCGACGACGACGGCGACGAACGACAGCGCGTAATAATGAGGACGTTCGGTCAGTGGGCGTGGTCTCGCGGAGGCCGTGTACGTGAAAGAAAATCGGAAGTACGCACAACCGCTACGACGCAGCAGCAGCAGCAGCAGCAGCAGCACTTCCGAGTGAAAGAGTCGGTCAGACGGCTGCAGGGGTTTCGCCGCCGCCGCTGCAGCCGCCGCCTCCTTTCTCTTCACACGTTATCACCCACACTCGTTTTGACGTAACGGCTTTGCGCCGTGTTATTATTACTATTTTTTTTTTTTATTTTTTATTACTATTATTTGAGCGTACACCCGCGCCGCGGTCCAGCTCCTCCGCGCGCTCAAACGTTGCAACAGTGGCTCGCGACGAGCGCGAGTGTGCGAGCGCGCGCGCGCGCGGTAGGGGAAGGGTTTGTTTTGGTCTCCTCGCCGCGCCGCCCGTCGGAACGGTAGTCTAGCCGCGCAGTAGGTGTGTTTAACATTTGAGTTTTATTGTTGTTTTTTTTTTTTTTCGGCGGCGGAAAAACGATTTTCGCCCGCGCGAAACGGAACGCGAAAATACCCGACCGCCGCCGCCGCCGCCGCCGCCGGCTAGGCTCGGGTCAATGACCAACTTATACACACCACCGCCAGTGGTAACGGTAACCTAACCTCAATCGATACGCACATTTTTTTTTATTATTATTATCGTTTTTTTTTTGTTTTTTGTTTTTCGTTTCATTCCGTTTCTTTTGTCGATTCTCTTCCATAAATTATTATTATTTATCGGCTCATTGACCTTATACCGCGCGCGCGCCGTCGTTGTGTGTCATCGTCACGCGTCGTAATAATAATTAACGCGGTAGTCAAACTTCGGCCGGCGGCGACAGAACGGATATACTGCGGAACGCGCACTGATGTTGTATAGGAACGCGCGCGTATCAGAGACGCTCGCGAAATGATTATAACGATTTACGAGCCGCGATATAAGTCTTCGATTCCGTTTTACTTGTTTTACGTGTAGAGGTACTTTTCGTTTTCAAAAAAAAAATATTACATACTGTATCGTATTTAAATGTAACCGCGTCTTGACAAATAACCGACAATGGTTCGTAAAACGAGTCAAGTCCAAACGTCACGAAACCCCCTGAACCTGTGCCAATGTTTTCTAAATAGTATATAATATTTATCAAACGTTTTCCATCATGAACGATTTAACTGAAACCGTTGATGAAATTGTTTTCAAAACCATGAAGGGCAAATCGCCTATTCACTTCGTATTTAGATAATAAAATTTGTATAGTAATAAACAACAAGGTGATTTATACGAGTCAAAAGTACCGTCGCAATACGTTATACGTGCAGCGTACGTATTTGATGTATCTTCGAAAATTGATACGCGAATGTGATGCAATACGACACGTTCGCAAGAAAAAAAAAAAAAATCGTGTTTAATATTCGTTTTCATTGAACACACGAGACGTTTGGTGCAAAGATCGTTTAATTTTTTTTTATTGGCAAAAAATAAGAACACGTTATTATCTAATACACCTACGTCACATTTATGAATTCCACCGCGTGCGCGCGGTGTGATGATAGGCGCGACATCTTTTCAATACCCCCGCGCTCGATAATGTTCGCATCCGATCCACTGTTGGATTTATCAACACCCCCCTTAATAATAGAGCACGTACCCGCAATATGATTTTTATATCCATTGTAATCGATTCGAGCGTATGCGATCGCGAAAAAAAAAAAATAATAATAATAGTTTAACGATTTCTTGTTCGTGTCCCCTTCTTGCCCGTACTACCTCAAACGCGGACGACTTTTACGGGCAATGCCACGACGGTGACCGGTCGTTGAACTCTCACGCTCCGCGGCGGCCACCAGCCGTATGTATAATGTATAATAATATACGTATGCTTACACGATGTGTACGTATATATATATACGTGTACCTCGACCACCGCGACAACAGAGGCGTCTCTAAGAGGGGCGGCTGGCCCCCAGTTGCCCGTATACTCTATTGATTTTTAAATTATCGTTGTTATTATATCTTATGAATTATAATATTTTAGGTCGTAATTTTTCCATACGTTTTGTATGACGTGTAAACAGAGATTTTTAATATCATTATTTAGCGAATCGATACGCGAAGAATACACGTCGAAGGTCCCTCTTCCTTCGCACTGATAGTCTTATCAGGAGCGTCTGCTCCTGCTGGACAGCCAGTAACGACCGTTTCACGGTAGTTTAGCATAATCCGTCTGCGCCGGGATTCCAAGTGGCTCTCGGAATCACCGTAAAACGTTCGAAATCGATAAATGCGAGGGAAAAGGGGCGACACTTTTTCGAGGGGGGGCGCGCGAGAGTTCGAGGAGGCGACGTGGATGATGCGCGTATTCGAGACACGCAGGCGATGAACGAAAGAAAAAGCGATGAGCGGCGGCGGCGGCGCGAGCGCGACGGGAATTCGACGCCTGGACTAATGACCTCCTTGTAAGTGGAACAAACCGGACGCGACAGACACTCTTCTTTTCGACGAACCGAAGCTTTGAGCGAGCTCAATTTTTTCCCCTCCCTCGCCACGCCGGTGACAAATTTTCTATTCTCTGCCGCCGCGGTCGTCCCCGATGACAAGAGTACCGATCGTCCATTTATTTTCATATATATTCCGCCACCGCGATCTTTATGTACTGCCCGCACGAATAAACTACATAATATACGGCCTCGGCAACGTATATACGTCGCGTTACAATAACGCGCGTGTCGGCCGCCGCCCCGCGTGACCTTCACGATTTACCGTTAACCACCCCTTGTACGATTACAATGCGGAAAACGGTACTCCCAAGGACGAGGATCCTTATCGAAGGCCAGTGGGTTACGGCCGCCGCGGGGTGCAGCCTATACACGAGCGAACACTCCGGTGCGTGTCTAATGAACCGTTTCAATTCGGGAACGATCTTTTTTTCTTTCTTTTTTTTTCCTTTTTTCCACTACGCCGCAACGATGGTAATAATATTATAAGAGAGAATAAAACGCGACGCGGAAGGTCACGTTTATTATTATTATTATTTTAATGTTCTTTCGGTATATAATGTACGTGTGACAAGATTCAATGTTGCACCATTGAATATTATATTATGTTCTCATGCGTGTGTTTGTATTACATTAGTACACTTGATGTATTTTTTCCGAAGTGGAAACCGGTGTATGTTATCTAATCACAATAAAATACATTCGATAAGTTTCATAAAAAATGGTTTACTGCACTTCTTCCAACGTCGGTTATCCTCGCACACCTAAATCTCTCTTTAACTCTCGATAACAGATAATTACCAACACACTTTAATGTGATGATGGGGAAAATTAACGATAATTTTTATTTCTTCCACAATACAGGAAATAAATTTTCCATACAGATACTAGCGAACGATTTATTATTATATAGTGGTCGAATCGAACACAAAAACGACTACCTGCTCCGTTGACGAGGGTGTGTAGAAAGTTGTACGTATTGTATGAACCCAATATATTGTTCTCACCCTCCCCCTCTGGTCAATTGCGCAATTTCGAAGACGTCTGCCGGCTTTCCGACCGATGATCGCAACAAAGGTTCGATTCTTGGGAACCACCGCGTTATGTTGCGTTCTGAAATAAAGGCGGAATACACCGTTCGGGGAGGTACCTGTTGCGGGACCGTGTGTACGTCACGATTTGCGTGCGGTGCAGCACAAGACGACCGCACACGAGATTTTCAAATAAATATTTATTCATTCGAATCAACAACGGAAAGTGTGTAATATACGTACGTTGTTATATCGACGCGTCGGAGTGTGATAATTTCGAAGAATATACGTGTAAATT